>OX369274.1:6642937-6970705 GCA_947284805.1 Coleophora flavipennella
TCCAGCCCCGAGTACACTGAAATCCTTATTAAGTAAATTTAATTTGAAAGCCGGCATCAATAAATCAATTTTTGATGTTCTAAATAAATACTCTAAACAACAAAAGCCATCAGATAATGAGTATGTGCTCATGTTCGACGAAATGTCAATTAAGAAGCACTTGGAGTACATTAAAAAGGAAGACAAAATAGTAGGGTTCCAAAATCACGGAGAACATGGAAAAACGTCACAAGAGGCTACTTATGCACTATTCTTCATGATTGCCGGCATACGAAAAAAGGTTAAACAACCACCTATAGCATACTATCTTTCAAGTGCTTATGTTACTGCAGATAGACTTTCAGTCTTGATAAAGCAGGTGGGAAAAACACTTTACTTATTTCTAAATAAAATTAGGTAGGTACCATCGTTTGTTTATTTGTTTGTAAACTCTTTATTGTACAAAATCTTAAAATAATGTTATGAAAAAAACCTTAAGTACAAAGGCGGATTTATCCCTTAGAGGGATCTCTTCCAGTCAACCTCTGCAATAATAAACAGAGGACTTAATGAGGACAAAGAAACACGTAATTACGTACAAGCTAGTTAAAGAACATCAATACAACTAATATTACATTTAAACCTACGTAGCCTGATTTTAATAAATACAAACTCAATTTAATAAATGTTCGGGCTGGTTCCCGAACGATGTATGTGGATTGTATGAGTGCAGGACGGCAGGAGACTTTGTTTGTAAAACGTGTGTGCTCTTGTCAAGCGTCTTTATTGCACTAAGTGAATGACGGCGGGCGATGTATGAGTTCGCAATGTCAGCTAAAATACTTATTATAAAATTAGCGGAAAATAATCCTTAATGTGCATGCTCGTACAATAAATGTAACATAAATAAATATGATACATAATATATAATCTTATATATAAAATTCTCGTGTCACAATGTTCGTTCCCGTACTCCTCCGAAACGGCTTGACCGATTCTCATGAAATTTTGTGAGCATATTGAGTAGGTCTGAGAATCGGCCAACATCTATTTTATTTTAGGGTAGGGTAGTGTAGGGTAGGGTTGGGTAGTGTAGTGTAGGGTAGTGTAGGGTAGGGTAGTGTAGTGTATGTAGGGTAGGGTAGTGTAGTGTATGTAGGGTAGTGTATGTAGGGTAGGGTAGGGTAGGGTAGGGTAGGGTAGGGTAGTGTAGTGTAGGGTAGGGTAGTGTATGTAGGGTAGGGTAGTGTAGGATAGGGTAGTGTAGGGTAGGGTAGGGTAGGGTAGGGCAGTGTAATGTAATGTAAGGCGGTACTTAGTTCGCCGGGACAGCTAGTATATACATAATATATATTAATATCAGCCGAAGGAAGTCCACTGCTGGACATAGGCCTCCCCCAAGGATCTCCACGGCGATCGTTATGGAACCCTGTATGACTTTTACACGCGTTTTTAGAAAAAAACGCATTTTTATTACAAAATAAAACATATTGAACTTTTATTTCATTTTTAGGTGCTTGGTCGTTGCTTTCAAGCTGGTCTGAGCATACCCGCAATTGTTTGCGATATGGACGGGGTTAATCGACGAGCATTGAGTATTTTGGGTGCTACTGAGGACAAACCGTACATTATAATTGACAAAAAACATGAGGTGGTGACAATGTTTGATCCGCCCCATTTGCTCAAATGTTTTAGGAATCTTTTCATGAAGTATGACATCAAATGTCCAACAAATATTTCATCAAACAATGAAAGTGGAAAAGGTAAATCTTATTTTTTAAATTAATTTTATTTTAGATGCTTACTTCCAAATATAATTAATGTGAGTGCCGAAACGTCCATTAACTGTTTGACAATAAACAACAAGTTTGACAACCCATAACTCTTTTTTGTTCAGAAAATATAAATTAGTATAATTATTAATGACAGATTAAACAAAAAATAATTATCGTTCCTGCAACTGACCGTTTATATTTATTATTATAATATCTTAAAATGCAGTTTATATAATTTTCTTATCTTAAAATGAACATAGAAATACTAAATGAAATTTTAACTTTTACAGGTTTAGCCAAATGGAGTCATATAGTGGACTTCTATGAACTGGACAATGCAAATCCAAATTTTGTATTTGCTCCATGTTTAAAAAAGGAACACTTGAGTCCAAACACAAAATAGAAAATGAAGGTGAAGCTTGCAGCACAAGTGCTCCAGCCACTGTGTTGCGGCAGGCATGTATGCTAAAATAGCCCAAGGTTAGATCATGTTGAAATGGAAAGTTGCTCAGAATCACGAGTTATAAATGTGAAAATTTTTTTTTTGGTTTGTTACCTCTTAACGCTTCAACACCTTAACACATCCTGTGTCATGGAGAAGGGCATAGGCTACTTTTTATAGCGTAAAAACAGCATGTCCGATACAGTTCCTGAGGGAACTGATAAAAATACTTTTTTGGTTGATTTCTTTAACATCGCAACGGAGCAACGCATATTTGTGATTTTTTGCACAGAGATGGTTCAGGGGATGGGGAATACATAGACCCTAATAGCATAGGGAACCCGAAAAGTTCCCGATAGCATAAACCGAGATAGAGACAAAACTATCAAAGTTTGTTTATGCCCTTTATGAACTTAAAATATCCAATGATTTTTTGATAGGTAATAATTTTGTATGTAATAATGTTTTGTAATATTTCAGGCGAACTTGATGCAGATGCTGCTGTCACTGCTAACGTTATATCCAACATGGATAAATTGTTTGACGCCTTTAATAGTGAAAGTCCAGATTTGCGTTGAGGGAAACCTCACGCAACCAATATGTCAAATACGTCACCACATATTAAACTGTTTGAAGAAATGAAAATATTTTTTTAAAATATGGAATTTGTGGGGAGCGCTCGTCCGCCTCCATCAAAGCAAGGCTGGATCTGGAGTATAAATGGAATGGAGCGTCTATGGATAAATTTAAAACAAAAACATAGTGATATAAGAAGTCTAGCCACACGGCGGATTCAACAGGATCCAATTGAAAATTTATTTGGATGCATCAGAGGCAATTGTGGAAAAAAAACTCCAATCCTACTGCTGTACAATTCATTGCGGGTTTGAAGACGGCAATTATGTCAAATCTACCGTCCATGAGCGGAGGAGGAAGAAACTGCGAAGCCGATAGCAGCTCTGCAATAATAAATAATTTTAAGATGCTAGACACATGCAGTAAAACTTTAACCCCACTTGATACATTCACACTTTCTACAATAGATGATTCTTTTTGAAGAAAGCATGAATGAAAATAGTGGAGAAATGCAGGCATGTGCATACGTCTGTGGGTTTTTAATCAAAAAACATAAATCCACATGCATTTAATGTACAAATATTATGTCATCTGAAGAATCGAATGTACATAGTTTTGTTTCTTTAGAGAATATAACGAATTCAAAAACAGCTTGCACTATGCCTCGAAACCCTTAATAGAATGCATAGAGAGATGCGCAACATTAGTAAATGCTGTAGTGCCAGTAGAAGGACACAATGACGATTTGCTTAAGGTATGCAAAGAAAACATATTAAAAACAGTAAACTTTATTTTATAAAAGGCTGTATCTATTAAACCGTGATAGGTAACCAGCAGAAATTTTCACAGAACATGTGTTATGTATGAGGAATTTTTTAAACGTGTTTTTGTTTTTGGTGTATCGTAAAAACTGTAATATACATACAGGCATGAAAAAAACATGAAAGGACGTTAAAACTACTTATACAATTAATTCTGTTCACAAAATTATATTGGCTTTATGTTTTTTTATCGTTCTTCATTCTATGACAACCACGTACTTTTCTGATACTGACTGTATTATGTATTTCATTTAAAAAATGTTGAATACAGAAAAAACATTATTTTATTTGTTGTTGGTTTTATTTATCTATTACAGTTTTTTCACCATTTTTCCGGAAAGAAGAGAAGAAACTGGAATTTTTTCGCAAAATCAAATGTAAGATCTTTGCGAAAATATTCCAATTTCTTCTATACCTATATATATATATATAGGATGTATAGTCAGATGCACATAAAATGGATTCCCTATCCCTGCAGAAACGGATGAAATTCTTTTAGGTATTTTAGATTTTAGGTACCTATTATAGTATTTATTTACAGTTTATTGTACTCGAGCTTTTGCGCAGATGTAGTTTAAATCTATACAAATGTGTAAAATTTCACCTAAATCTATAGGTACCTTAATTACTCGAGAAGACTTCGTCCGTATGTGCAGGGGATCAATTATGTCTATCTGACCTACATGTATAAAAAATGACAATAAAATAATTGTAAAACATTAGAATATTTTGAAACCTATATTTAAAATTAACAATAATTTATTGTAAAAGATCAAAATACAGAATTGTTTCGATTTTGCCAGGGTAACGCTCCAACTTCAATAACAAAGTAACTTTTCAAAAAACCTCTGGTGGCTGTGGCAGAATTCGACGACCTTCTTCCGCTTGAAACTGTATTGTTCTAAAGGACACTTCAGAAACTCATCGTCAAAGTTAGCCCCACCCCAACTCTCCTTCTCACAAAGTTGTGCAAAACGCATGCGGCTTTAACTATCTCAATTGCATAGTCAGGGTTAATTTGCATTGATGAGTGAAGTACCCTCCATTTATTTGTTAATATGTCAAAAGCACATTCTACACATCGTCGCGCTCTACTAAGACGATAAATAAAAATACGTTTGTTTCTATCGAGGTTTCTGTTAGGATATGGGCGCATCATATTTTTGTGTAACCCAAACGCCTCATCCTCAACAAAAACAAAAGGTTGGGGTTCGTTTGTATAATTGGGTTTTTTTGTCATCCGGTAAATTCAAATTATTCCTGAAAAACTGTTGACCTAATGTAGACTTTCTAAATATAGAGTTATTAGGGGTTTTTACCCGGGTACCCGGGTATTCGATAATTCGGTACCCGGGTACAAACAACGGACGTACCCGGGTCTCGGGTAATTTTGATATATGCGCGTTGGTAGACAAAACGCCTGCAGAAAAATGTAAAGCAATTACAATCACAAGTCACGTTGCTGAGAACCATAAAAGTAGACTGTTTTGTTAGTCTCCTTTCAAAAACCCACACTCATGTATTAAAGCACTTCATTATGTACAGTCACATAAACTACTATAATATATTCGTATTTGTTTTTATTATCTTTGTTCAATTATATTATATGAACATATAGTGTTTACAATTTAGGTTTTAGCGACTTTTGTAATATTTAGTATGCAACACCATTGTAGTAATTTAATGGCAACCCAGCCATAAAAATGTCACTCACTTCCCTTCTGAACGGTACTCGATAACCTGCAAGACGTGTTCTCTTATAATTACAATTTAAATAATTAATACAGTCCATTTCTATACATAAAGCTTGCATTTTATTTAACTATACATGCAAGCTAGTGGTCCTTCAAAAGTTTATAGTGGTGTGCTTCCAATTGTGTTTGGATTCTTGTGCAAACCGGGCTCCACGTGCGTACCTATTGTTCGGACAAAGATCGACCGGCGTGCAAGTTTTCGCTAGAAATCTATAATTTCTCTCTTCAAAACTATGGAAAACTAAAGAAAACATCCAGGATTTTTTGGCACAACCACGAACAACAATAATTTTTCGACAACTTAAACGAGCAAATTGCGTTTTCAACGTGTCCTACGGAGGCCGGCCGGCGGCGGCCATATTGCTACTTCGCCCGCCACGCCAGCCGCTTCCGCCATTCGTCGTGCTGTGATTATTGCAATAATTTCTTAGTGTTTGTGTTTCGCAACCTCCCACAAAAGTGATCTGCGTTTCTATCTGTGATTTGTGTTTCGCGATTTCCTACGCTATAGTGATCTGATCAGTGATTCGTGTTTCGCGATTTCCTACGCTATAGTGATCTGATCAGTGATTCGTGTTTCGCGATTTCCTACGCTATAGTGATCTGATCAGTGATTCAAGATGGCAGACAAACTTAAGCGGCTGCACTGTGAACGTGGTCAATTGAAAGGTACTGTGACTCGTATCGAGAATTTCATTAATGATCCGATTAACCAAACGTCAGCCAGTATCGAAATGCTGCAAGCTCGCAAGGAAAAGTTAATTTCCACTTTAAAACAATATGAACAAATTCAACTAGACATTTTATCTATCGATGAAAACGACAAAGAGGATGTTTCTTTGCTAGAGGAAAAGTATTATCAGGTCATCTCAAAAATAAATGAAGCTTTAAAAATCTTGAGCACAACTGAGCCGCAGCAGTGTAGTTCTATAAGTACATCCAAATTACCCAATATTGATATTCCTACATTTAGTGGCAAAGATTTTACAAATTACATTCCATTCATGGATTTATTCCTTGCTGTAATTGATAACAACAAATCGCTCTCAGATGTGCAAAAGATGTTCTATTTAAGAAAATTTTTAACTGATGATGCATTAGCTGTAATTGTTAATCTACCTCTTTCAAATGAGTCCTACAAAGAAGCACTTGAATTGTTAAATAAGCGCTTCAATAACAAAGCTCGGTTAATAAGTAACCATATCAGTGTTATAATAGAATTGCCGTCTATGCAGAAGGGTACAGCGGCCTCTATAAGGTCACTTATTTCAGAAGTGCAACAACAATTATATGCATTAAAAAATTTGCAACAACCTGTCCAACAATGGGACATGTTACTAATATCAATTTTAACCAAAAAGCTGGATCAATACACAAATAGGGCATATCAATTAGATAGGGACCCCGACACATTGCCAACTATTCCTGACTTTCTGTCTTTTTTAGAAAAGCGCGCTATGGCACTTGAGCAGAGCGGGGATAAGAGTGCAAATGATGTAAGTCACAAAAAAATCTTGCTATCCTAAGGTTTCCAATGTAGTGACAAAAAATTCCAATACCTACACATGCTTGTTTTGTGAAGGTACTAACCATCCTATGCATGGTTGTCCACGTTTCAAAATGGCCCCAGTAGAGGAGCGACAGACATTTATAGATAAACATAAATTGTGTGTAAAATGTTTCAAAAATCATACAGGAAAATGCAAATTTAATTTCTCATGTAAGATCTGTCGGTCTGGCCACAATACTCTTCTGCATAAAGACGACAGCCCCAAAGATGAGGAAGCTGTAACGTTACACACGACTAACACACCAAATAATGTATTATTGCCTACAATTAGGGTAAAATTGATTGACCATTGTGGTCGTGAAGTTTATGTCAGAGCATTGCTTGACTGCGGTAGACAAGCCTCATTTGTTACCACATCTTTGGTAAAGAAATTGTGCTTAAAAACTAAAGATGAAAACACTAACATAATCGGCATTGGTTATAAGAATAATAAGATAAATAAATATGTTGATTTAAATATTTATTCTCCAGTGAACAGCATAAAAATAGGAGTCAAATGTCATGTACCACCACCACTCAGTTGCCTCAGCAACTAATTGATATTTCAAAAATTAACATACCCAACCACATACAACTGTCAGACTATAATTTTCATGTACCAGCTGAAATTTCAATGCTTTTAGGTGCCGACTTGTATTTTAAAATTTTAATTCATGGACAAATCAAATTGCAAAATGGCCCTGTTTTACAAAACACCTTGTTTGGCTATGTTGTGGGTGGTAGTGTGTCAGTGCGCTGATGATAATAATTGTGTCTCAAACCTGGCTATTGTCGATAATCACAAGCTAGAAAATGTTATGGAGCAATTCTGGCTGTCTGAAAGAATCCCTGAGACTAAAAATAATAATAATACTGAATTTCAAAAAGCTGAAAAATGTTTTCAGGACTCTGTGTCCATAAAAAATGACAAGTTTTATGTAGACATGCCTCTGGGTGTAGACTTTAATGAATTGTCTCTCGGGGATTCATTTTCAGTAGCCCTTCAAAGATTTCTTTCACTGGAGAAGAAGTTTAAAAATAACCCATTGTATCTACAACAGTATAAAAAATTCATTCAAGAATATATTGATTTGAGGCATGCTAAAAGTGTGGATATTGGTGAATATGACATTAAAAATAGACAGGTGTACTTTCTAGCCCATCACGCTGTACTAAACGAAAGTAGTATCACAACAAAATTGCGTGTAATATTCGACGGCAGTATGTTATCAAGAGCTAAGATATCACTGAATGACGTTTTGATTAATGGGACTACAGTCCAGAGTGAACTCCTAGACATCCTTCTTCTATGGAGGACCTACATTTACACACTGACTTGTGACATACAAAAGATGTTTAGGTGTGTAAGAATTAATCACAAACACACTCCCCTTCAAAATATACTATGGCGTGATACTCCTGCCAAGCCTATCAGCTGCTTGCAGCTGCAAACTGTAACATATGGTTTGAAGTCATCCACTTTTTTGGCAACTCGCTGCCTCATTGAATTAGCGTTTAGATATCAAGATAGGTATCCACTTGCTGCTCAGGCCATGATCAAGAGTACCTATGTTGATGATGTAATAACAGGATCGGATAATGAGCAACAATTAATTGAGTTAAAAATGCAATTAATTGGGTTATTGGACATAGGTAGTTTTAAACTCCATAAATGGTGCTCCAACTGCCCTCAAGCATTAGATGATCTCCCAGATGAAATCAAATACTTTGGTAAAAACAAAGACATCAACAAGGACAATATAGTAAAGACTTTAGGTCTAAAATACAATGTAGAGTTTGATCAATTCAGCTTTATGTGTCCGACAATAGACGACACAAATAAATTGAATACTAAAAGGGGTATTTTAAGTTTTATAGGAAAGATGTTCGATCCATTGGGCCTGATAGGACCTATTGTTCTAATGGCAAAATTATTCATGCAAAGATTATGGTCTATTAAAATAGACTGGGACACTGTATTGCCCCAGGAGGAGCTTAGGGCGTGGAGTAAGTTTGTAGGTAACCTAGCTATGATGGGTACACTTACTATTCCCAGATGTGTCAATTCTCCCTATATGATAGCCACTGAGCTCATAGGATATGCAGATGCTTCTATGAAAGCCTTTGGCTGCTGCCTATACTTAAGAATTTTCAATTCTCAAGGAACAGTCTCTGCTAACTTGTTAGTATCGAAGTCTCGTGTAGCTCCCCTCAATAAAAGTCTGACCATACCAAAACTTGAGTTAAATAGTGCTTTGCTTCTATCACAGCTGGCACATAGAGTCCACTTGGTTTTAAAAACCAGATTTCCTGCTATGAAGGTATTTTTATACAGTGACTGTAAAATAGTTCTTGCATGGATTAAATCTAAAACAATAAAATCAAACCCCTATGTTACCAACAGAGTGAGTCAAATTAATAATTTAACAAATGAATTTACATGGTCTCATATTCGTACTGACAGTAACCTGCTGATCTTCTTTCACGGGGGGTTGAACCTCACAAATTACAACCCAACAATCTGTGGTGGCATGGACCACCTACTCTTTCTAATAAGGAGTTTCAACATGTGGAGGCTGATTGCTTACTTCCAATCCCATCTTACCCTCCTGAACCAGAGATAACTGTCTGTGTGAGCGGTGTAGATAATGCTGTATCCTTTGATTTAACTGAAAAAAATTCAGATGTTGAAAAGCTTCAACGAATTGTAGCGTACATCTTACGCTTTAAACACAATACTTTAAATTACAATGGACAAAAAATCACAGGAATTCTAACTCCAGACGAGCTCTATAATGCTCTACTTGTTCTAATTAAATGTGAACAAAGAAAATACTTTTCAAAGGACATAGAATTGTTAAGGAAGGGCTTCCCTATAAAATCTGGCTTGGCTAATTTACATCCCTTTTTGGATAAAAACAAAGTCCTGCGTGTTGGAGGTCGGCTCCAAAATTCAAATGATATTTCCTACAATAAAAAGCACCCTATCATCTTGCCAAAAGCATCCCACTTAACAAACATAATTATTCATAAAGAGCATGTGCGTCTCCAGCATGCAGGTGCTAAATTACTTTTGAGCTCTCTATCACAAAGATTTTGGGTGATGAGTGGAATGCGAGAGGTTAAAAAGTTGGTAAACCGCTGTATCAAGTGTGCACGTTTAAAGGCTGCAGCTGCCAAGCAGCTTATGGGCTCGTTGCCACTAGAAAGAATTACTGCGAGTAGGCCATTCCAAAAAGTAGGGGTAGACTTTTGTGGCCCTTTTAGTGTGAAGGTTTCTAGGATTCGCAGGCCGTTAATCACAAAGGGATACATAGCACTCTTTGTGTGTTTTGTTACAAAATGTATGTGGGACGGAACGTAAGAAGGGTATGTAAGATGGATGCGTGAAATGGAACGAGTTGAAGTGTGAAAGAGATGAAAGAGAGAGAGAGATGGAAGACGAATGGCTGACGGCAAGACGACGAACGACGAACGCTTGTGAAATTTTTCAGAAATAAACCTAGTAAAACAGTTTCCGCGAGTTTTAACTGCCTCCTCGATCCCACATTTTGGGGGCTCGACCGGGATACACGAGGCAGTTCGCGATTTTGTTCAAAAACGACGATTACGACTTTACGACGAATCACGTGGAGGCACCGGCAAAAGAACGGACGACGACGCCATTTGCTGTGTGAACACCACGAACACGCAAGAAATACGACGAAATACGGAAAACGTGGGAATTTTTTTTTTCTCATCTGAAAGATCTGAATCATCTCAAAAAACATGGACGACGACAAAGATGCTTCTGCTTCAGCACCAAGTGATGACGGGGCACGTGGTTTGCTTTTTATGATGGAGGGCTTGATTCCGAAGTTCAGTGGTCAGGAGCCCAGTTACCCAAGCACCCAGTGGGTACAGTATATCGAAGACAACGCAGAAATCTTCAAATGGACACCTATGCAGCAGTTACTCATGGCACGTCGTTCACTGACTGGCACGGCTGCACTGTGGCTAAAAAGTGAAAGAGCATTCAAATCATGGAAAGACCTAAAAAAATCCGTCTTAATCGAGTTTCCTGATAATTTGGATATTAAAAAGATTCACGAAATAATGAGTAAAATGAAGAAAAAAACTGATGAAACATGCTTGGATTTCATGTTACGAATGAAGGAGCTGGGAAAAAGAGGAAACATGCCAGACTACGTGGCCATTAAATACATAGTTGAAGGAATATCCGACTACGAATTAAATAAAATTATGCTGTATGGAGTGACTACATATAAAGACCTGAAAGAAAAATTGAAAATTTATGAAGCATTGAAAGAAAAAAATGAAAAGAAAAAATCAATGATGAGTAAGAAGCCGCCCCAAGCTAAAGAAAATTCTGTTTTTCGCGTTCGCTGCTACAATTGTGGTGAAAAAAATCATATTTCATCAGAATGTCCATCAAAAAGTCAAGGGGTGAAGTGTTTCAATTGCAATGAGTTTGGGCATTTATCGGTGAATTGTCCATTGAAACGAAGCAGTGGCAATGAGAACCCCAAGAGCAAGATGGCTGCGCCGGCTACGAAAACCAAGCAAGTTTATTTCAACACGGACACGGAGACATTTGGCAGCACTGGAAACGGAAACGAAGATTGCGACTCTGACGTAAGCTTAATGATGGCGAAGACGACGAACGTTCCATATTTTGATGTTGGCAGCACGGATTTACCGATGATTGGAAGTATCGGAACGCAACTCCAAAAGATGGCGGCGACAGAGAAATGTCAAACTAGCGATGACGTTCACGGCGTAAACAAAACAAAAGGACTTTGTCAAAAAAAGAAGAAACCAGTGAAAACAGTGAAAATTTTGTACGGAAATGCGATTAGTGCGTTAATTGATACGGGAATGTGAATTTGTTATCATTGAACTATTTTGAACAAATTGGTTCACCAAAATACGATACGAACAGAAACATAACCCTATCAGGTTTAGGACTTTCGAAGGTAACTACTTTAGGACATTTTTCGACATCTATTGAGATCGACGGTCACGAATACAGTGATGTGAGATTTTACGTGGTACCTAGAGACTGTATACCATTTATGATTATATTAGGGCAAGAGTTTTTGTGCAATGTAACAGCAGTGATGAAAGGCGGATCTGTATGGATGGAACCGAATGATTGGTTGCGTAAGGTGAATTGTTTTCCATGTAATCGTGATTTTGTAGGTCATATAGCCGACGAAGATATCAAGAACGAAGTGGTGCAGTTATTGGAAAACTACCAGCCTAAGCAAACCAAGGAAGCTCCTATTGAGTTGAAGATCATGCTGAAAGACGACATACCTGTTGCACAACGACCACGACGTCTTGCGCCTAAGGAACAAGAAGAAGTCGATCAGCAAATCGAAGAATGGTTAGAACAAGGAATAATACGGGTGAGTTATTCTGAATATGCTAGCCCTTTAGTTTTGGTCAGAAAAAAAGATGGTACTTTGAGAGTTTGTGTTGACTATAGATTGCTTAACAGGAAAATGGTCAAGGACGAATACCCACTGCCGATCATTGATGACCTCATTGACAAGTTGGCCACGGCAAAAGTGTTTTCAGCTCTTGATTTGAAAAATGGTTATTTTCATCTGCGGGTAAATGACGAATCAATTAAGTACACGTCGTTTGTAACACAAAAGGGGCAATATGAATTTTTGAGGACACCTTTTGGTTTGGCTATCTGCCCTAAAGTTTTTACGAGATTTATCTCCATAATATTCAGAGATCTGATGACGAAGGGTATTGTTATCACATACTTAGACGATTTACTAATTCCAGCTAACGACGAGCACGAAGCACTAGAAAGACTACGTGAAGTACTGAAGACGGCGGCTGAGTATGGATTGCAAATAAACTGGACGAAGTGTCAGCTGTTGGTGAGAAGAGTGGAATTTTTGGGCCATATTGCTGAGGAAGGTGTAGTAAAGCCATCGCCAGGAAAGACAGATGCTGTCATTAAATTCCCTGAGCCTAGAAATGAGAAGCAACTACACAGTTTCCTGGGTCTCTGCTCGTATTTCAGAAAATTCATTGAGAATTATGCTTTCATCGCACAACCACTCACCGACTTGCTAAGAAAAAACACAAAGTTTGAATTTAATGACGTGCACCGAAGAATATTCAATATCCTGAAAAAGAAATTGACAAGCACACCAGTTCTGAAAATTTATGACTCAAAAGCCGAAACAGAATTGCATACGGACGCTTCAAGTACAGCATATGCAGCTATTCTAATGCAAAAAGACTGTAACGGTGAATTACATCCAGTACACTACATGAGTAGACGAACAACAGATGCAGAAAGCAAGTACACGAGTTACGAATTAGAAGACTTGGCAATAATAGAAGGAGTAAAGAAATTTAGACACTATTTGTTTGGGAAACGATTTAAAATAGTTACAGATTGCAAAGCATTTCAAATGACGCTTGACAAAAAGGATCTAGCAATGTCAACGAAAGTTGCATGATGGATAATAACGCTTCAAGACTATGATTTCACCATAGAGCACCGTGAAGGCTCAAAGATGAGGCACGTTGATGCTCTAAGCCGAAACCCATATGTAGGAGCTATATTTTCAGACTTTCATAGTGACTTAAAGTGCGCTCAGGAATGTGATGATGGACTACGAGCGATCATAGAAATTCTGAAAGAAGGAAAGCCCTACACTGATTTCTGTCTACAAGAAGGACTACTACGTAAAGGTCCAGACCTATGTCTGGTTGTACCACAAAAGATGGAAATGGAAATTATAAGAAGGGCCCACTTGAAAGGTCATTTTTCAAAGAAGAAGACGATAGAATTGATTAGTAAGGATTACTACATTTCGAAACTAAGCAAGAAGGTTGAAGACTACATTGCAACATGTATACCATGTTTGTTAGCATCCAGAAAAGAAGGAAAACAAGAGGGATATCTGAATCCTATCGAGAAAGGTGATATTCCCCTACATACGTTGCATTTAGATCACATAGGACCGTTGACAGACACACGGAAGCAGTATAATCACATACTGACAGTAATTGATGCATTTACAAAGTTTGTTTGGCTATTCCCTACTAAGAGCACCACTACGCAAGAAGTTTTAAACAAAATGGAAATTCATCAGCAAAATTTTGGAAATCCGTCGAGGATAATTACAGACAAAGGCACAGCATTTACAAGCAATGAATTTGCACAATACTGTGAACGAGAGAACATTCAGCATGTAATGATAACTACTGGCGTTCCACGAGGAAATGGACAAGTGGAGAGAGTCCATAGAACGATAATTTCTGTGCTTACGAAGCTGAATATTGAAAATCCTAGTCTATGGTATAAGCAGATTAATAGAGTGCAAAGAGCATTGAACAGTACTTACCAGAGAAGTATTAACACCACACCGTTTGAACTTCTGATTGGCACGAAGATGAGAAGTAAAGAGGATGTTGAAATTCTAGAGCTTTTGGCACAAGAAACCAGAAATACCTATAACGAAAATAGAGAGGAATTAAGAAAGAAAGCAAAAGAACAGATATTAAAAATTCAAGAGGAAAATAAATGTAATTACAACAAGAAAAGGAAAGAAAGTAGACAGTACAAAGAAGGCGATATAGTGGCCATCAAACGCACCCAGTTTGGAGCTGGCTTGAAATTAAAACCGAAGTTTTTGGGACCGTATAAGGTGACAAAAGTAAAAAGAAACAACAGATATGACGTGGAGAAGATAGAAACACAGGCAGAAGGCCCAAATAGAACTTCTACGGTAGCTGATTACATGAAGGCTTGGCCTGAAGCCGATGAAGCTGAATAAGTGCTAAGATGGTTAGTTTTTTTTTTTTTTTGTACATTTTGGATGAAAGATGATGAATGAATGATATTTTTTTTGTACTAAGAAGCCCTAATATAATAATAAGTTGCATTGTTTCTAAATGTTACTACTTTGTTTCTAAAATGTAACTAAGTTAAGATTTCTTACATAAAGTAAATAAAACACAAGATGTTAAGTTTCAGGATGTTTATTTAAAATTTAAGAATTTAGTTGATAAAGTGAACAATTTCTTTTTGTTAAGTTCATGATGTTGTTATCAAATATTTAAGTTGTAACAATGATGTTCTTACAATTAAGTTTATATAGAGAATGTTGTACGAAGCTTGTCTGAGGACAGACAAAATGTCAGGACGGCCGAGTGTGGGACGGAACGTAAGAAGGGTATGTAAGATGGATGCGTGAAATGGAACGAGTTGAAGTGTGAAAGAGACGAAAGAGAGAGAGATGAAAGACGAATGGCTGACGGCAAGACGACGAACGACGGACGCTTGTGTAATTTTTCAGAAATAAACCTAGTAAAACAGTTTCCGCGAGTTTTAACTGCCTCCTCGATCCCACATGTATACACCTGGAACTGGTCAGTGACCTCACCACTGATGCATTCTTAGCTTGCCTCAAACGATTTAGTGCGAGGCGTGGTATGCCTACGCAAATATTTTGCGATAACGCAAAGACATTTAAAGGAGCTGCTAACCAGCTCAAAGAATTGTATGATTTATTCTGTTCAAAAACTTACAACGATACTGTACAAAACTATTGTATGTCAAACTACATAAAATTTAAATTTATTCCGAGCTATGCACCGGAATTTGGAGGCTTATGGGAAGCGGGGGTTAAAAGCATCAAATACCATTTTAAAAGAATTGTTGGTAATCTAGTACTATCGTATGAATGCTTCAATACGGTTATATGTGAGACAGAAGCCATCGTTAACTCGAGACCATTGCTTCCCTTAAGCTCTGATGTATCTTGCTATGATTATCTGACGCCTGGCCACTTCATCATTGGCACAGCTATGATGAGCTATCCTGAATTGGATTTGACTGAAGTGCCCATGACTAGGATACAATTTTGGGATTTATGTAGCAAAATTAAGCAAGAATTCTGGAAATCCTGGTCAAGGGATTATCTTACCCAGCTCCAGAGCAGGCCTAAATGGAAATACACTCATCACAACTTAAAAGTTGGTGATCTTGTTATAGTACGTAATTACAACACTGCCCCTCTAACTTGGCCCATGGCTAGAATCGTTAAGATAATTCCAGGTCCAGATGGAAAAGTAAGGGTAGTAGAAATAAAAATGAACAATAAAATATATACTAGATTTTTTAGAAAAATAAGTCCCTTACCACTAAACTAAAACTAACTTAAAAATATTTGTAATGTAAACTTAAAACTACTTTACTCTAATTTACACTGTTTCTCTATATACACATAAAACTAAAATGTTCAACTTTCAAAAACTGTTTTGTTCATTCTATTACTATTTATATTATGTAAATGGGCCCGCCCCAACTATGTTCAATTATATTGTATGAACATACAGTGTTTACAATTTAGGTTTTAGCGGCTTTTGTAATATTTAGTATGCAACACCATTGTAGTAATTTAATGGCAACCCAGCCATAAAAATGTCACTTCCCTTCTGAACGGTACTCGATAACCTGCAAGACGTGTTCTCTTATAATTACAATTTAAATAATTAATACAGTCCATTTCTATACATAAAGCTTGCATTTTATTTAACTATACAATCTTCCTTCGATTTTATAAACGTTGTACCAATGATTTACGTTCTAATGTCAAACCAAACAGTCTGCTGTTTATGTTATGAAATACTGCTGAGCATGATTAAGTCAAAGATTACGGGTTTTAATCCCATACAGTTTATGACCGATTATGAGGCCGCACCAAGGTTAGCAATAAAGAACACATTTCCAGAGACAATAATCAAAGGTTGTTTTTTCCACTATGCAAAAGCATTGTTGAGAAAAGCTAAGGCGTTTAAAATAACAAAGGCTCAAAGTCAAAAACGGATTGTAGCTCTGGCAACCTTTCTTACCATCATTTTTAATAAAGGATGGGTGGGCATATTGATTGAACGACCTGTCGGATGATGATGTAGGGCTGGAAAAATTTGAGGGTAATATGGAGAGTCAATGGTTGAAAAGTGACTGGTCTATCTTTGGAGAGCTCATTCGAACAACAAATTGCCTCGAAGGATGGCACTCTAAATTAAACGCGTTGGTAGGGCGAAGGGTACCAAACTTGGTAACTCTGGTTAATATTTTGAAGAAGGATTCGGAATATAATTTACTCAAGATGAAAGTTGGACTCTTGGAAAAGAGAAAAAGGGAAGTTTTACGACGAGACAGCTTTATTTTAGACACAAATTCTATGCTCACAGATTTTGATATGGATGTAGGTTTCTTTTTAGAGCGATTGGCGTGAGAAGGCTCGCTCTTTAAATGTTAATAGTGCGGTTAAGGAAAGTTTAATTTTAAAAGAGAAAAGTTGTTTTTTTAATGTTAATTTAGGTATATTATAATAATAAAAAACACGTACTTAATTGTTTTTATTATTTTGACTATATGGTGAGAGTTTCTAGTCCGACTGATCGATCTGACAGGGGAAAAAAGGCCAGGTAGACCGATCACTCGAACTAAGCGGAATGCGAATCCATGCAGGTCGATTAGTCGATCTAACTGGAATTAAAAAGACCAAGTAGACCGATTACTCGGGCGAAGTGGAATTTGGATTTCTTATAGCTCGATAGACGAACCAACGGGAAAAATAAATCCACGTCGTCCGACTAGTCAGGCGGAGTGGAATTGCGATTCCTTATAGTCCGATAGACAAACCAACACGAAAAATAAATCAACGTCGTCCGACTAGTCGGAAAAAGCAGTCGGACTAGGTGGCTACAGGGATACTTTTTGGGGCACATGGTTGATGCAGACCCTTCATCCAAGAAAGTGAAAGAGATCTGAGAAAAGCCAGCACCAACGAGCAAGGAAACGCTTCGTGCATTTATGGAGCTGTACAATTTCTATGAGAAATTTTTGCTTGACAAACCAACGTTGCAAGAGCCACTGTACCGCTTATTGGAAAATAGCAGGCCATGGAAATGGACAGACAAGGAACAATCTGCATTTGAAAAAGCGAAAGAACTGCTGTCACCAGAGCGGATGTTAGTGGGTTATGACCTAAATAGAGAATTGCTTTTTTTTTGTGATTCATCTGAATATGGACTGGGAGCCGTACTAGCTCATGTTGTGGATGACGGGCCAGAGCGACCTATAATGATGGCCTCACGTACACTGCAGCCTCATGAAAGATGCTACGGGCAAAAAGATAAAGAAGCCCTGGCCATAATGTTTGGTGTTACCAAGTTTTATGAGTTCCTGGCTGGTCGGTTTGGTATTGTGAATGACCATAAACCATTGATTGGCTGGTTAAACCCAGCTAAACCAATTCCAGAACAAATATCACCCAGGATGTTGCTTTGGTCATTGAGTAAGTCTTGTTATGACTACTCGATTGAAAACAGACCAGGAAAATTGATTGGCGATGCACTGAGTAGATGGATAGCGCCAAATACGTCTCCTGTAGATGAGAGACCGTTGAAAGATGTCTTGTTACTGGAAGAGCAGCCTCCTGGTTGGATATTAGACGTGACAAAAATTGGCGAGGAAACCGAGAACGATCCTTTACTGCAGAAGGTGTTGTTTAATGTGCTACATGGCTGGCCTAGGAAAAATACTGATCCATTGTTGCAACCTTTCTGGACTCGAAGACAGGCTCTTTCACATAATAAAGATTTTTTATTGTGGTGTAGCAGGGTCATTGTACCGGTGGCACTGCAATCAGAGGTACTAAAGGTACTGCACGCCCCACGTACGGGGATTGTTCAGACTAAAGCATATGCCAGAGGATATGTTTGGTGGGCCAACGTGGATAGCCAGATAAAGAGAATTGTTGCTGAATGTGAACAATGCCAACTGACGCGGAATAATTCACCTAAAAATCTTCAAACTTGGATAGCGGCGGAGCGACCTTGGAGTAGCGTACATGTGGACTTCGCCGGACCTTTTCAGAACAAGACATTTCTAGTGTTGATTGACAGCTACAGCAAGTGGTTCGAAGCGGAAATAGTCCCAGCTATGAGTAGTGGGCCAGTAATCACTGTACTGCGGAAGATTTTTGCTGGTCACGGCTTGCCAGATATTTTGGTGTCCGACAACGGTAAAGCTTTTACCTCAGATAAATTTTATCAATTCCTGTAGAATAACAGAGTAAGACATCTGTATTCACCCCCATATCACCTTGCATCTAATGGACAAATAGAAAAGGCAATACAGAATTTAAAAATAACCTGAGGATGATGGCAGATTCAAATATATCATGGAGTCAGAAACTATGTAAGGTACTCTACTATCTGCGAACAGTCCCAAATAATTGCACTGGTAAGACTCCAGCAGAGATGCTGATAGGACGAAAATATAGAACGTCAGTGTCAACCCTGCATCCAGACTCTACACCAAGTCGAGCCGAATAACAACTAGAGGCAGCGGCGCAGACCCCTGTAACCTCTAGTTGGGGAAACCTGATTACTGAAAAAATAAAAAAAACAAATCTTGAACGAAGGGTATTTTATTTCAAATAAACAAATAGGACATTTGTTTAGTGGCTATGTAGAAAATTTATATGAATCAATTGAAAGAAGGATTTGTACCATTGAAGTGGATATCAATTATTACGTTAGTTATTAAATTATTACAATATCTTATTTTTAAATTTATAAGGTAAGTATGTCCTTAGTGGCTATACACAAATCGCAAAGATTGAAAAGGAAGATATGTTTCACTTCAGTGGGTATCAAGTGATATGCTGACTATCAGGTTATTATCTAAGAGGTTATTTACAAACAGAAGTAGTAAAGGCGTGGCTATACAAATGAGATGTTGGGTTCGCGGGTAAGAATTTATTGCAACTAGCTTATTGTAATTAGAAACTAATAAATCAAAGGTCTTCAACCCGCGGCCCGCAGATGAGTCCATGGCGGCCCGGCATCGTCTGAGGGTCGCAACTCTCCCCGCCGCCCGCGCCCGTGTAGGAGTGTGCAGTAGCGGGGCGCGGGAGCGGGCGAGCACGGACAGTCGCGTTTGCAGTCGCGTTTGAAGCACACGTGGTCATTTCATTCACTCGCTCATTGCGATAAAATACGTTGCAACTTGAGTAATTTTTCGATATCCAACGAGTGTGATGGCAGCAAGTACAAGTAAAAAACGCAAGGTCACTGATGAACACAGATCATTCCAAGATAAATGGACGAACTTATATTTATTCGTCTGTGTCGGGGAAAAACCCGTTTGCCTCGTATGTAATGAATCAATTTCTGTGGTGAAATAATACAATATCAAACGACATTATGAATCCAAACATTCCAGTAAGTTTGCACATCTTCATGGACAATTACGAATTGATAAGGTGGATGCTCTGAAGAAACAACTTCAAAGACAGCAGTATTCATTTCACAAACAAAATTGCTCGTAAGTCAAAACCATTTTCTGACGGTGAATTCATAAAAGAATGTATGGAGGCTGCAGTAGAAGTTTTATGCCCCTCGCAAAAGCAACTTTTTTCCAAAATAAGTCTGTCCGGTGTTACAGTCGCAAGGAGGGTAGAAGAATTGGCTGGTGATATCGAACGATCATTAAAGGAACGCGTGTCACAATTTGTATACTACTCCGTTGCACTGGACGAAAGTACAGACCTAACTGACACCGCTCAACTGGCCGTGTTTATTCGCGGCGTTGACGTTAATTTTGTTGTCACTGAAGAAATGGCTGCTCTAGTTCCCATGAAAGGCACTACAAGAGGATGTGATTTGTTGGAATCGTTTAACACCGTCATAAATAGATATAACCTCAACTTATCAAATTTGGCTGGAGTTTGCACAGACGGCGCACCGTCTATGGTTGGCAAAAATGAAGGACTTGTTGCTTTAATAAAGAAAACTAATCCCGATGTCTCCTTCATACAATACCACTGTATTATTCATCAAAAAAATCTAAATGCAAAGTCTGTTAGTATTCAAGATGTCATGCGTGTTGTGGTAAAAACTGTTAACTTCATCAAATCTCGGGGCCTCAACCACCGGCAATTTCAGGAATTTTTAAAAGAAATAAATGCTGAATATGGTGACATAACTTATTTCTGTGATGTTCGATGGCTCAGCAGAGGAAAAATGTTAAAACGGGTGTTTGATTTGCGAAAAGAAATTGCAGTATTTATGCAGAGTAAAGATAAAGCTATTCCACAATTCACTGATGAAGCATGGCTAAGTGATTTGGGTTTTCTTACCGATATAACATCACATCTCAGTGATTTAAATAAGAAATTGCAAGGAAAAGATAATTTGATTCACGAGCTGTTTGACGCTTTAAAAGCGTTTGAAATGAAGTTGGACTTTTGGATCAATCAATTAAAAAAAATGTTACAACACATTTTCCAAATTTGTCGTCTTGCCAAACTTCAAACATGGACAAATATAATACCGCGCTGCAGGATCTGAAAACAGAATTCGACTCACGTTTTACTGATTGCCGGAAAAATGAAATAAATCTAAATTTGTTTGCTCGCCCGTTCAATGTTTCAGTCGAAGATGTCCCTGAAGAAGTTCAGATGGAATTGATAGAATTACAGTGCAACTCTACTTTGAAAAAAAAATTCAATTTAGGTTTGATTGAGTTTTATTCAAAATACATTTTGGATTTTCCTAAAATTAGAGATCATGCACTGAAAATGACATCTCTGTTTGGCACCTCATATCTTTGCGAACAATTGTTTTCTCGAATGAAAAACGTTAAATCGAAGGCAAGGACCAGAATCACCGATGTTCACCTTGAAAATAGTTTGAGAATTGCAACGACTACTATAGGGGCAGATATTGATAAATTAGTTAAAAATAAACAATGTCAAACGTCTCATTGATAAAATTTTAATTAAGTCCTTTCTTGTTTGTAAAATTACGTACTAAATAACTTCGATGATTATATGTATTATTGCTTTTTATTTACTTTTAGTTTAGAATGGAATGTTTTTATTACGTTGCGGCCCACCGAACCAATATTAGAGTATACTTGGCCCTTGACTTCAAAAAGGTTGAAGACCCTTGTAATAAATAGTAAAGTATGTTACATAGGGACAGATTTTAAGTCAAAAAAAGTAATTGCAGGCAGGCTATACAAAATATGCTTTGTGATAATTAAATGCTAGGTGTTCTCGAGAAGCTAGCCAGAGTAAGAGACGAGTTGGGTTAATGCAATCTGTGCATAGAATATACAGCGTATGAAATCAAAACTTAAGAGTCTCCAGGAGGCTCGAGTTTCCAAACTAATGTAGTTTCGCTTGAATACAAAAACTGCATGCTGGATTGAATCTAAACTTTGTAAATATATTAAGTAGACACATATCGATGTTTGTAATTAGTTTTCATCGAAGTAAATTTTTAAGGTAACTCAAAGAAGGGTGAAATTAGTATTCTACTGAAAGTTTGAAACTACTCTTATTTTTTTCCGTTTTATATAAGTACATCGAGAACTAATTACAAACATCGATATGTGTCTGCCTAATATATTTGAAAAGTTTGAATTCAATCCGGCATGTAGTTTTTGTATCAAAGCGGAACTACGTTTGTATGGAAACTCGAGCCTCCTGGCGAACCTTCATACTAGACACTAGGAAATAGCTCTGTCGCAAAATATATAAAAAAATAGAGCAATAACGTGGGAATCAATAGTTTACACAAGGGAGTGGTGAAGTAGATGGGCGCCAGGCATCTGTGTGCATGCACCAAATGCCGAAAAGTAAATGCAGTAGATAATTTTGGAATACACCTGGATGAGGCCGTTTGCTGGATGGAACGCTCAGCGGAGGTCCGGCTGAACTCGTGATGCACAGCGGTCTGCGAGGCAGCAGAGTCCAGCAGCAGGTGTGCGCTGAGGTTGGGACGTTCCGTGCACTCCACGTGAAGGCTCTAGGAGTCAACACGAGCCGGGTGACACCAAGGTCGAGATCTTTCTATTGCAAAGAGAGAGACTGCGCTATAAACACTTGCACGTATAAGGGGAAAGTAATGTGGACTATGAAGGAGTGATTTGTGTGCACTTACAGTTTCGAAGAAAAGCAGAAGGTTTGGTACAGGAACAAGCGTCGTGGCTTCGATACACTATTATCAAATTAAAATTTCTGGGTTCACGATAGGAATTTCTACTTTGCTTGAGAACAGCAGCCACTGGGTTGTGTCTTCTTAGGGAGACTCGAGTAAGTTTTCTCGCTGGCAGATCAGTCGGAAAAAGGCCGAGGATGGACTCCTGCCTGTATGTATATTGTGTGAAATCGAAGATTCAAGAGACTTGACAATCTAGAAATAGGAAGTTTTATGTTCCTTTGTTGGCGGAAGTCGGTCGACTCTCTAGAAGGTTCTATGGGGTTCTATGTTTGATTTTATGTGATATACATTTAATTTCAAGTCTAGGGAGTTAAAGAGAGATGAGGAGATGTTAAATCTTTGATTTGAATAAATCGTTGGATATTTAAATTAAAGAAAATGGCAGTTTTGTTAGTTCATGGAGGAGTGAATGCTAAAGAATTTTGAGTGTAACGGAGCGCAAGGATTGTGATTGGTGTGCAGATGTGACGTCAACGATGCTTTGTGAGGTTTGTATGAGTCAATCTTATAAAAATTTAAACTGTGATAAAAGTTGTTGGTTCTTTCCGGTGGTGTCGCTAGTTTCTGTGAAGTGTTGCGCCTGGTTAGCTCTTGTTTTTGGATTTGTTGGACAGAGGAGCTAGTATCGTTAGAATAATGAGAGTTATAGAGCTATGGTTTAAGAGGTGTTTATTTTTGACGTTTGTTATGTAAACAAGACCTGATATTATTGTGTGGAATTGATAGAATTTTGTGTGTTAGAGATTAACGAGAATAGTGCAATGATTAAAAATGTTTTATAATTATGTTGGAGCAGTTATAGAGTTAAGTTATTGACTAATTAGTTTAGAAATGTAACGATGTTATTTGGAATCGTTACACCCCTCCCGCTAAGAGATTTCAGTTTAATCAGCCGGTGTTGATTCATATGTATGGACCGGGGCAAAAGTGGCGGAGAGCCACTGTTGAGGTGGTAGAAGGCCCAAGCGTGTACAGGTTGAGAACGAAAGATGGAGAGCTACATCGTCGTCATGCTGACCAGATACTTGCACGAGCAGCTGACCAAAGGTTGTCGGACAGATGAGATACCCCCCCCCCCCCCTGATTTATGGCGTGATATCATAGGGGTACCAAGTGACAATTTCTGAATTAATTACTAATTGATAATTTCATAGTTTGATAAAACCTACTTATTGTTAATTTCTAAATTGATAATTAATTGATAATTTCTCAGTTTGATTTAACCTACTGTTTATTTCTAAATTGATAATTAATGAATAATTTCTCAGTTTGATTTAACCTGTTAATTTCTAAATTGATAATTTATCATTAATAATTTTTCAGTTTGATTAAACCTACTAGTTTATATATAAGAGGAAAATATATTGTGTATGTAAAATTTGATAGTTAACATTTGTATGATGGTAATATTGATTAAAGTTGAGTTTTGCTATCTCACTTCGATATGGCGTATCTTTTAGTTACAAAAACATGTAATATATTTCTCGACATATCGGGAGCATTCGATAACGCGTTGTGGCCCATAATTCTGCTGAAGGCCAAACAAGGTGGCTGCCCGCCAAACATATATGGAATACTCTGCGATTACTTAAGAAACCGAAAGGTGGGACTGTTCATCGGGGAATTAGTGGAATGAAAATCATCTACAATGGGGTGCCCACAGAGGTCGGTGCTAGGACCAACACTGTGGGACATTCTTATGAATGACCTATTGCATTTACTCTTGCAGGATGGAGTAAGCGCTGTCGCATATGCGCGCCCCACTGGAAGTGCACACGTCTGTCCAGTCGAATCGAGCGAATTGAGCTCGTCACCTATGTGATCAGTGAACTTATGATGGCTTACGCAAATTCCGGAACCGGAACGGATATGTGTAACATGCAATATAGTGATTAGTCAAGTACTTTGCTTGAAAATAAAATTGACGTGATGGCCGAGGTGTCCTAAATACGAATTTGCGAGACGGCTTTTACTGAGGGTGAAATTGAAGTTGGCTTTATTCCGTGCTGTAATTGATAAGAATAAATCGCTTTCAGATGTGCAAAAGATGTTCTATGTAAGCAGATTATTAGCTGATGATGCAATAAAGAATATTTACTTACTTACTTAATCGTTAGATAAGCCTCTTTCAAATGAGTCCTACAAAGAAGCACTTGAATTTAAATAAGCGCTTCAATAACAAAGCTCGGTTAGTAAGTAACCACATTAATGTTAAAATTGACATCTATGCAAAAGGGTCCTCTATAAAGTCATTTATTTCAGACGTGCAACAACAAATATATGCATTAAAAAATTTGCAACAACCTGTCCAACAATGGGACATGTTATTAATATCAATATTAACCAAAAAGCTAGATCAATACACAAATAGGATATATCAATTAGATAGGGATCCCGACATATTGCCAAATATTCCAGACTTTCTGTCTTTTTTAGAAAAGCGCGCTATGGCACTTGAGCAGAGCGGGGATAAGAGCACAAATCATGTAAGTTACAAAAAATCTTGCCATCCTGGGGTTTCCAATGTAGTGACAAAAAATACAAATACCTACAAATGCTTGTACTGTGAAGGTACTAACCATCCTATTCATGGTTGTCAACGTTTCAAAATGGCCCCAATAGAGGAGCGACAGTCATTAAAGAGAAACATAAATTGTGTGTAAAAATTTTTAAAAGTCACACGGGAAAATGCAAATTTAATTTCTCATGTAAATCCTGTCGGTCTGGCCACAATACTCTTCTGCATAAAGACGACAGCCCCAAATATGAGGAAGTTGTTACGTATCATACGAGTAAACAACCAAATAATGTATTATTGCCTATAAATAGGGTAAAATTGATTAACCATTGTGGTCGTGAAATTTATGTCAGAGCATTGCTTGACTGCGGTAGTCAAGCGTCATTTGTTACCATATTATTGGTAAAGAAATTGTGCTAAAAAACTAAAGATGAAAACACTAATATAATCGGCATCGGTTATATAAATAATTAGATAAATAAATATGTTGATTCTAACATTTATTCTCCAGTGAACAGCGTAAAAATAGGAGTCAAATTTAATGTAGAAGATACCGTCACCACTCAGTTGCCTCGGCACTTAATTGATATTTCTAAATTTAACATACCCAACCACATACAACTGTCAGACTGTAATATTAATGTACCAGCTGAAATCTCAATTATTGAAGGTGCCAACTTGTATTTAAAAATTTTAATTAATGGACAAATCAAATTGCAGAATGGCTCTATTTTGAAAAACACCTTGTTTGGCTATGTTGTGGATGGTAGTGTGTCAGATCACTGCGCTGATGATAATAATAGTGTGTCAAACCTGGCTGTTGTCGATAATCACAAGTTAGAAAATGTTATGGAGCAATTCTGGCTGTCTGAAAGAATCCCTGAGATACAAATAATAATAATACTGAATTTCAAAAGGCTGAAAAATGCTTTCAGGACTCTGTGTCCATTAAGGATGTCAAGTTTTATGTAGACATGCCTTTGCGTGTAGACTTTAATGAATTGTCTCTCGGGGATTCATTTTCAGTAGCCCTTCAAAGATTTCTGTTACTGAAGAAAACGTTTATAAATAACCCATTGTGTATCTGTCTGTGCCGATATAAAATTATATATAAAGCAACACTAACATATCATCAAACAAATCATATCCGCTTCCATAACCCGCTCCCCGCACCTTCTCCCTCTCTCTCCCTTGGACAATTATGGCGGCGTTCGAATGCACGCAAAACGCTCGCGACTCAAATTAATTTCGAAATCTAATACGAACTGCCACCCGGGTGCAAATTGGTGTGTTTTGTGACTGTGATACTGTGATCAATCAAAAATATACTCTACCTTGAGGGAATACCAGCGCAGCGAAGACTACAGAAAATAAATCAGCAGTCCACAGGTACCTTCCCATTTTTTTCCTTTATAATATCCCTATAGTGTTCTGGTCCTTCGAGCCGGATTATACCTACACTTAACTACTCCACAAAATCTCAATTTCAAAAATTTTTGTAGTGATTATAATTCTCGCAAACACACAATCGTTCATAAAACTATTAAGTCATTCTCCATCTTACGCGTCGCCGCCAACGCCGATTCTTTGCCGCGTAGGCACCTATACGCCTACCCGTAATTCGTTCTCATATTTCAACGGAACTGAGACATGGTCGCTTACCATGGGCCTCATAAGAAGGCTTAAGGTTACCCAAAGGGCAATGGAGCGTGCTATGCTCAGAGTTTCTCTGCGTGATCGAATCAGAAACGAGGAGATTCGCAGGAGAACCAAAGTAACCGACATAGCTCACAAAATCGCTAAACTGAAGTGGCAGTGGACAGGGCACGTAGCTTGTGGAACAGATGGCCGATGGGGCAGTAAAGTCCTCGAGTGGCGACCGCACACCGGAAAACGTAGCGTAGGCAGGCCTCCCACGCGATGGACCGACGACCTGGTGAAGATCGCGGGAAGCCGATGGATGTGGGGCAGCGCAGGACCGGTCGTCGTGGAAATCGTTGGAGGAGGCCTTTGTCCAGCAGTGGACGATTTTCGGCTGATATGATGGTAATGATTTCAATTTTACGTCTTACTTAATTTCATTACTCATATTTACAACTCGTAAAAATGCCGAAAGATAGTACAGATAATCTCAAAATAATTAGTCTGGAAGCCAAACGCGACAGTTTGTTCCAAATAGTTCCAGATACTTACGACCTTAGCCTAAACGTTTCTGACCCAAGATCCAAGAAAATATTTCTTGTTCAAATTCTCTCTTTAGAGAAAACTCGAACTGAATTTTTGCAAACGCTTGATGATTTAACCGTTGCCTATTTAAAAAGCAAACCAGGGACAAAACCTAATTACTCGTCATACAAAAGCTTCGATGAGCTGTATTGTATTATTCAACAAACGTATAATGAAATCAAAGCAGAATCACAACTACAAATGAAAACTGAAAGACTCAATTTAGAGAATAAATTACTTCTCACCGCAAGCAGGTTTTTTATACATCTGAGGATCAAGTAAATCATTTCTATTATTTTGGATACATTTTCTTTAAAACTCAATGCAAAATTATTTGCTATTTTATCATTTTCTACCTTAATTTTAATAACTTTATCTACAGATCGTGTTATCCTACCTGTTATTCTGTTTAATATATCCCATAGTTTTTTAGGATTTTTCGTGTTTTTATTTATTTCTGACTTATAAAAGCCGTTTCTCGATTTTTCTATTACTTTACGTGTCTTATTTCTTTATTTGTTATACTCTTATCTCAATACCGCGTTGGTTGGATCTTTTTTCCACAAAACAAATAATTCATCTCTTTTATGACATACTTTGTTTATGTTTTTGTTTATCCATAATTCTTTGTTTCGTTTCGATGATGATTTAATTTTTTTTGTATACTCAGATTTTTTAAAGCACTCGCTTATTTTCTCTTTTATGTGATTGTGTATTAAATTAGGGCAATCCAAGGTATTTATATCTTTCCAGTCTATATTTTGTAATTCTTTATTTAAGATATCGTTTTTGTATCGTATTAATGTAATAGGATCACCCTGTATAAGTGGCGGGGCGATGCATGAGAGCGTGGTCATTCGATGATCCGCCAGAACAGTACCCAACGCCACACTGTACATGTTTTGTTTTCAAGACCGAACGAAAATATGATCTATGCAACTCTTAGTTACAAGGTTTTTACGTATTCCGATTCTAGTGTAGTCGGTTATCCCACAGGTTAATCCGTGTTCGCCCAGTAGGTCTACGTATTGTGATATAATAGTGGTTTTAAGTTTTAGGTTTAGGTTATTGTCGCCCACAAAAATAAAATTATCAAGGTGCGAGTATCTATTGAGTATGCGTTTCAGTTCAGATAGAAATAGTGTCTTGCTTTGATCTGGCGATCTGTACAACGCGCACAAAGTGTAGGTACATTTAATTAATGTACCTACCATACATTCAGAGCTTAACAGAGATGTTTTTGTGATATTAAAGTTGTGTTTGTTATTAACGTAAACTATGATCTTTTTTTATGATATCTCAGCTTTGTGTGCATTGTATAGCCGTCGATATTATACAATGAACTTGTTTTGTCTGAGATACTTGCTTCTGTGATGACAATAACATCGATTTGATTCTTATTGGATTCAATACATTGTAATAGACATTAGTTGTTTTTAATCATTGATCGAATGTTTATATAAATGCAGGTTTGATGTATTAAGTGAAATGCAATTTTTGATGTATTAGGTAAGCATGAAAAAAAGGTTTCGATATGTAAACAGTCCTTGATGTCTGTAATGTTACTCACATCTATATCTATTGGCTTGAGCGTCGGTGGCGTAACGGCTAGGGCCGCCGCCTCCTGTCCGGGAGGTCGAGGTTCGAACCTGCCACGTACCAATGTGATTTCGACTTTAGATTTCATATGTACGTTTTTCCGACGCTCTTACGGTGAAGGAAAACATCGTGAGGAAACCTGCACACGCCTGCGAAGAAACTCGCAGGTTGTGTGTGAAGTTGACCAACCCGCACTGGGCCCGCGTGGTCGCCCTGATTCAGGATAGGCTCGAGCCCCTCGGTGGGGACGTATATGAGCTGATATGATGATATCTATTGGCATAACCGGTAAAGAAGTGTCGTTGACTTTAACAGAGCAGGACCTAGATATCCGCTTCCTTTCTCAGTATGAATACCTTACTTTTTTCTTCTTTGCGCGCCCTTATTTTTTATCCTTGAACCATAAGTATTTGTAGGTATCTAATAACTGTTGCTTTGCTTTCCACAACAACGCCTTATTATACGATATAATGGCTTCACGTACAAATATTTTCTTTCCACTTTCATTTTCATCAGCTTTAGGTATCAGATCTCCCACAAGCGGCATCACAGTTCGCGGATTTTGAAGCCAGAAGCTACGCTTTTCTTCCTGGAGTTCTACTAGAAGATACCCCGACTTTTCGCCACGGTTTCCTACACGTTTTGCGGTTTTCACTCCTGGATCTTCTATATCTAACTTTTTTGCTAGATCTTTCACCAATAGTGTTGGATTCTCATTTTCTATGGCCGGTATTCCAGAGATTTCTATATAATGCCCTTGCTCCAGTTCATGAACTTTCTGCTCAACTGCATATAGTCGTATTTCCATACTTTTGTTGGTGTTTATGAGCGATTTTCAAGATCTATTATTCTTTGTTGAAATGCTTCGATACTCTCACTTATTTCGTCTATTTTGTCGGTCAAAGGCTCTAACGCCTTTGCTATTGTTTTATTTACCTCTTTGGCAAAGTCTTTCAGCAGTTTTGTACAATCAGTAGTATGTATGGGAATTTGGGAGCCCGGAGTACCATCATCCTCCTCTTACGACTCGTCCTCAGGTACTATGAAAGAGCTGTTTCTTGGACGAGTTATAAACAATCCCTACAAGTCCAGTCCAGGCTGGCTTGGGCTCGAAGCACAGTAATTTTTTTGCTGGTAAAGTTTCGGCGAAACAATGAAAACGAAAAATGTGATCTAATTCAAACAATCTTCAAGTTTGAATATGACACAAGTAAACTCGTAGCCTAAAACGTAGGCGTTATTCAAAACTACGCCTACAAACTGTCGTTGATAGATGAAAAAATCAATGACACTATGTTGATTTTAAAGATCCTAGCGATATTATCGGAAAAAAATTAAAGTTTCGTTACTGCATGGGACTAATGCCTGAGTCATGAAAAAACTCATGTCAAGACTGATAGCTGAAGAACAACGTGAAATAAAACTACAAGAGGAAAAAAGATAAGATAAATATACTTTATTGCACACCAAAGATACAAAAATGAAAAAACTTATTAACTAGCAAAATACACAATGATATGCAAAGGCGGACTTATCGCTTTAAGCGATTTCTTCCAGCCAACCTTTGGTGAATGGAGGAGACGAGAAAGTGAAACGATAGCGGGTGGGTGCATGTGCAACTAAAAATTAAAACTTAATAATAAATATATATTACAAATACCTAAATAAATATATTTAGATAATACATAAATTAAAAATAAATAAACAAATATAAATATATATCAAAACAATATAATATCAATATATGCACACAAAGAATGCTTAAGGATAAACAAGGAGGAACACAAGTTACACTTAAATAGAGTACGAAAAGTTATTGCTCATAACTCAAAAGATATTGCTCATAACTCAAATGAAAACAAAAAAAAATTCTGAAACAATTATAAAAAGAACAATCATGCGGATAAAGACTGTTATTTTCCTGAAACAAAATAAAAACCATATGCAACATATGTAAAAAACAAATCATCCAACTGAAAAGTGTTATTACAAAAAGAACATAACAAGTTCAAAGAACAATAATAATGTGGTATCCGTGACATATCAAAATAAAAACTCAGAAAATTAAACTACTACGTTTGTAATTAACTCCAGCTGCTCTAGTCATATGACAAACGATCCAATTTATTGCAAGATCTGAAGTGAATGTCATCTTCTGTTGGTGTAGCTAAACAAGGTAATGGAATGAAATCTCAAGGTGTAGGTTAAGTAGAACTTCAACAATGCATTTTAAAAGAAACCCTGTATGTACCTGACCTCGCACAAAATCAGATGTCAGTAAGTGCAATTACAGAAAATAGAGGTATTGTTTTTTTCAAAAACGACAAGGTTGACATTTGCAAAGATGGTGAAATTATTCATCGTATCAGCTCATATACGTCCCCACCGAGGGGCTCGAGCCTACCCTGAATTAGGGTGATAGGGCCTTAGTCGACCACGCGGGCTCAGTGCGGGTTGGTCGACTACACACACAACCTTCGAATTTCTTCGCAGGCGTGTGCAGGTTTTCTCACGATGTTTCCTTCACCGTAACAGCGTCGAATAAACGTTCATATGAAATTATGGTAAAATTATTATGACAGGTAAAAAAAAAAGAAAACAACCTTTCCACAGTAAAAGTTAAAACTAAAGAAAAATACACAAGTTTACCAACAAGGACCTAAATGCGACCTGTAGAGGAGAACAGCCAGACATCCAATCGCTTCGCGCTCGCTCAAACAAAAAAATATTTCTTAAATTTAACTTTTTATGTCATATTTTTTAAAGATGATTTATTTACTAGGTATCTACTTTTAAGGCCCGCAGCCCCTCGATAAAAAAGTATATTCTATCAAAAAAACCTTTTCACTTCTCATGCTCGTAAAGTTGTTAGTTATGTCGAGAGAAGGCTGCATAAAATGGTTCATACTACTTATTTTCTGTAGCCGGGCTCGTAATCACTGCCAAAATATCTCGCCGACAACAGAAATCAAATCCATAGAACTGATGACAGGTGGATTTTTATCAATCGAAATTTTTCAATCACCACAGTGATTACCTACTTACCCACCTAAAATGACCTACGATTTTATTTAGGTACCTACCTATTCATTTTTTTGCGTGCAATATACAACATAGCACATAAGTAGATAGACTTTCACATAATTAGCACGGTTCTGACACATAATAATTATGATTACCTACCTTTCTCAATCTTAAATTACTATGTAAATATCTATAACTACATAAAACACACGAAAACCAAATGTTTAATATCTGAAAGGTTACCTAACTTGCCTCGTTTGCCGGTAATTTAAAAAATTACACGTCCTTGCTTGTCTTTTTTGTCATACATCCATAAAATGAACAATAAATTTATACGCGACCCATGTTTAGTCACGTAGAAAAAGGTACAGTCGAGTCCTTTAATATGTTACCATGTCTATGAATCAAAAATATATAGGCAATGGTATGTTACATAAAACTCTAAACAGCTTTGCCTTACCATAAATTGTAAACACTCTTTTACATCATTATATGTAACTACATTATATCAATAATATTGCTACAGACAAGGACTCAAAATATTGTGCGCAATCTCTTGTTCATTTTATTCCGTGCAAAGTGAGGTTCATAAATATCTATGCATATATGAAAAAATATTTTGACGTCTCTTTTTTTTTCTAAAATTGTAACAACCTCTTTATAGAAGAAAATCTTTTTGACGATTAATACAAGATTGTTCCTTTTTTAAGCAAATTTAAATTAAGAATTCAATGTTGTCAATTTTAACATTGTCTGCATTCGAATGCTAACATTTACTGGATTCGTGGATGATAAATATATAATTATATTAGTATTTTTCCTAGAAAACAAACATTTAGTTCTGCTCTAATTATATATCGAATAGACGAACATACGAAACACGTCACTTTCAAGGAACAAGGGAATTCATCCTTGCGTGTGGCTGAATAGTAGGGTATTTCGGTTAGTACCTACTCATCATCATCATATCAGTCGGAGGACGTCTACTGCTGGACATAAGCCTACCCCAAGGATTTCCACGACGACCGGTTCTGCGCTGCCCGCATGCAGTGGCTTCCCGCGACCTTCACCAGGTCATCGGTTACCGAGTGGGAGGCCTTCCTACGCTGCGCGGTCGCCACTCGAGAACTTTACTACCCCAACGGCCATCTGTTCTACGAGTTATGTGCCCCGCCCACTGCCACTTAAGTTTACCATTTCTGATAATTTGGTTCTCCTACGGATCTCCTCGTTTCTGATCCGAACACGCAGAGAAACTCCGAGCATATCACGCTCCATTGCCCGTTGGGTGACCTTGAGCCTTCTTATGAGGCCCGTAGTAAGCAACCATGTCTCAGTTCCGTATGTCATCACTGGCAACACACACTGGTCGAAGAACTTGGTCTTAAGACACTGCGGTATCTGAGACGTAATGATATTGCGAAGCTTCCCGAACGCTGCCCAGCTGAGTTGAGTTGGAAGATTGATCTCTTTCTCAAAGTTGAACCTAGCTAACTGGACTGTTTGTCCCAGGTACACATAATCGGTAACAATTTCGAGTGTAGAGCCTCCAACCTTCAGAGGAGTAGATATGACACGGACGTTTGACATTATTTTCGTCTAGTACCTACTACATTGGGATCATTCAACAATTACGTGATCACCGGAAGGGGGGGGGGGGGGGGTCAGATGCTTGTATATACATCTGGATTATTTGGGGGGGGGGGGGGGGGGGGGGGGAGGGAGAATCCATGATTACGTTATCATTTTATAAACTAAATATTTAAAATATTTACGTCCAATTTTGAAGTCTACTACTGGTAACACTAACTATTAGATAGATGGAACGGGATTTAGTCTCTTCCCTTAGCGGAAAAAAGGTTTTTTTGATGAAACCAGCACCATATTTTAGTATGTTGATAAGCATGTTATTCTGACTAAAAAACTACCGGGAGACAGTTTCTAAAGTGGTTGAGTCACCAGCTATGACGTCATCAAAATGGCCGCTGCCGCGTTCAGAATATTGCGTATACAACAGAAAGTATATCACATGTAAGCTTGTGCGGGGTGTCATAAAAAGCAAAATTAAATGCGCTACAATACTGTTCCTACATTTGACCTTGTAAATACCATAGTTTGTAAGAAATTTCAATTTTTATTTAAATTTTTCCAAAAAAACTTTCGTTTTTTGTTTTCATCAACTTTACTAGTAACTTTACAGTAAAACATTGTCTCAAGATATGAATGCTACATTAATAAGCTATAAAACGCCATTAAAATTTTGAAAATCGGTTTATAAACAAGCAGAATACATTAGTTTTGTTCCATATCGGATGTCACCACCAAGACTCGATTTATTTTTTGTAACATTCAATTTATATAAAAAAGGCAATCACACATTTTTTTATTTCTTTTTCCTAAAAATATTTTTTTCGATGTAAATACAAAATCTTTCTACCTTGCGCAAGATAATTATTTGCGCAGCGTCTGGCAACCCTGTTTGCGAAAGCGAGTGGAGGCGCATCCGTGTCAGTGGCCATTCTTTGTTTGCGCGCGGTTAACCTGTAGCCATGTCATTGCTTCATTTTAGTATCTGACGTTTTTTAACAAATAAGATAAACGGTGTGTTCTGGGACTCTCATCAACTTTTCCACAGAACGGCATCAACTCTTAAAATTGGATCAGATATTCACCGACATGCAGTTTTGGTACAAGATGAAATTATTTTAAAGAACTTGCACTCTACCGCTTTAGTTGCCATGGAAGCCAAGTATCACAAATCGTGTTATATTAAGCTACTTAACAAAATTCGCAGTATTAAAAGTCAGCAGTCAGTACCTGAACCAGAAGTATCAGTTCAAACAGCATACGGTTCTACGTTGAGTGAGTTAGTAACGTACATTCAAGAGTGTTACTTGTACAGTGCTAAAGCTCCGGTTTTTCGTCTTGTTAATCTAACCACAATGTTTAAGAAAAGAATGCAAGAGAAAGGTTTGGAAAACTTTGAAGTCAACAGAACGAAACTAAAACAACAGCTTCTCGAGTTCATTCCTAGTCTTCGTGAGAATAAAGTTGGTCGAGAAGTTTTACTTAGTTTTGAAGATAATGTTCGAAGCGTTGTAGAAATTGCTTGCCAAAACAATGCAATGAGCGATGATATGTGCTTAGCTCGTGCTGCTAAAATTATTCGTGACCAAATGTTCAATGAATAACCGAAATTCAACGGATCTTTTCAAGATTCTTTTGCTGGTGAAAACTTTGTTCCTAACCAATGCGTTTTGCTTTGCCGAATGGTACTACTTGGCGACGCATTCACTGAAAATTTTGAAAAAAGAGAAGAATCGCAAAGGGACATAAACTTGGTAGCGACAAACATTGCCCAACTGATCAGATTTAACTGCAAAAAGGAAAGTCACCAAAACTAGGACCAGTCAGCTCCACTCACTAGACCGAGAAACACCGTTACCTTTATATATTGGTATCAAACTGTACAACGACAATGTGCAAAAAGAAGTGATTGACAACATGTGCGACCTGGGTTTGAGCGTAACATATAAAAGGGTAGTTCAAGTGTCTGAAATAGTGACTAGTAATGCGTGTACGTTGAACGCTGCTACAGTAACCTCGTGCGCATAGCGGCTTCGTTTTACATGAGACGGTTTAAGCATCCCTTCGGCTCTGCCTGGTGTAGTTGTACCGGCCTCCACTAAATAATCAGTCCAGCCACTGTCTTTCAACCAAGTGCCAATCATAGATATTACTGCCATTTCAATATACATTGGGCCTAGCATAACAATCGGTTTATCTTCCCGATATATTTCAGGATATGACCATTGGAATTGTTTAGCGATGGCGTATAATGGTTGATGAGTAGTAATGACCGGTATATGTCCTGGATTAGTTTTTTTCGTGATTGTCATAATAATATTCATAGTATGGCGAACCATAGCGTGGGAGTTAATGCTTTCTCGCAATATGGGCAATACATGTGAATGACATTTGATTTTTCAGGATTATCCTTGCGTGCATGGTTTACAGCCCATGGCAGAGTTTCTTCATCATTTTGTAGCGCTATTTTAGTATGATCTAGTTATTCTTTCAATTCTGCAGTAGGACTTATTGCACTGCAATCTCCGAAATTGTAGTTAACTGTTTGCATGGGAACATCCGACTGCTTTTTTGGTGTGGGTAGTATATTAGTATACGAATCGGGAAGAGAAATTTCGTATTAGTCTTTCTTCGTTAGGTTTAAAGGCGGCTTTGCATTGCTGTTTTCTTCTGAGTGTAAAATAACTGATATAGTTGTACCGTGAAAAGAGTCCATTGAAGTGTTGGAAGAAGTATTCTGATCAATGTTTTCGATAGCCGCACATGTAAATATGTTTTGTAGTATACTTTTGGGACAAACAAACCCCTGCTCCTTATATAGATCACACGCATTACTAGCCACTATTTCAGACACTTGAACTACCCTTTTATATGATACGCTCAAACCCAGGTCGCACATGTTGTCAATCACTTCTTTTCGCACATTGTCGTTGTACAGTTTGATACTAATATATAAAGGTAACGGTGTTTCTCGGTCTAGTGAGTGGAGCTGACTGGTCTTAGTTTGGGCGACTTTCTTTTTGTAATTAAATCTGATCAGTTGGGCAATGTTTTTCGCGACCAAGTTTATGTCCCTTTGCGATTCTTCTCTTTTTTTCAAAATTTTCAGTGAATGCGCCGCCAAGTAGTACCATTCGGCAAAGCAAAACGCATTGGTTAGGAACAAAGTTTTCACCAGCAAAAGAATCTTGAAAAGATCCGTTGAATTTCGGTTATTCATTGAACATTTGGTCACGAATAATTTTAGCAACACGAGCTAAGCACATACCATCGCTCATTGCATTGTTTTGGCAAGCAATTTCTACAACGCTTCGAACATTATCTTCAAAACTAAGTAAAACTTCTCGACCAACTTTATTCTCACGAAGACTAGGAATGAACTCGAGAAGCTGTTGTTTCGGTTTCGTTCTGTTGAATTCAAAGTTTTGCAAACCTTGCTCTTGCATTATTTTCTTAAACATTGTGGTTAGATTAAAAAGACGAAAAACCGGAGCTTTAGCACTGTACAAGTAACACTCTTGAATGTACGTTACTAACTCACTCAACGTAGAACCGTATGCTGTTTGAACTGATACTTCTGGTTCAGGTACTGACTGCTGACTTAATACTGCGAACTTTGTTGAGTAGCTTAATATAACACGATTTGTGATACTTGGCTTCCATGGCAACTAAAGCGGTAGAGTGCAAGTTCTTTAAAATAATTTCATCTTGTACCAAAACTGCATGTCGGTGAATATCTGATCCAATTTTATGAGTTGATGCCGTTCTGTGGAAAAGTTGATGAGATTCCCAGAACACACCGTTTATCGTTATCACGGACTAATTATCTTATTTGTTAAAAAAACGTCAGATACTTAAATGAAGCAATGACATGGATACAGGTTAACCGCGCGCCAACAAAGAATGGCCACTGACACGGATGCGCCCCCACCCGTTTTCGCGAACAGGGTTGCCAGACGCTGCGCAAATAATTACCTTGCGCAAGGTAGAAAGATTTTGTATTTACATCGAAAAAAATATTTTTAGGAAAAATAAATAAAAAAAATTGTGATTGCCTTTTTTATACAAATTGAATGTTACAAAAAATAAATCGAGTCTTGGTGGTGACATCCGATATGGAACAAAACTAATGTATTCTGCTTGTTTATAAACCGATTTTCAAAATTTTAATGGCGTTTTATAGCTTATTAATGTAGCATTCATATGTTGAGACAATGTTTTATTGTAAAGTTACTAGTAAAGTTGATAAAAACAAAAAACGAAAGTTTTTTTTGGAAAAATTTAAATAAAACTTGAAATTCCTCACAAACTATGGTATTTACAAGGTCAAATGTAGAAAAAATATTATAGCGCATTTAATTTTGCTTTTTATGACACCCCACACAAGCTTACATGTGACATACTTTCTGTTGTATACGCAATATTCTGAACGCGGCAGCGGCCATTTTGATGACGTCATAGCTGGTGACTCAACCACTTTAGAAACTGTCTCCCGGTGGTTTTTTAGTCAGAATAACATGCTTAACAACATACTAAAACATGGTGCTGGTTTCATCAAAAGAACCTTTCGGGTCCTATATGACACTAAGGGAAGCGACTAATTACCCCTGCTATAGACAAACTGTGGAACAGTGTGACCAGATTCAGTATTTTTATACTTTTTCGGCATATATTATCGACTTCGGAGGAAGTAAGTATTTTGGGTATATATTAGGTAAACAGTTATCAAAACTGTAGCGATCGTGCCCGCGAATATTGATGTTCAGGGGATTTGCCTGATTAAGCCTGTAATTGCCCTTTTAAATACAAAAATATAAATACTAAATACATTCATCTAACAAGTTTTAGTTAGATGAATGACGTGATGATTAATACATAAAACCTGCTTTGAAAAGCAGTATTTTTACTGGTAGGTATATTTCCCTTGTGCAAATAAGTATATTTCAGTGTTTTTTTGAGGTGCTTCGGTATTTTCGTAAAATTTTATCTGGTCACACTGCTGTGGAAGTCAGTCGCATTTTATACACTTTGTTAGTCCTGCGCCCTCAGTCGGTTTGTTATGTCGTGTTGTGTTATGTCGTGATTAAGTGAATCATAATGGATGCCGGTGATCTGCATCAGGCACTGTTTAAGGCCTATGTAGCGTGCCACCCGAAACTCTCTCGTCAGAAAGCTCAGAAGAATGTGAATGCTGAGTGGAAGGAGGCAAGAGAAAAGTATAAAAATGTGAAGTCGCTGGAGTTCTGCAACTTTATTAATGGCAGGATTCAGCTTTACAAAGCAACTGCGCCCATTAAGAAAGTGCAAACGCTGCAATCCTTCTTCAGCCCGGTAAGTCTTAAAATAACTTCATAAAAGTCTTTATTTTACAGCAGTGTGAATTGACAAGTCATTATCCAACAACTTTGAGTTTGTCAAGTTGATTATGTCAAGTAGTTCATTGAATTGCAAAGTCACACTACTGAGTAGCAGAGAACATATAAACAAACTTTCCTTAAACCTACTGAAAATCTTTGTGTATAACAAGAGCTATGATTCAAATAAAATCGAAAGAACTTGGTTTTCATCCAGTTAGATCTCACTTATTTTATTACCGAAGCCGTTATCCGAACTTGGCTAATCTTTCACATTTATGTTTTGGTGGGATTTAATTTAATTCGAATGTTTGAATCTCCCGACAGCGCGCGCACCCTGCCGCGGCGGCGCGTGTAGCGATGTCGGCAGCTGTTGAGGACCCCGCTAAAGACCCTGTTTCATCTGGCTCTGTTCGTGAAAGCGAGGTTGAAAAGAGTGATGATATAATTATAATTCCTGCAACGGAAGGTAATTTGTTTAATACTACGAGTATGCTATTCCAATGACTGTCTGAACCAGAAGTTTGCCCTCCGCGGCAAGAGGCGAGGAGAGGCAAACGAAGCCCGTACAGCCACGCCTGGCCCCTTGCCCTCGGTTATGCACTTCACCTTGTTCTTCACAGTTTCAGTGTAGCTGTTCATTGGAGTACCCTATTTAGGTCCACATTTATATTTTGTTGCTTTCAGGTGTGCGAAGTAGCTCCATTGAACGACCTCAAACGTCCAAGGATGGAGAAGGCGATGTTATCCGTCCAGTCGAGAGTGCTGCTTCCCGTAAAAGCGATGTAGATCGACCACTTCCTGAGGATCTTGTCAAGTCTTGTAACGAAGTAAGCAATATTTTGAAGAGCTATCACTGTTTCGAAAGAGGGAGAGAGAGAGAGAAACTAAAATATTAATTTATTTTTTTCAGAAGAGTGTAGTAGGTCCAGATGATGAGGATGAGGCGGCAGTCGATGATGTCGAGGCGCCTAGTGGTGCAGAGTATCATCTGAAGAGGAAAGCTCCAGACTGTCCTGATACCGCCAAAAAGACTAGAAAGTACGCTCAACCCGCTCAAGATGCGTTGCAAAAGTCTATTTCTATTCTCGATGCTGACATCTACAAGTTGACCAGAGCTAAGGACCAGGGATTAGCTACCGAATCGTCACTGAAGGAGTTAAAAGAAATGAAGAAAGCACGGGAAAAGCTGTCAGCTAATCTGAAGAGGATTAAGGCTGTAGCTTTAGCTCAGCAGAAATATCGAGACAAGCAACGCGTTGCTCTCCAGGAGGCAGCTGCATCCAATCCATCAGTACCGTACCGGGAGTCCGTGGGTCGCCCTCCGTGCGTTGGAAATGAAATTCTGCAAGTTATTATAGACCTATCGATGCCTGGCAGCTCTGCAGATGAGCGGAGGAGAACTGAAGTAGTCCGTAGTTGTCGGTCTCTTGATGACCTCCAAGGCGCATTGCAACGGAGAGGGTATGAAATCTCCAGGTCGGGTACATATCTGCGGCTTCTTCCTCATCGGTCAGATACTCGTGAGGGCAAGCGCCATGAAAAGTGTGTCCCAGTGAAACTTATCAGCGCTAGGACAGACTGCCACAAATCTCATCCGGACTCCAAATTCTGCACTGCGTCCATTAGGAACGTGGAAGCCCTGTCTTCCCTGCTAGGACAAGAGCAAGTTGCATTCATATCACAGGTATGTAAAATAATTTTTCATGTTTATTTTTATATGTAAGTACTCTTCAAAATCCTCATTTTTTGTATTTGGTAATACTTTTAGGATGACAAGGCCCGCGTCCCCATCGGGATAACAGCAGCCAACAAGCAGGCGCCGCTACTGATGAGCATGGAGTACCGAATACAGCTTCCCGACCACGACTGGGTTGTGGCGTCTCGCCACAAGCTTATTCCTAGTGTGTACGCTGGGATCAAAATCATCAGCAAGAGTCCAATTGGGGAGCCGGATGCAGTTTCCTACGCCGGCCCTACCTATGTCGCCATCAGAAGCGGGAAGCACTGCTCTTCTACAGCTCGGACCCATGCTGATGACTTTGAGAGGCTCCTGACCCTAGAAAGCTTTGATTGCATCATGAAAACATCGAGTGGAGAGGTGAAGCCAATACTAGTGATATCAGTTGATGGTGGACCAGATGAGAACCCAAGAAACCGCAGTGTGATCGTAGAGGCAGTAAAAAAGTTCATTAAGCACAATTTGGACTTCATGGTTGCTGTCACAAATGCTCTAGGGCGCAGCGCCTACAACAGAGCTGAACGGCGTATGGCTCCCCTTAGCCGTTTGTTGTCAGGGTTGATCCTGCCTCACGACCATTACGGATCGCATTTAGATTCGCAGTGTCGCACCATTGATAAGGAACTTGAGCTGAAGAATTTCCAATATGCTGGTGAAACGCTGGCAGAAGTCTGGAATACTCTCGTTATAGCGAATGAGAGTGTGACTGCTGAGTACTTGGGCCCAGTGGAAGCAGAGCAGATCACTGACGAGCGTACAGACCCTAGCTCACCATGGTACGCAACACATATCAGAGAGTCCCAGTACATGTTGCAAATTTCAAAATGCCAGGATTCAAAATGCTGCTCCGAGCCCCGCAGCAAACTTCGCCTCGTTTTGCCGAATGGATTTTTGCCGCCTCCCCTTCTCTTGACTAGCGGCCTGGAAGCAGCGAAGCAACGTAATGAAGATTGCCACTTCTCACCTCTATTTGTGCAGTTGGCAGCCAAAATCGAATTTCCAAACCAAGAATTTGAGACAACACCCTACGACTTTTACTGCCCATCTATTCAAGACAAGCTTAAGTCTAGGATTTGCAGTAACTGTGGGCTGTACTTCGCTACGCAGAAAGCTACAAAAGAGCACAAGCGGAACGCTCACAATCTTGCTTGTCCTATGAACATCGAAGCTGCAGACACTCCCGAGCTTCCCGTGCGGCGAAGTGCTCGCATTATAGCCCGTCGTGGAGGTGAAGTACTAACCGAGCTGCAGGATGAGATCGGTGTCCCTCTGGATGTTGAGTGGGTTCCGGCGCCTCCCGACGACTCCGGATCAGAAGAGGATCCCGAGGATGACCTACCTCTTCTTCATCTCATCAAGGATGTAGCTGAATGGTCTGCGTCTCCATTTAGTCAGGAATAGTCTGTATTTACTTAATAATTTTATTTAAAAATGACAGTATATTAATATTAAAATGTGTAGTTACATGTTGCATTTTGACAAACACACCCTCTTCCCAAATTTAGGTCATTTAAGACTCATAGAAACATGACATACGTGTCAGTGTTAATAAACAGCAAACATTTTAAGCACGGACGAAGATTACGTAATTAAGGCGAGGGGGGGGGGGGGGGGGTTAAAAAAACAAAAGATTACGCTGTGATCACATAGGGGGGGGGGGGTTAAAAAACGGCCAAAAATGATCACGTAATTGTTGAACGATCCCATTGATGAATTTAATATATTTTGCATTTCTCTACACATTGTATATGCTTACGCTACTTTCAATTTTGAATTATTTGCTATTTGCAGAGAAATACAGTTGCTTTGTGGTGATGTGCTTGAATTCAGAGAGTTCTGGGACTGTTTTGAGTCAACAATAGGTTCACGTGCCTTTAAAAAAATGTAGAGAAACTGGCATACCTCATTAACTGCTTGGAGGGATAGGCGCTAGAGGTGGTACAAGGACTCTCAACTACCATTGAGAACTACAATATTATATTGCATTGGAAATGTTGCGTAATCGCTATGGGGGAAAAAACCTAATTAATTGACGCCCATTACGAGGCACTTAACAAAATTAAGAAGGCGTCATATACAGCTGCGGAGTGCAGGTTTACACACAATTGCATTCAACGTCACCTTAAGGTATTGAGCTCCCTTGATGTCAATATTTAAAGAAACCATATTCGTGTATTGTTACTAGCTAAATTCCCAGAGATGGTGTTGTTACGGTCAAATAAATTGTTAATTGATGAAATTAAACAGCACATAACGATAAAACCATACATTAATACCAATGAGAATCTTGCAGACTTGGCAATCAGAACTAATGTATGGCTTAAGCAAAGAGAGTTATGGTTCCACGGTCCTGAGTTTTTGTTGCTAGACGAAGTTAAATGGTATGTTACTAAATCCTTGGATTACCATAGATCACTTCTTGTAATGGGGCAAGATCAGGATACGCATCATCCTAAAGATATGGTGTAAAGAAATGTTTGTGGATGACCAAGATAGCCAAGAAGCTCCTATGTTGATGTAATGATGGGAGGAGAAGAAAGAAAGGACATAAATTTGGAACAGACAGGTGAAATTAAAAGATTGCAACAGGAATACTATCCAGAAGAGATGAAAGGAAAAAACACAACTCACAAGGAACATGGGTTCATTTTTAGACACAGATGGTATATTGAGGTGCAAAGGAAGAATGTCAAATACCTGTTGGACCTATGAAATGAAACATCCCATACTGCTACCGAAGGATTGCCAGGTTACATATAACCTGATCAGAACGACACATGAAAAGAACTACGATATTGGGACAGCCAAAACGCAGCCTTATTAGGCAACAATATTGGACACCACAAGTTTTAGCTTAAAAAATTATAATGAGATGTCCTCAGTGGCAGAAACATACTAGTGGCCCCTTCAGACTGCCGCGAGAAAGAGTAAATTATAGTTCCCATTTACTTACACGGGAGTTGATAACCTCGGTTCAATTTTTGTGAGCACAGAGATGGATAAAACTAAACGCTGGATATGTTTGATTACATGTTTAGCAGTAAGAGCTATCTACTTCTAACAGCAGTAGAATGTTTATTAGCTCTAAGAACCTTTAAATCTTGCAGAGGAGTATCACAACTTATATAATATGTAATATGCACCTGTGTGTTTTGAAAAACAATTGCTTCGCAAGTTATCACACTTACAAGAATTTTAGCTCTTATTGAAATCATTGGTACACATATGTGTGTACGTACGTTTTTTAAAAATTTTAAGTGAAATAAAAAATTTCGAAAAATTCATGTATTTAATTTTGACCCAAATGAACCCAAAAAACTCGTAAAATATTTACTTACACGTTTTATTCAAGTCCAGATCTTAAGAGGATACAATGAACAGTAGAAATAAAATGTCATAGTATGGCAATACTGAAAGCCATGAATGTAAACAAGGTAAGGAACTTAGATTAACCACACTGCAGATACCGTATATTGTGACGTCACCATAATGGCAAAGGATGGAGTTATACGACTCACTGTAAGATAGAACAGGACGAAACTATTTAACACCCATCTCGCTCGCGTAACCCGTTCTCATTGTTTGTCAAGAATTATTATTGACAAACAATGACGGTGAACTATTAGATACCAGGCCTGGTACTTATAATATAATAACAAATAGGATGCCGTTTATGAAAAGAAAAAGTTAAAACATCAAATGAAACAAAACAAACAAAAAGAAAAAAAAATCTGTCAGTTCAGCTTAATAGAGTTGATTGAGCAAAGGGATATAATCAATGAGGTTATAATATAATTAATTATTAGTTTTGAGTTTTAGTTTATCTCTTTTCATTTCACAAAAGAGATAAACTATAAACTAAAAAAAAACTACTAACCAAATTTACCTACACTATACTTGACGTCACAGAATGACGATGAAGACTAGCAATGGTAGGTAAGTACACCAACAGGTGGTTGAAAAAATGAAAATGAAAAATTACAACCACCTTACGATGGACCATTTAAAGTAATAGACAGAAATGATAAATTCTATAAAGCACAATAGTCAGGTCGTGTCGTAAATGTTTCAATTGATAGGTAACCTGCATTTTATAGCGAAGAAAAAGTTAGCGACAGTTGTCCAAGTAGTGATAAGATTAGTGAAAATGTAAGCAAGAAAGTTAATATAGATTTAGATAAAATCCAGTCCCAGCGTGTTACACAAGCGGAGCGGAATCGCTCTCGCTCCTGCACTATGCACGCTACCCGAAGCGGTCGCGTCAGTAGGAAGCCAGCGCGCTTCGGTTTCAATTAGTCAAAGGATAGGTACCTACCTAAGTAATTAGAAAAAGAATGCTACGTAAGTTATACTACGTTTATCAAACCTTTTCATATTAGGTAAAAATTCATTCTAATTAGGAACCTTTTGAAGTAAGGTTGTTCCGGATAAACTACCAAATTAATATAAGTACAGTCACCAAGGGAAACTGGAGTACAAAAGATCAAAAAGTCGTAGTCGCACAGTCTGGAGCAAACACTAGCGTCCAGGATAACACTGTGTTACACTTTATGGGTAGGATTTTGCTCGCTACACTGGTGTTTTTTGTTCGTGGCATACTTCGTGTTCCATCGTTGTATAAAAAAGACAGAGGAGTGGTTAATGAAGAAAATGGATGTAGTACAGAAGCAGGCATTCGAGTCTTTTTACGCCTCAAGGCTTAGCTTCTGAAAGAGTCATGTTCGCGAAGCCTCTAATACAAACCCAACCATGGAAGAAAAGCTGCCAACCAAAATAGAGATTTACTAGTGCGGATCTCTGAACGTACAAGTATGGTGATATTGGTTTATTTTTTTTGTGTTGTGTCATCATTTATCTTAAATTTTAGTTATAAGCATTGTTTACTTGCGCATGCAAAAGTGTTAACCCTAGATTTGTGCTAAGAACTTTGTAACAATTTAAACTTTAAATATTCTTTAGTTTAGTACCTACGACATATACCTAACCCTATGTAGTGGATATGTAATAGTTTCGAGAAGGCATCGTAAAATAAAATTAAGTACATTCACTCTCAATTTGGTTTGATCATAGTTATAAATTGTAACTGTTAGTGAAAAATGGTTTTTTTTTTGGTTTTTTTTTTGGAGGGGAATAGTGTAACGGTACACGATGTCACTTACTGTATCTACCTAAGCTTATATCTAATGTAATATGTAAGCATTTTTATGTATCTATCTACCAGTAGGTATAGCCAGTTCGGACTCGGCCACCACCATTTGTACACGCGTCAAGACAATATACATAGTAGCACAATTTCGAAGTTTCCTTCAACCCTGAATATACAAATATATATAGGACACGCCCATATACATGCTGGAATCTCTTCAGAAGGTCGCACAGAGCTAGTGGCCATAGAAAATGGCACCCTGACTGGGGAAAGAAACGCTCAAGAGATCCTTAATGAGCATGCAGGGCCATATTTAGTAAATATGGGTGATGGATCGATGCTGATGCAGGATAACGCCCAGCCACACATAGCTCAGGTCGTATAAGAGTACATTCAGGAGGTTGGTATCAGCTTGATGACTTGGCCATCGAGAAGCTCTGATCTCAATCCGATCGAGCACGCCTGGGATGAGCTCGGGAGGCTGGTCAGATGCCGCAGACCACCTCCTAAGGGTGGAGCCCTAAAAGAGACCCTGATGGAAGAATGGGAGAACATTCCCCAACATCGCCTCCAGAACCTCATCTTCAGTATGCTAAACCAGCTCGAAGCTGTAAGGTGAACCGAGGCAAGTGTGACGCGGGTATAAGTGTGACTCTTGCGAATAACACCATTTAACGGTATTATATCTTAAACCGCCACCTATCAAACGTTGCAGGAACTATTAAACTATCGCTTTGTTTGACACTGGCGCGCACAGCCTTGACTGTTTTACCGACCGACGCCATTTCCAAAATGTCCTCCGAAAAAGAATGAACTGCAAGGTTTTGAGTTCCGTGTTTTTTTGTTATTCTGGGAGTTTGACGAGCTGAATCAACAGAAATCAAGGTGAGTTATGCTTAATAGTATTGGAACTTACAGTGTGATATATTTCTGTGAAGTTAAGTCCATTATTTACGGAGATGTGCGTATCGACACACTTTCCCCAGATAAACCATAAGTGAGGCAAGCGTGACGCGTCACAGTAACCCCAGCCATCTTGTAAGAGAGCAACATAAGTAGTGATGGGACACTAATCGATGGGAATATCGATTAAAGTTAATACTTAATTAACTTTATGATCTAACCACGATGTGTTTAACGGGTGAAACGATTTAAATGCTAGTTTTTTGAACTCAAGGTTTTCTAGCGGTGGTTCTTAGACATGTTTTATCAAAATCGATTCAGCCGTTTATGAGATACATAAGTACTTTCAATTAAAAATTTCAAAGGGCTTTTAAAATTTAGAATTTAGTACTTATAAGTAAGTAAGTACTTACTTATTCTATTATTTTACCTAGTCAACGTTTATTTGGTATTGTTTGTTGTAGATGGTAAGGCGATACAAAAGAAAAACTGATGACAAATACTCGAAAGAGACACTGCAAGAATCGGTGAAAGCTGTACTCGAAGGAAACATGACGCCAACACAGGCTGCACGAGTCTTTGGTGTTCCTAGATCAACAATAATTGCACATAAAAAAGGTGATCGAGGTGTAAAATCGAAAACTCACGGAAGACCTACAGTATTTAAACCAGATTTAGAACATAATTTATCTTTAATGCTACATACAATGGAAAAAAATGGTTTTGGTCTATCTCAACGAGAGGTCAGAGCTTTAGTGGGTCAATACGTACGTCGAAATAAAATCGACTCTCCTTTAAAAAGATGGAATCCCTGGTGAAGAATGGATGAGGGGCTTCAGACAAAGAAACAAACTATCCATAAAAAAACCTCAAGGCGTGGAGATTGCGAGAAAGAAAGCAGCTGATCCGTTTCTTGTGAACGAATTTTACGATTTACTTGAGGATATTGTTAAAGAGCAGAAATTAAGTGGTGCTCAAATTTGGAACATGGATGAAACGAGTTTTTGCCAAGACCCTGGAAAAGGTAAGATAGTGGGGCTGAGAGGTTTTCAAGCTACTCGAACCATCAGCTCGCCTGGGCGAGATAACACAACTGTATTGTTCTGTTCCAATAGACTGGGTCAAAAACTTCCACCTTTGATAATTTTTAAGGGAACTTACCTGTGGAATACATGGCTACCTGAGGACGATTCAATTAGTGCAGCGGCATATGCCGCCACTTCAAAGGGATAGATGGAAGCATCTGTCTTCGAAAATTATTTTTCGAATGTGCTGATCCCTGAAATGTGCAAGATCGGCAAACCACAACTTGTAGTGTTCGATGACCATTCAACTCACCTTGACTTGAATGTCATTCAAAAGGCTTCCGAGAACAACATCACGCTTCTAAAACTGCCGGCACATACATCCCACATTTTACAACCATTGGATGTGAGCACAATGAAGTCGATGAAAGATCGCTGGGATCAACGAATAATTAAATGGCAACGACTCAACATCGGAAAAAAGTTACCGAAAAAAGAATTTAAGTAATCAGAGCCCGAGGAGGCAATACCAGTTATTAAAATGTGAAAAAGGCGTAAAACATAGTTGTAAATGTTGTTTAAGTTTTTGCCAGTAAGTTAAAATTTTTTTAAAATCTTTTTTAAGTTAAAAACGTTACTAATTTTTAATAAACTATAGCTTCAAAGAAAGTTGATGAAATTTGCCATAAAACGTTTTTTATTCAAAACTTTTAAGGGCCGCCAGGAGGCTCGAGTTTCCATACAAACGTAGTTCTGTTTTAATACAAAAAACTATATGCCAGATTGAATCTAAATTTGCAAACAAATTGAGGAGATACATATCGATGTTTGTAATTAGTTTTCTAAGTACTAATATAAAACGGAAAAAATAAGAGGTTAAATTTTAATTTTTACTTGGTACTTAAAATTTTGACTTTTCAATTTAAATGCGGAGCAATCCTTGTAATTTCTTTTCGTTAAATTGTATTTATTTATACTGAGCAGTCCTTGTAATTTATTTGTCACTTGCGTACTTTTATTCGCTAATTCTCCTTATTTTACCTGTTTTTAGTATACAAAGCTTAAATTTTACTTGTTACTTTCTTGTGTAAAATAAATAATAATAATTAGCCAATCCTTGTAATTTCTTTTTGTTAACTTGTATCTATACTGAGCAGTCCTTGTAGATTTTTTGTCACTTGTGTACTTATATTTGCTAATTCTTTTGCTTAAAAAGCCTAAATTTTACTTTGTTAAATTTTGATTTTCAATTCAAATGCTGAGCAACCCTTGTAATTTATTTGTGTTAACTTGTATTAATACTAAGCAATCCTTTTAATCCATTTGTCACTTGTGTACTTTTATTTGCTAATTCTCCTGGAAAAAATACGTACACAATGCAACACATAAACCTCTTAACTGTATCTGTATACAAACACGTAGTGGACGACACCACAAGCAATCCCTTTGACTTTACTTTCTTGTGTATACGAAAAACCAATCACCCTCTATATAATCCCTCTCCACACATATATTCGCCAACTACCGTGGCACTCTCCAAATAAATGAACTCTCCCCCTCCAACAAATTCACCCCACTCCACCACGGAAGGTCCCTGGAGTAATTCGTAAGCTCCGTGCCCTCCACGATGCCTCAAGTACAAATAAAAAATAAACCTTTAAAACGTCCTCCTCATCAGAGAGTGAACCTACTGTTCGCCAAAACTATGATACTTGGATACCTACTTTTCAAACAAAGTTTGGTCTACACCTTGGTAAAATTTAACAGCTGTCAATAAAAATCTTAATTGCAGTAAAACGAAATGGCCGCCATTATACTAAATCAGAGAATATAAAAGTCCAAAAATTCTTAAGTCCAGGCATTGATTCAAACAGTTGTATCTGTCTTTTTCTTTACGTGAAAAGAGTAAGAGTAGGGCAGTAAAATTCTCAAGTGGCGACCGCGCACCTGGTGAAGATCGCGGGAAGCCGATCGATGCAGGCAGCGCAGGACCGGTCGTCGTGAAAATCCTTGAGGGAGGCCTTCGCCCAGCAGTGGACGTTTTTCGGCTGATATGATGATGATGAAAAGAGTAAATAAAATAACCACACTTTTGATATTTTTCAATGTTTGTTTCGTTTTAATTAAAAATTAAATTAATTGGAAAAATCTAACTGGCATATTGAAGGGTGTTGTTGGGCTAATCGATTAAGAACATTAAGAGGTTTAAATTGGTCTAGTTTGCCTGTAGAATGCCAACCTCTGTTTTAAAAGAGGTTTTTTGATATATTTTTTTCTTATATAAAAGTAAAAGAATCGTATTTCTGCAACTGACAAAATGAAGTTATTAAAATGAAGAATTAGGTTACAAAATATAACTCATATATTTTGTGATTGCTGAGAAAAATCTAGATCCAAATTTTCAAAAAAAAATCCAAAGCGTCGCCTTAAGTTTTAAAGTCAGGGACGTCAAAATTTTACAAGTCAATATCTCTGCAACTAAGCATTGTTGCGAATAGTAATGGCAACATTAATTTTTAGGTAATATTATATCTTAAGCTGGCAATGTCCCCCTTCCCTCTCTCCCCTTCTTGTAATGTAAACCGACCGAGAATACACCAGTGCAACAAATTTATGAGTTTTTCTATAAAATCCCGCCACCTGCAAACTCCAGCACCTCAAAAAACACAAAAACGCAGCCTACTGCCGCTCATGGTCCTTCGAAAAGAGGAAATTCAAGGTGGTGCAAAGAAATTCCAACACTGCAAGCCAACATTCTCTGTGAGTATAGGTTCGCCATTTTGTTCTTTTTACTTGGGTGGGTCACATTGTGTCGTCGCAACAACTCGTTCGGACCGGACATCGACGCACGGCGCGAATTTCAAAAACCCAAGCAACCCCAGCGAAGGAGTCACCTCGTTGCCGTTCCGAGTCGCCCGCGCTATCCCCGAGTGTGAAGCACACATCGCAGGTAACTCGCAAGAGTGAACAAGCAACCAAATAAAAAGAGTGAAGAGTACACCCGACGTCTCCCATTTGTGTGAGAGGGACGCAAGATTCGGCGCAAGAGAAACGTCATCGCCGCAACGGGTGCTAAGAAAAAACGCTTCAAATACGTGGCAGCGTAAGTGGGAGTGAAACATCAAGCTTTGACTACGACGAAATCGGACGGAATCAACCGAAGCCGCCGGAAGCTGGCCGACTTGCTATGCAAGTTGCAACGACGACCACGCCGCCGCCGCTCTGCTGCTGACACGCGCCCGCGCTGTATCGCCAATCGCCATTTTGTTCATTTCATTGAACGAATATTTCTTTGTGTTCTGTGCGAACGTAATATAATTTGTTAAAAACGCAAATAGTGCTAATTTGGTCGTGCAAATTACCTTTAAGTTTAAGTAGTGTTTTCGAAAAATTGTGTATTGTGTTATTGTAAAGCGGCAATGGCGGACGAACTCAAAAGAAAAATAGCGAGTCGAGGTTATATTAAAGGTACAATCACGCGCCTACTTAACTTTGTCAATTCTGATTTATCGCAAATATCTCTCGAACATCTGACATCTAAGCGAGAACACCTAATCACTGCATTTCGAGACTACGAGAGTCACAACAAAGAGATTGCTTTTCTCGACCCTGATGACGCCGAAAAGATTGAAATCGTTGAGGACAACTATTTCAAAGTCCTCACAATGTTAGACGAGGAAATTAAGCTCAAAATGACCTCCACTCCGTTGAGTTCGCCCGCGCCTGCTATGACTATGAAACTACCACGCATCTCTATAAAAACTTTTGATGGTAAGTTCACAGAATATGTTCAATTTATCAATATGTTTAAATCAATTATCCATAATGATAGGACACTGGATTTGATTCAAAAATTCTACTACTTAAGGTCATTTCTCAAAGACGAACCATACGACTTGATAAAAAACCTACCTATCTCTGCGGAAAGCTATAACGAAGCCCTTAAGCTATTACATGATAGGTATGATAATAAATATAAAATCGTTAGCAAGCATATAGGTAGCATACTAGATTTAAAAAGCATGAGTAGATCCACTGCAGTAAACTTAAGAGAATTTGTCTCCTGCGTTAGGCAACAATTAGCCGCAATCAAAAATTTAGAGCCAAAGGTAGTGTACTGGGATGCGATTATATTATGTATTCTATCCCGTAAACTAGATGCATTCACTGCTCGCGCATACCAACTCGAGCGGGACTCTGAGGCCGAGCCAAGCATTGAAGACTTCCTGAAATTTCTGGAGAAGCGAGCTCTAGCTCTGGAGAATGCCGGGCAGGGCTACAGCCAGCAGCAACCTCACTCGAGCAGCGGCCACAAGATAGCAGCCCACGCCATCGCAGGACCAACATGCAGCTACTGTGAGTCTAAAGATCATAAATTATTTAAATGTAAAAAATTTCAATTACTGCCAGTAGATGACAGAATAATAGTCACAAAGCAAAAAAAATTGTGTAATACATGTTTAGGTGCGCATAATGGAAGATGTAGGTTTCACTTCAGATGCTCAGAGTGCAAGGGTCAACACAACACTCTGATGCACTGCAATCCACCTGCATAATTCATAATTCATAATAATTTATTTGCCTTAAACATGGTATATAAAGATCTTAAAATATGTATATAGAACTCATGTTTAGCTAGTATTTAAAATAGCATGCAAAATATTTTAATCTTAGTCACAAACATACAAAATAATGTCAATCTTCAACTAAAGTAATCTACAAATTTAAAAAGTCTTTAATATTATAACAGTCTGTGTCATTTAGCCACTTATGTAATTTGATATTGAATTGTTTATTGTTTAGATCCTTAATTTCATGTGGTATTTTGTTATACATGCGAATACACATCGTCAGGCAACTTTTATCATATACAAATGACCTGGGAATTTCTTGAAACACTAGCTTTTCTGGGTCCCTGCGGGATCTGATACTTCCATCACATGCTCTTTTAAATAGTCCGCTATTTGTCCGCACAAATATACAAATTTCATAAATGTAGAGCAAGGGTAGCGGCAAAACACCAAGTCTATTGAAGAGTGATCTACAAGATACGAAGGGTGGGATTCCATACATAGCGCGAATACATTTTTTTTGAGCAATAAAGGCTCGATTCATGTCAGTACTATTTCCCCAAGCTATAAGACCAAAAACTGACTCTACGTATGCACGGTATGTTAATAAAGCCGTTTTCATGTTAGTGCAATTTTTGACCTGTTTGAGAGCATACACAAATCTATTTATTTTACAGCATACATTATCTATTTGTGGTTTCCAGTTTATATTCTGATCTATAGTTATTCCTAGAAATGTATGTTTATTAACCTCGTTGATTGTATAATTTTCATACTGAATGTCTAAATTGTAATTATATTTATTATTAAGAGACTTATTAAATTGTATATAATTAGTTTTATTCAAGTTAATTTTCAAATTATTAATGTCAAGCCAGTCTATTATTTTTTCTAATGTATTATTAATGTCATTTTCATGTTCCTTGATTGAAGTACTCTTATTGTCAGAAGTTACTATAATGGAAATATCATCAGCGTATAAAATGCATTTATGATTAGTTATGTCAGTTATACTATTTACGTATAGTATAAATAAGATTGGTCCCAACACACTTCCCTGAGGAACGCCATATTTATTTGTCTCATATTTAGAGGAGTAGGATACTATGTTGTTTTTGCTGTCTGATTTTTTAATAACTACACATTGTTGTCTGTTAACTAGGTATGATGATATCCATTTAAGCGTAGGACCTCTAATACCAAGCGCTTCTAATTTGGAAAGTAGTATGTCATGCTGAATGCTGTCAAATGCCTTAGAAAGATCAAGGAATAGCCCTGTAGTCATAAAATTTTTGTTAACATTAGTCAGAATAATTTGAAGTAGAGAGAAAAGAGCTAGTGTAGTCGATTTTCCTTTCCGAAATCCAAATTGTTCATCATTTATAAGCTTATATTTTTCACAAAATTCAAGAAGTCTCTTAAGCATGCACTTTTCATATATCTTTGAAAAAATTGGGATTAACGTAATTGGGCGATAATTTTTGACTTCTTCTTTACTGCCTTTTTTAAACAGTGGCTTCACTATTGAAATTTTCAAGAGTTCAGGAAATGTTCCAGTTGAGAACGAGGAATTTATTAAATAAGTCAAGACAGGAACAATTTCATCAATACACGTCTTCGTTACTCTAGTGTTGATTTCGTCGTAACCTACAGAGTTGGTGTTTTTTAGTGAAAGAACCTCTACTCTTATTTCATTCTCTGTCATCGGCTTGAGAAACATCGAATTGGGTAGTGTTTTGTTTGTTTTTTGTAATCTTTTATTGTCACTAGTCTTATCATTTGTAGAATAAATAAAGTGACTGTTAAAAGCCTCAGCTATGTCTAAGGGATTTGTCAAAATTTGGTTTTTGAATTTAATTCTATTAATATTGTCATTTTCTTTTGATTTAGTTATCTCATTTTTTATAACTGTCCATGCAGCTTTACATTTGTTATTGCTGTGACTTATGTACTTAATGTTAGAAATCTTTTTTGATTTAAAGATGCATTTTCTTAATATTTTAGAGTATATTAAATACTTATTTTTATTTGAAGATGTTTTATTTTTGTAGTATTTATATCTTAATATTCTTTTGATCTTACAGCTCACTTTTAATCCTTTGCTTTTCCAGTTTCCATTCTTTTTATGCAAATTGCCTATTTTAACTCGAACTATAGGGAAACATAGTTTATAAAATAGGCAAAAGATCTCATGGAAACTCTTGAAAGCTAAATTTGAATCAGTTTCACTAAATATTTCTAGCCAGGACAAGTTTTTTAGGCAGTCTTTGAACTTCTTAATATTTTCAGAGCTGTAATCCTTTTTATATATGTATTGTAGTACATGTTGATTCGTTTTCTGCTTTATAGGAAAACTCAATAACTGTGCAGTATCATGGTCAGAGAGGTAAAGTGGCAATACATTTGCTACTGCACCTTTGATATTACTCAGAATATGGTCTATACACGATGTTTTTCTCGTAGGGACATTAATGTGAATAGTTAAATTATAGGCCTGCGCCATATCATAAAAGTGGTTTGAGATTGTACTACGTTTTAAAGTATTTATGTTGAGATCCCCAGCCAAGACAAGATTCCAGTTAGATTTGTATTTTTTATCAATTTCATATAAGACAGCGTCAAGTTTACTTAGAAATACATTAGGGTCGGAATTAGGCGTTCGGTAGAGACAGATAACTAGCAGTTTTTGAGAGGGGATTTCTATGCCACAAGCTTCGAAAGTCTTCTCTTTGGAATGTTTTTTTAAGAGATTTAAATCTTTACAAGGTAAACCTTTCTTTATTAATATGCATGTACCACCTCTTTGTTTTTCTCTACAAAAACTGGCTACGATTTCATAGTTATTAATTTTTAGAAAATGATCATATCCAGACTTTAGGAAAGTCTCAGATAAACATATTACATCAGGTTCATTATCACACTCTTTTAGTTCGTCGATTGTTAGTTCTAATATTTCTTGCTTTGATAAAACACTGGCAATGTTTTGATGGAGAATTTTGAAGTTTAACGATTGTGATATTGGTTTATCCCGTCGTTCCGAAAAAACTCATTTCTAACAACAGGGAAATAGTACTTAATAGTGCCTTTTTGTGGCTTACATGACTGTTCTGTAGAGCCCTGCGGATCAACTTGGCGTTTAGGGCTATTTACAACTTTTTGCATACGAGCGAAATAATATGGAATCGTTCCCTTCAGATAATTAGAGGTCCGTCCAGTCGAAGTTAGATTTTGGGGTGATGTGTTGCGCACTATAAGCTTTTTGAGCTCTTTATAATTAAGATATTTACTGTCGTAATCGAAGCAGTCTACGGCATGATTTACTGATTGACACATATCTGATAGTTTATGATCGTAGTGTTTACAGTTAATGTAGCGACAATTTTTGTAACTGTAACACAAGTTTCTGATGCACTTATTTAAATTATATACATTTAAATTATAGTTCTTCACAACACCAAGTATAATTATATTATTGTCACTGAATTTATTTAGCAAAGACTGTAGCTCTTGCAGGATTATTTTTAAATACGTATCATTTTCTCCTACACATATAACAAGTTTGTCTTCGCTATTCAAATTCAGGTTTTTACAGCTTTTTAATATTTCTGCACTAGTCGCATTAGGTTTTATTTCAGCGCAAACTGTATATATTTCGTACATGGTCAGAGCTCTTGAAAAACGTAAAGCTGATGCAAGGCCTACGCATTGTTGAGATCCATATATCAGCATCTTTCTTGTTGGTTCGCGTGGTTTTTTTTGGGGTATTACGTTGGCTGTTTCAATTATGGGTGAATCTGGCGCACTGTTGTTAATAGTTTGTAATCTTAACATATCTATTTTTTCACCAAGTTCCTCAAGTTGTAATTTAGAAGTTCGCACATTTTTCTGCAGTTCCAAAGTGATTTTATCCAGGGTTTTTAAATTAACAGTTGTAGGTGCAGGTGAGTTTGGATTCTCACTCATTGATTGCCTTATGGGAGTTGACACAGCAGAGTTCGGAGCAGGTAGGATAGAGAGTCTCTTTTTTTTCATAGTGCTTCTACTTTTTTCCTGTACTGGCGATTGACACATAATCTTCAATGTATTTATTTCTTTTGACATTTTGGTCATTTGTCGTTTGAGTTCATTATTTTCGAGTATTGTGCTTTCAAGTTCATTTTGGGTACTCTCGAGTTCAGATGTCAGTTGGTTTATTGTATCTTGCATCTCCTCAATTTTTATTTTGTCATTTATTGTGTAGTCTAAACTTCTTGAAAGTTTTTCAGGTGACGAAATGGACTCATACGTAATATTATTTGGAGTAAGTAAAAGTGAATCGTTTAAATCAGATCGAGGTGTGTATGAAAGTGGAGAGTTTAGAAGTACGTAGTTAGTACTTTTGCTGCTTTTGTTACTTTTTTTTGCAGATGAGAGATTCGTTTTCACTTTAGGTTTTGAGGGAGCCGCCTTTTTTCTCAATGTGACATTTGAATTTGTGCAACCGCACCTCCTGTCACTTTGACAGGCAATTCAAATAATAATGTGCTTCTTCCCACAGCGAGAATTAAAGTTATTGGTAAAGATGGCACCGAATACCACATCAAGGCGTTACTGGACAGCGGATCTCAGGTATCATTTGTCACTGCAAAGGTTGTCCAGCTAATAGGTTTTACGCCCAAGCAAAGTAACACGAGCATCATTGGCATATCTAACGCAAAGAGCAATGTGAAATATTGCATTCCGTTGGATATTTACTCATTGAAAACACCATTTAAAACAAATGTAGTATGTCATGTGGTTGATAAAATAACCTGCAATTTGCCACAAAATAAAATAGATATTTCTGACATAAAAATTCCCTCAAATATTGTGTTAGCAGACGAACAGTTCAATGTGCCAAGTGAAATACACATGCTCATCAGGTCTGATGTCTTCTTCCAGGTATTGTTACCGAGCCAGCAGGCGACACAGCTGGTGCTGCCTGCAACGTCGTCCAGCTCTGTGCCACATAAGCCGCCGTCGCCAGACGGGGCCTTGAGCGCCACTTCTACCTGCACTGCTCAACCTGGTCTTCACATAATCAACACCTACTTTGGGCACATAGTAGGAGGTAACCTGCCACATCATCTGTCTCAGCCCGCTTGCAACAAAATAGTATTAAAATGTGAATTAAATCTCAATGAAACACTGGCACAGTTCTGGACTAACGAAAAGGTTCCAGAAATATTCAATGAAAAAACTTCTGAACAGGAACTTTGCGAACACATCTTTCAAAGTACTGTAAAATTAGACAAAAATCAATTTGAGGTGGCATTACCTTTAAAATTACCACTATCAGAAGTCAATGATGCCTTGGGTGAATCGTTTCACTTTGCTCTAAAAAGGTTCTTAAACTTGGAAAAAAAATTGCATGCAAATCCGGAATTATTCATGCAATATAGGAATTTTATTCATGAATATTTGTCACTCAATCATGGTCACTATGTAGACATTGAGCTGTATGAATTAAATAAACAAGCAGTTTACTTTCTGCCCCATCACGCAGTAATCAAGGAGACTAGTAAAACAACAAAGCTGCGCACCGTCTTTGATGGGTCAATGAAGCCTAATATGAGAATCTCCCTAAATGATTTGCAACTGAACGGGCCAGTGGTTCAAAGAGATTTATTTGACATAATCATGCTGTTTCGTTTGGGAAAATACACATTCACAGCTGACATAAAGCGTATGTTCCGTAATATTAGGGTTGATCCCTCATTTACTTCACTGCAAAATATTCTGTGGAGAGACAGCCCTAACGAACCAATTAAATGCATAAGATTAGACACTGTCACATATGGCCTGAAAAGCTCCAGTTACTTAGCAACACGTTGTTTAGATGAACTGGCAACTAGGTATGCAGGCTTGTACCCCCTGGGATCATCTGTTATAAAAGACCATACCTATGTCGATGACATCATCTATTCGAGCAATGACCTACAGACAGTTCTCACTGCAAAAGAACAGGTATGTAACCTGCTAAAATTAGGTAGCTTTCACACACACAAGTGGTCCTCGAATGATGAGCAAGTATTGACAAATATACCACTAGAGCAACAACATTTTGACAGCTTAGATCTCCAGAAAGATAATTATAATATGAAAGCTTTAGGGTTGCAAATTAACATAAAAGATGATAATTTCATAATCTCTTCTCCAGAGCCATTCAACTTAAAAAATATAACAAAAAGAAGTATTTTGAGTTACATAGGTAGATTCTATGACCCAATGGGTTTCGTCAGCCCTATTGTTGTCACGGCAAAGGCCATTATGCAAAAATTATGGCTACAAAAAACTAATTGGAACGAAAGTCCCCCTTCTAGCGTTGAGCAGGAGTGGCTACAGTTTGTCACTAATTTGGCTCACATGGATCCAATTTATTAAATAGAAATATAAGTATTTCACAGTCTCACACAGCTGAGCTGGTCGGCTTCGCCGACGCCTCCAGCACGACGGGCTATGGATGCTGCATCTACCTACGACTCACCGATACTACAGGTATGACTAGCACACATTTGCTCTGTTCCAAATCCAGAATTAACCCAGTCCAGAAGAAATCTATGACTATTCCCCGGTTGGAATTAAATGCCGCACTCTTGCTTTCAAAATTAATAACAAAAGCTTATGACACATTAAAGCTAAAGCTGAATATTAAAAATGTATATTTATTTAATGATGCGCAAATAATTCTTGCATGGATAAAGACTGAAATAACTAAGCTTCAGGCTTACGTGGGGAACAGAGTAAATGTCATTCAGCAGCTCACCGCTAGATGGACCTGGCTGTACGTCGATACGAAAGACAATCCCGCAGATCTGATTAGCAGAGGCGTCATGCCGAGTGAGCTGAAAAATTGTGACTTGTGGTGGCACGGCCCCAAGTTTCTACAAGACTGTAAGTTTGATTTTTCTTGCTGCAATACTAACATAACTGGCGAATTACCAGAACTTAAACCCAGCTTGGCATTCTCCAGCAACATAGCGTACCAAAGCTTGGACCCGCTCGAGTATGTATTCGCGCGCTTATTTAAATATTCAGATATCAATAAAATAGTGAGGCTTTTTGCTTACATATTAAGATTTCTAAATAACATAAATAAAAATAACAAAAAAATAAATACAAACTTTTTAAATAGCACATAATTAAATAATGCATTAATGCTCATTATAAAACATGAACAAAACAAATACTTACAAACCACAATTGAATCCTTGCGCAAGGGCAACAGAATAAAGGGCAGCTTAGCTAATCTAAATGTTTTCCTCGATGAGTTAGCTCTTTTACGTGTCGGTGGCAGGCTCCATCACGCTGATATACCATATACTCAAAAACATCCTGTCTTACTACCGAAAAATTCCCCTATCACTAGCTTGCTTATCAGGAGTGAGCACGAAAGGTTGATGCACGCTGGTCCTAGGCTTTTACTTGCGAATTTAAATCAAAGGTTCTGGATTGTAAATGGCTTACTAGAGGTAAAGAAAGTAACTCATAAATGTGTAAAATGTTTCAGACAAAAGGCCACTGTAGCCAAACAGCTAATGGGCTCCTTGCCAGCGAGTAGAGTCACTGCTACTAGCCGTCCCTTTGAGAAGATCGGCGTGGACTTTGCTGGGCCAATTGAGGTTAAGCTCTCACGCGTTAGACGATCATTAATAGGTAAGGGTTATATCTGCGTATTCGTTTGCTTCGCAACGAAGGCTATCCACCTGGAGTTAGCTTCAGATTTAACCACAGATACCTTTCTAGCGTGCTTCAGAAGATTAATTTCGAGAAGAGGGCTCCCCAGTGAAGTCCACTGCGACAACGCTAGTACGTTTAAATGCGCAAGAAGCCAATTAGTTGAACTCTATAATCTGCAATCATCCCAGATCCACCAGGCGAAGGTACAAGAATTCGCTGCACAGAGAGGCATTAGTTTCCATTTTATCCCAAGTTATTCGCCTACATTTGGGGGCCTCTGGGAGGCTGCAGTAAAGAGTACTAAATACCACTTAAAAAGAACATTACAAAAAACAGTCTTAACATATGAACAATTAAATTGTCTTATTATAGAATTGGAATCTTTATTAAACTCGAGGCCATTATTATGCTTGTCGTCTAATCCAAATGATTATTGTTACCTAACTCCGGGCCATTTCATTATCGGCAGTGCCTTAACTATGTACCCTGAAAAAGATGTTAGTGAAGTGCCCCAAAATAGACTTAAGTTCTGGCAACAATGTTTAAAGTTGAAACAATCATTTTGGAAAACCTGGCATAAATATTATCTGAATGTATTACAAAATAGGCCTAAGTGGCAAACCACTGTAAACAATGTTAAATTAGGTAGTTTAGTTATTCTAAAAGATGATAAGATCCCAACTATGTGCTGGCCCATGGCTAGAGTTACCAAATTGTTTCCGGGTCATGATGGAAATGTAAGAGCTGTGGAGGTTAGTACTCCTAACGGCAAAACACATATTCGTGGCATTCATAAAATATGTATTTTGCCCATAGATGATAATTAATTAGGTATATTATAAGTTTTTGTTGCAGTTTACATACTGCTTTTGTTAAATAGCTACCTACTTCTTTAGTGCTGCAACACAACTTACAAAGAAGTTGTAAATATTAAGGTAATTATCTATTAACACGTAAGTTAACATTTACACTCTTTTTCTATAAAATTAAGTAGATACTTCTAACTTACTTAGATGTTTTTATTCTTAGGGCTAAATTATAGCCATCCCAAGAAAATTTCGTAGGGCTAAGATGTTTTGATTTTTTCCTTTTTTTTAATGTAAATGTTTATTTCGGCGGCCGCAGTATGTTGCGAATAGTAATGGCAACATTAATTTTTAGGTAATATTATATCTTAAGCTGGCAATGTCCCCCTTCCCTCTCTCCCCTTCTTGTAATGTGAACCGACCGAGAATACACCAGTGCAACAAATTTATGAGTTTTTCTATAAAATCCCGCCACCTGCAAACTCCAGCACCTCAAAAAACACAAAAACGCAGCCTACTGCCGCTTAAGCATGCGTTTGTACTCATATGAATTGGCTTGACAAGACCTATTGAAAAAAAAAATTGCGATTTTTTGAAAATTTTGAAATACGCTGAATTCTGGTTTGGTATCTGATATCTGGGTGTTAAATTTGTTGATGATTCCGAATTCATGGACGAAATTTTTTTCGCCATTCAAGATGGCCGACATACAAAATTTACATTTATTCAAAATCTTTCCTATTTTAATTGGAATTTCAAAAATGGACGTCATATTGACATTGAGTTAAATTTACTAAAGAAACAAAACACGCGAGCTTCTTGCTGCTTACGCACAGTGGGTGCTCTATAGTTTTATTTTATTCTATACGCATAATGCTGTATTTTATTAGCTTTTATAGGCTTGGAGCTTTGTTGTCTGTCTACAGGAATGATTTTAGAGGCACTGCGTAAGAACCACACAACCTCATTCGGTGGCAGAGTAGCCTTAATGCTTACTCATTCTCAAGTCTGTCAAAGGGATCATTTTTGGTCATGTAATTTTTTTTCTTATGATGTGTTTCCGAGAAAATTGCCGTGAAGATTTTAGGGACTGACTTATGGTGACCCCTAAATTTTAATTACATATCATGTAGATTTTCTCAAAGAGACCCTTTTGGTCATGTAATTTTTTTCGTAGGGTGCACTGACCAAAAAAAGAGGGATAGTATTTTTATGCATTAGCGTTTTTAATTTTTAATACAACCGATTAGGTAATATTATGTTTATGCTTCCTTTACTTCAAGAGAATTATGTTATTAATGCTTTTTAAGATGACTTGAAGATTAAATCCTGGACCATCACTACATGACAATCCTGGAACAAACATTGTGGAAGCTCACAAGTGTTCCCCATTAATACAATGCATTAAAAAGCTATAATAAATAAATTGGATCAAAGATAGTTAAAGAAACATAGTTACTTTTTTTTGTTGCACCACCCAAACAGAGTACCACTACTAGCACTCCAAACAACACATTAACTGATTTGCTAAGGCCCACTAAAAGAAGAGCTGGAGAAAGCTTAGTTCTAAGAAGACTAAACTGCAAGGCAATCCTGTTTTAACACCCAGGAAAAAGAAGCTTATGGAGCAATTAAGAAAAACAAATTGCACTTTGGCTTCTTAAAGAAAAAGTGCAAATTTTATAGAAAAAAAATTTAGAATATGTTAAACGAATTAGTCATATCTGCCTGCAAAAATCACAACCGAAGCCTCAAAGGTCGTAGATGGACGACTCGAAACAAAATATCATGTTTGGCGATCCTAAAAAGATCAGCTAAAACATACAGATACTAGAGGCATACCTCATTTTAATTACATAGAGATACCTCTCCCGAGCGTAGGAAACCTACTGAATGTCATGAAGAGACTTTCGATGAAAACTGGTAAAAATAAATCTGTGATAGATCACCTAAAAATTATCAGTAAAGACAAATCGCTAATAGAAAAAGATCGTGCTTTGCTGTTCGACGAAATGACGCTCAAGCCACCATATATAATACATCTACTGATCAAATGGACGGATTTCAAGATTAAGGCGTGTCTGAAGATAGATGTGGCCGGTCTGCTGACACAGTCGATCACGTCCTACTTTTTATGATTCAATGCATGCTTATAAAGTTTAAATAGCCCATCGCTCTAAAATATGTGAAAAATACAATTTCATCAGAGAAGCTGGCTGTGCTCATAAAAGAAAGTACCTGGGCGACCGAATCTAGATCGATTTTTCGCCCCGAAAAACCCCCGTATACCAATTTTCAAGCAAATCATTGGAGCCGTTACCGAGATTCAGATTATATATACAAGAATTGCTCATTTAAAGGTATTAGATTATCAGGGCCATCAATGATACCGGCTTCCGCGGCCTCACAAATGTTTGTGTGTGACCAAGGCCTCTCAAATATGGGTGCACTTAAACTTTAAAAAGATTGGTCAAGCCCGTCGATAGAGGACAATGCATTCGTTGTGAACGATCAAAAACTATTTATTGATTACGACGTTTCACATCTGTTTAAATCAATAAGGAACAACTTCCTTAGAAATATTGCCTATGACGGCAAAGTAGGAAAATGGTGTCACTTGGTGAGTATGGAAGGAAAAACAGAAACTATCTGTAAGTTTCAAAAAGAACACCCACTCACGTGAATCGAAAGTACAGGGCTAAGATGAAGGTAAAGTACGCCGCCAAAGCCCTCAGCAATACAGTGTTCGCTGTCTTGAAGTTGCTGTCGGAGGCTGAAAACAATAAAGAGAACAGCCATGAAGCTCAATCGCTTCTTCAAATGGCCCTAGTGGCCCAAGATTTGGACCACCTTTTCGACTGTACAAATGGTCCATCAGGTCCAGACGATGTTAAATTTAAATGGTTACAAAATGTTTCGAAAAAGACTGACCACTTAAAAAAGTGGGCCGCCTACGAAAAAAAGGTGCACAACATAAAGTTCATTAATGATATGGGTATTTCGGCAGCAAAATATTAAATGCACACAGGGCTTTGTGATAACATTGAAATCTCTTAGGAGTATTTGACTGACTGTATCTGATTTAGGTTTCAAACATTGAAATCTTAGGCAGGTAAACCAGGACGCTCTCGAAAATTTATACGGCATAATCAGGCAGCACAGCCCTACAAACAAAAATCCTACATGTGCCCATTTCATGGCAGCCCTTAAGACTGCCATAAAAACAAACCTGACTGCACCTCACAGGCAACTCTAACTGCCAAAAGGATTGGAATCAGCTCCTCACAAATTTTCACCTATTGATATTTCCTCAGGAACCTGAAACTCAGAAACAGGGACCCCAGGAGGAGGTGAAACCCCATGAGGTGCAACTTCAGAAACATGAAATTGATCTGCCTGAAGTAAGCCTAGCAAATGACCAACTATTTGACGAAATAGAAGAAGACCTAGAACGGGTAGAAGTAGACCACGCTGTTGTTTACATAAGTGGTTATTTAGTTTCCAGGATCTTAAAAAATATATCTGTATATAATGCAAAATCTGTTTCTCTGTCAATGATGTTGGAGAACTAGATGATCTCATTTATAATTACATGAAATTGCGGCAATGGTGGAGCGACCCACAAGCTTTGACCTGTCCTACAAGAAAATTGTGCTGTCTCGTGGAACAGGCGACTACAGTAACTGAAAACACGGGTCACGTGTGTTCGTCACAAAATAATATTATAGAAACATTCATTTATAAAATTACAAACTGAGATGGTAATTACAGTACTTGCCAATCATGAAAATTTCTGTCCTTCACAATAAATAATCTTGCTCGCTACAAGCTTCTCCGTAATAAATGCAGTCGTTTGTGTAGGGATGCTAAACGACGCCACCTCCAACTGCGATCCTGCACAAGTATGGCGATTTCTTAAATCTGTAGGCATTGGTAAATCGGTCTGTCCTGAAGATGTTTCCTTCAATCTAAACTTACGAAATAAACACTTCTCTCTTCCGCCAGTTGTGTTTAGTAGTACTAGAAAAGCTGAAAACATTAACAATCTTTCTTTACTTGCACCTTTTCCCTGTCCTACTTTTTCTTTTCAAGCTCTTACCGAACTTGAAACTAAAAAACATATTGAGTCCATTTCATCTAATGCAGTGGGCAATGACAAATTGTGCTCTAGAATAATCAACATGATTCTCCCTGAGATCCTAGCCATTATTACCCATATTTTCAATTATTCTTTGTTTTCGAGTACTTTTCCCTCTTCCTGGAAACAGGCCTACGTTATCGCTCTACCCAAAACCAACAATCCTTCAACACCTTCTGAATTTCGTCCTATCTCTATACACCCATACCTCTCCAAAGTTCTAGAGCATGTTGTCCACAAGCAGCTTACACTATTTCTATCCTCGAATTCACTTCTATCTCAATTAGAGTGGGACTTCCGTTCGGGCCACAGTACTGTCACTGCATTGCTGAAGGTCACCGATGATATTCGCTTAGCGATGGAACACAAACAGCTTACTCTATTGATCCTTCTTGATTTCAGCAGTGCATTTAACTCTGTTGATTTCGATGTTCTTATTGCTATACTTCGTTCCTTTAATCTTTCTCCTTCCGCAATAACTTGGCTTAATTCTTACCTTCGTGGCCGTTCGCAATATGTTCGAACAGAAGATTCGTCATCAGATTGGTGCAATCTAGTTGCGGGCGTGCCACAAGGTTCTTATTGCTATACTTCGTTCCTTTAATCTTTCTCCTTCGGCAATAACTTGGCTTAATTCTTACCTTCGTGGCCGTTCGCAATATGTTCGAACAGAAGATTCGTCATCAGATTGGTGCAATCTAGTTGCGGGCGTGCCACAAGGTGGCGTCCTCTCTCCTCTCCTTTTTTCAATGTTTATTGATACAGCCACTAAGGCTATCACTTCCAAATTCCACCTCTACGCAGACGACCTGCAACTTTATCACCACTTTGAGACTTCTTGTTTAAATATAGCAATAAATTTTATTAATGAAAATCTAAAATGTATATGTGATAGGCCTAAGTCATTCGGTCTCCTGGTCAATCCTAAAAAATCACAGGCAATGCTAATTGGTAGCAGTTACATGCTGAAACAAATTGATATTAGAGACATTCCAGATGTTGTTTATGACGGCGCAATAATCCCGTTTTCTTCTACTACAAAAAATTTAGGTCTTATCTTTGATTCAAAATTATCATGGGCTTCCCATATCAATGAGGTCAGCAGAAAAGTACACTATTGTTTTCATACGCTTAAGCGTCTCCAATGGTTTTTGCCCTTAAAAACTAAGATTTCACTTGCTCAATCCATTCTTCTCCCGCATCTTGACCTATGCTGACTCGAGGAGGCAATACGAAGTATTAAAATTCAAGTAAATCGTAATGTTGTTCAAAAATGTCATGTTTCCTATTTTTTGTTTTAAGGCGAGATCAGCAGTTTTTTTAAATTTATGTATTTTTTTGTAAATAAAATGTAGCGACTCGTAAAATTTATTACTTTCATTTAAGGGGTATTAAAGTGTCTATTAAACACAATTTATTACATGAACCTGGCATTCTTAGTTTCCGAGATTTTTAGGATTCTTTAAGTGACCCGGATTCATCGCTCTCGAGTGTATTTTACCAACAATATTGAGCGATTGAGACAAGTGGTTTTTTTGTTGCCGTGCCTTGAGGACTTACCGCGTGTGATACTCGATTTTCTTTAATACTGAAAACATTTTTATATTTTTCAGGTACATGCCAAAGAACACACCAGAACGAATAATCTGTTCACATATATTATGAGTTTCCACAATTCGTTTTATTCCTCATGTAAAAGGAGTGAACAAGATGCTTTGATACTGAAGTGCTGTAAAACGAAGAAGGTAAAAATAAGGCGTCCTACCAAGAACATGAGATTGGGTAGAGATTTTAACATAAAATATAGCGTTTACAGAGCTCGCAATGATTGTATTCCTGTTTGCCAAAAAATGTTTCTGAAACTTGGCATAACAAAATATCGTGTAGAATATGCTTTGAAACATTTATTTTATACAGGATAGGTTGCTAGGGAACATCGAGGGGGTAATCGGAAGATAAATAATTTAAAGAGCAGAAGGAATCCATTTGACATTTTATTATGAAACTAAAATGTATAGAATCGCATTACAGTCGATCATCCTCTCAAGAACGCAAATACCTATCTAGTGACTTGAGCATTAACAAGCTGTACAAAATGTTTAAAGACGAAAATCCACAATCACCAGTAAAACAATCATACTTCCGCTATATTTTTAATAGAGAATTTAATTTAGGTTTTAGTACCCCTAGCACCGACGTCTGCTCAACTTGTATTGCATTAAATGAGAGAATCAAAAAAGAAAACGATCGAGTCAAGTAAAATTAGTTAATGACTACACTGAGAGTGCATAAACTAAGAGCCAAGACGTTCTTCAAAATTATACAGGAGCAAAAAGAAGGTATGATAACCTTCTCCTTTGATTGTCAGAAAAACAGTTCACTACCTCGAATTCCAGACCAAAGTGCTTATTACAGCCGTCAGTTTTACTTATACAATTTTACTATTGTGCAAGGATCCTCTAAAGACAAGCTTAATAAGAACACAACCCTCGCATACAATTGGACAGAAAATGAATTTGGAAAAACCGCTAATAAAATAGCATCAGCCGTCTATGATAGATTAAATAAAACGAATTTATCAGGTATCATCATCATACGCTTATTTGCCGACGGATGTGGTGGGCAAAATAAAAATAGCATAACGCTAGGTATGCTACCTAAATGGTTATTGGAAAATGTTTCTGTCAAACGTATTGAAATAATATTTCCCGTAACCCGTAAATACAGCAATATCAAATAGTAGGGATCAAAGACAGCTAAATACGATTTTATTTTCACTCTGTACTTAAATATAGAGGAAGTTTTATTATTTTAAATAAAGATTATTATTAATATTCTCATTCTCTATAAATCTCATTTAAAATATTATAATATCGTAGCTACCTTGACAAAATTATCAGTTTTTTTAGGCTCCTGAATATTTAAGAGACATGGATTTAGCTGCCTCAGATTTTAAAAGCCTCTGAGGCGTATAGAATCAAACGTAGCTAAATCCGTATGGAGTCAAATTTTAACTAAGAGTGACGCCTAATCATCGCCCAACTTGTGAACAATTTCAATGTCGTTCAGCATTTAAAACAGGTATATCCTTCACAAATCCCTTTTAAAAACTCAGCTTAGAATCAAATTCACTTGAATCCCTGCTTGTGAGAATGAAACACAGCTAAAATTCAAATCCACCAATCAGAGAGCTGCGTTGCCGCAAATTCAAAATGGCTGACAGTAGTTGTTTGCATACAACGGAGTTCGTGCGTGTTATTTTGTTTTGAATGAAAATATTAGGTATTTGGTCAGTTAGAATGCTTAAAAGTGATTTAATACTTAATCAATGATATGATGGAGGAACCAGTGAGAAAAGCGTTACCAGGGAAGTCCAGGAAACGTCAAAAACATCCCGAGAATTGGAAGGCAAATTTGAAGAAAAAAGAAAGGTTAGTACTGACTAGTGATGTGCTTAGTATTATTTTACAATATTTTTTTATGATCATTTAAATTTAATTTGGGAAAATTATTTATCTTTTAATTAAACCAATACAAATATTTTATTTTCCAACTGCCTAAGCCTACTCCTCTTCGTTTAGACATAAAAATATGCAATTAATATTAAATGCCTTCATTGCGCGAGGAGTTTTAGGGTTCCGTACCCAAAGGGTAAAAAAGGAACCCTATTACAAATATTTAGGTAAAGTTTTAGTTAGCGAAATATCAGAACATTTTATACTCCAACCCTTCACTGATGTTTTGAATAAGTATGATAATTATATTTTTTTAATAAAAACTTAGTATTTCCTATGCGCCACGTAGAACAAAAATCCAATAATGTTGTAAAAACAATAAATGATTATACTGAATTGAAACTAATTGTTTATAATTTATTACAGATCGGGCATTGCGCGCGGGAAACTCATCGTCACGGTCAGGTTGTACATCTTAACAGTCATCACTCTTATGGTCAACAAAGTAGCATTATTGAAACAAGCCATTAAATTTAATTCCGTAGGCCTTAATTGTTACCGTGATCAACAAAGTGAGTAGTCTCGTCCACCAAGGTCGTAGTTGGCGCAATTAAAGGCACCAATATCGGCCAGGTAAGCAATGTCAGCGTGGATTTACATTGCTGAGTTAGAGCAAGTTGGTGCCAAATCGTTGCGCCAACCACGACGTCTTTCGACGTGGTTACTGACGTATACTATACGTATACTATACGTCAGTGGTAACGTCTAGTTGAAATGATAGTTACAGTCAATATAACGTTGAAATCACGTAACTATGACGTATTCTAGTATTGAATACTCACGTTAAAAAAACGTTAATCATCACGTGGTAACGTCTAGTTAGTGTAGTGTGTAAATGACTCACCTCATCCTACGTGACATATTGGTTAAGCTGTAGTATATAAGATCATAACGATTACATTTTATTGCCATTATACGAGCTACCACGGAGACGTTATACTTTATTAACTACGACCCGAAGTCCCATCATCGCATGGCGACCCTGCCAGTGCTGCCTTGCGTAGCTGGGGCAGCGCTGTGCAACACATAAAAAACAAGTGTGTTTTACGCAAGAGACTTCTGGTGAAATTGACTATAACAATAGTGTTTTGTCAAGAATAATAATAAGAGTACCATTAAATAATAATATGAGAAAGTAAGTTTATCTGACTGATTGTACATTCATTTTGAGCATATTTTTTTGAATTCTTGTCAGCCGAAAGGTTTTGTAGTGCATTTATCTTATTTTTGTATAGACGGACATACGATATTGGAGATTGTTAAAAATTTTTGACGACGACTTGACACTGATGGTAGAGGCATCCTCCAGGGCAGACATCGAGCGAAAAGCCTCCGCCGCGCTCCAGCTGGCTGGAGAGTAGGGTACCCGGAACAGGCTCAGGTTTGCCCCGTCAATAACATCAACTATGACCATGAGAGGCCGATTCAGAGGACGCCAACAATCAAACTGTGCGGAGACTCCATCGCCAGCGTCGCGGCGGCAAGGGTTCTGTGAGTAGTGCTGGACCAGGGACCCAGCATGCTGCATCAATTGGAGAAAGGGCAACCAAGTGCTTCGCCAAAAAGGCCCGAGTCACATCGAGTAAGTGGGGCGTCCGCTATCGAGCTCTGAAGCTGGTTTACAAGTGTACGTTCGTATCAACGGTGACATACGCTGCTGCATGCTGGTACCAAAGAGCCGCGGTCAATGCAGTCAGAAGTAAGCCTTGCTGCTGTTAACGAAGGCATATAGAACATACTAGCATATTCCTGCTTCAGACGTCTTTGCCGGAGTTCTGCCTGCCGACCGTCTGACCTGCCTGTCGTCCGAGCGGGCATCACAGCTGAAGTTAACAGCACAGCGCCAAAGCAGGAACACACGCACAACCGGAAGAGATTCTACGAGGTTGCCTTGGCCAAGTGGCAGGAACGATGGGACAGCGAGACCAAGGAACGCGACCTGCACCGCTTCTTCCCGGACGTCAAAGAGAGAATGGCAGTAAATATTGAGCCGAACCACCATAAGTCGCAGCTGTTAAAGGAACATGGAATGTTTAGGAAGCGGCTGCACAGCCTGACGTTAGCGGACAGCCCTTACTGTACGTGTGCGGAAGGGGTGGAAGAGGACGCGCACCATACCTTGTGGGAGTGCCCAAGATATAGTGATCTGCGGACTAAGATGCTGGACGCAATAGCGGCAACCTCGGTGGGACCAAAATTTTACACCGAATTGGTCATAGAAGAAAACTTCGTACATTTTAGAAACTTCGCGCACGAGTGGTATCTAATAAGATGCCACGATGAGCTACCCAATTAAGAAATGGAACTTCCCGACGACAAAGGCGTTATGTAATCTTCTAGCCCAGAATGGGAGAGTGAATATAAGGGACAAGGATAGTAGAAAGAACTTGCAGGGAGTATTGGAAGTCAATTGTAACTTTGCTCAATATTTTTTTTATTTATAAATAGATAAAACCTTTATTTAGATCGTTGCACTCCCGCGATTCGGCCCATACGACATGATGTCGGTGGGGCCATGGGTGGTTGGTGGGTTTGTCCTAACTTACTACGACGCAACGACAAGCTGCTCTAGGACCCAAAGGCTTACAGACCGATAACTCTTCTCCCCATATTTGGTAAAATACTAGAAGGGGTAATAATAGCCTGCTCTCTCTATCTACACCATGGAATATCGGGGTCTCAACACGACTTCAGGCGCGGACAGTCGACAGTCATTACGCTCAATAGTGTCCTCGAAATGACGACAACCACGTCGGAAACATACGTCCAGTTAATATTTATCGATATTTCAGGAGACTTTGACAACGCCTTGTGACTGATAATGACGGCCAAGGCCAAGCAGTGCGGTTCCCCACCAAACTTCTACTAGATGCTGGTGAGCTACTTCACTGAGTGGAAATTAGCTTGATAGCCGGCGGCCGGACGGTGTGGAAGGTGTGAAAGGTACTACGTATGTTTACCATTATTGTCGAGAGAAAGTAGGTGAAGCCAAATTTTTAGATCGGATATGACTTTTACCAAAATTTATAAACTTTACACTGAAGAAGCAAATTCCGCAGGAGTAAGAAGTATGTCATGTGCAAAAGTTAAATAAGTATTTTTTACCAAATTCAATATGCGTATCAAACCATTAAATAAGTATTGACTAAATTCAATCTGCGCATCAAACCATTAAATAAAGATATCTGCAACAAATGCGACTACTTTCAAAATAAAAAGAATTTAACAACAGATAAAAAAGAAAGGTGTAAAATTAAGGAGGAACATAAAGCTCATATTAAAACTGAAAAAATCTTCAAAAACGCATGAAAAGTGACATAGAACTTGCTTAAAATTATCCACACGCAGAAACGATCACTTTTGATTTGGAAAAAACATTACCGCTGCAACGCATTCCTACCAATATAGTTCCTAATGATCAAGGCCACTACAACGTTTGGGTTGAAGGCGAAACGGGGAGAGTCTCTCAAAAAGTGGGATCTTGCCTGATAAAGCATTTATTAGAGAGACTTGAAAAATAAGTACTAATTCTGTGAAGCGATTCTTGTGGCGGCCAAAATCGCAACATACAGCTTACTCTAATGTTGAAAGTATTATTAAATGACCACCCAACGTTGCAGCAAATAAATATTCCGTTTTTAGAATCTGGATATAGCTTTTTGTCAAACGATACAGATTTTGGAAAAGTGGATACTGCATTAAAATATCAACAAAGAGTTTATCTTCCTGAACTTTACATGAATGTAATGAGATCCTGCGAAAAGTACTAATCCTTTCAAGTCCACAGGATGCAAAGCAAGGATTTTCTTGGATCAGAGCCACTGGAAAAAACAATAACTAAAAGAAAAAAAAATTGTGGCTAAAAACAAAAGACATCTTACTTAAAAAAGAGGCAATGTTTTCTACATTCATGAGGTGCACAGCTTAGATGATTGTTATGCTGAAGTAGATCTGAAGAAAAAAACCGCGGAAGGCATTGTTTCATATCAAGAGAAATACGATACGATGGAAATGCTTTGGCGAAATGGTAATCCAATACCACAAGCGAAGTTGAACGATATTAAAAGCCTCATACATTTGATTTCACGTGATGCTTATCCATTTTATAAAAATCTGACAGATGAAAGCAACGTAGAAGATGACGAAGACGGATTCTCGGGAGTACCTGATTTTGAAGTTGAAGACGTAGTGGACGTTTAGGATATTATAAATAATAATAATAATAATTCTAAGATAGCGAAGGTTTTTCACATGTAGCTCGGTGCGCAGTTATTCGTTCTCCTTTCATTCCATCTATTTCATTTTCGAGCATCCATCTGACATTATTATTTAAAAAAATCAAATTCTTCCGATCCATTCATCCTACATATTTTTTTAATAAAATAAATTAAATATTTATTTTGTGTATTTATTTGGACCCATTTTGGGTAAGTTTTAGTTTATATTTTGTGAATATGATGATCTCTTTTACAAAAGTCAAATAAATTATAAACTATTGGAATTGCACTAAGATAGAAATAAAATTGAAGTCATGTTGTTACACAGAATGTCTTTTCTTCACATTTTTTATCATTAAATGTATTTAAATTATTTCATATTTTAATTCAACTTCTCAATCACAAGAATACTAAACGTTAATTATTTAGTTAATTTGAAAATTAATTATTCAAAGGTCCATTGGTGATTTTTTCAGGAATTACAGGAAACTATACATTGAAAACAGGTGAAACTACTTGTAAAATATTCCGAACTTTATGTCTTTACACTAATAAATTCCGAGATTAGTATAAAATGGTTTGATTTTTTTTCTTTTCGCTGTCGAACTCAAAAGTAATAAAATAATGGTTGTATCTTATTTGCTTAACAGGCTTATTTGCTAACATAGCTCGTAGAACAGATGGCCGATGGGGCAGTAAAGTTCTCGAGTGGCGACCGCGCACCGGAAAACGTAGCGTAGGCAGGCCTCCCACGCGGTGGACCGATGACCTGGTGAAGGTCGCGGGAAGCCGATGGATGCGGGCAGCGCAGGACCGGTCGTCGTGGAAATCCTTGGGGGAGGCCTTTGTTCAGCAGTGGACGATTTGTGGCTGATATGATGATCTTATTTGCTTAACAGGGTCCAGTATTACATTAAATAACTGTAAAATTTGTTCAGGTGCTTGCACCTGCACTCTTAAAAGAAAAAAATTGCCTAAAGACGTATCTTCTATTTTTCAATAAGTAACAGTATTATGGAAAATATTGAATTTGTTTCTGGTTTTGATTTTTTAGAGGAAATCATCTTATTTGCTCTCGCGCTCATTGAATTGCATTGGGCAATGCCTAGTTTACGCAGATTGTGACTTAAGTGTTCTGTAGTTAAAATGCTGTACACAATATACACATCTCAACAGAACTTGGACATGGCGGTGTGCTATGAAGTTTGTAATAACAACCTAACACACGCCAGAAACATGTTTCAAGATCTACATACAATACTAGGCGCTTTGCAGAGATTCCATGATTAGGGCACTTTTATACCACGACCTGTAAATGCTGGCTGAAAAAGCAATCTTGGATTTTCATCCGGATTATCATCCGGGGGCAAGCACAGCAGACGCAGTGCAGACTCTTGACGTCAGTGCTATGTACGCCTGGCGTTTGCTACGGGAAGAGGGAATGCATCCGTATCACTACACATGAGTGCAAGTGTGCGAGTTAGACTATCGTACGAGGGAGGATTTTTGCCGCTGGTTTGCTCAAGACCATTAAAGGAATATTTATGAGCTCTGAGCTCCGGAAAATACACGGCTAGTGCGACCCGATCACTTTCAGCACAGAGTAACAGTGAACGTGTGTGCCGGGTTGTTAGGTAACCAACTGATTGACCTATTTTATTTAGATAAGTTGAACGTAGGCATTTACCTTGACTTCCTCAGGAATCATCTAACTGATGTTGGATGTTACCTCTTGCAAGAACAAGAGGTCTGTTTTTCCATATGATGTCACTACACTAGAACTGTAAGCCGATACCTGGATTTCACTAATGGCCTTCAGTGGATCGGCAGAAGTGGATCAGTGGAGTGGCCGCCGCATCACTTGCTCTCTCTAGGCAAACGTCATGAAGTAGCAGATATTTTTTTTTACTAAAGAATGCCTCAGGGCATAATAGACTGTCTAGAATTATTGACTTTTATTTCTGTACGAGCTCAAAAAGGAACCTCAGATACAATCCTTTATTATTTAACCCACCCTTCCGCATCTACCTACAAATTTAAGGCAAAATTCATATCTGTGTGGCGAGCACGCAATAATTTCAACATGATTAACTATTTGATCTATTTTGTACAAGTGTGGCGGCGGCGATACGTATTCTTAGTCAGCCGTTCTTTGAGGGCTAGCCCACCAACCAACATAGTGCTGTATTTTTTTACTACCTTACTTAATTTTAAATACTTAACCTCTTTCTTAAATTATTTTTGTCACTCCTAGTACTTGCATGTTGCTGTGACCTTACCAATTTGCTGCTTTTAAAGTTCTTGTATGTTTCTATAGGTGAAGACTTTTCGTTTCATTTAATTAATTATAAAAGTTACTTGACTACGCTAATAGGCTTTTATTCCTACATCAACCATCAATTAGTTGTCTTAAAATACTTAAGCTTTGGTATAATGTAACTTCACAGATTTTGTATTTTATTTTCAATGTTGTACTTTTCTATTTTTTTAAGAATAACGGTACATGTATCTTCATGCGCCGGCACAGTTGGCTATTGTATTAACTACTGATATCATTTAGTACCAACCATCGGTACGGTTCGCTGCGTTTTGATTACTGACAATATCAGTATATTTTTTTGTTAGTACAAACCGCCAGTACGGTTTACGAGGTACTGTTTTGACCACTGATAATGTACAGTTGTACGCCAGTGTTGGAGTGGAGATTATGAAAAGTGACAAAAAATCCGAATTTATAAAAATTAAAAAAAAAGATTTACAGAAATAAAGGTTTTGTCTTTCGTGTTGAGTCTATAGCAAGACGCGGGCGGGGAACGACTGGCATGTCGAGCTCGGTGTACCAGCAAGCTGCCTACGCAGTGCAAATAATGTATGTAGTAAGTACTCCTACATCACACCCCGACTAAAATTTGATACACTGAAAGTTATACAAATCAAATTTTAACTAAATAAAAATCGAACAAACGTTTTTAGTTATAACAGAGCTACTATTTATAGGTACAAAAAAAGAGTCTCTATCGCTGAACAGAAACAAATCTGATACATGATGAAACTCTAACGGCGTAAAACGTTTAGATAAAAAACATCGGTAGTTATAGGTAAATCACAATTTAACAAATAGCAGGTACATATTACAGAATTGTTTGTTTCGTTAAATCGTTTAAATGCCCTATCTCTAGCATTTGTTGCTTACACTGTTACAGATCCCGATTCGCGAGCGTAACGCAGTTCTACCGTGTTTTTTCTACAAATGGACGTACGTTTGTTCTGCTAAAGTTGACATTCGCGATTTATCTAAGTGTTTTTTATATTGCTTGAGCTTTGTGTGTATTTTGTGTTAAAATCGAACCAAAAATTCGAAGGTCCATTTTATCGTAAAACTCTTATTTTTTATATAAAACTGTGATCGCTGTAATCTCAAACCTACAACTGATATTTTAAATACTCTGTATTATCTTTAGTGGATAGGGCTGGGATGTTCTTTCATATCGACACAAACTAACATGTGTCTTCTCCGTCACACTTAGAAAATTAAAATTATGCTATCCTGCTCTCATAGCGAACGGTTGCTTTCATAGTACAGTCTTGGAACGAACATGTCATCATCCGTTGCGAACTGTTTGGTTGCCAAATATAACTTAATTATTTTTTAAATATTGTATGCTACACCATGTCTGTTTTGTGTTTAGTGTTGCTTAAAATCTTATTGAAAATACTTTAAGTGTTACTTGAAAATCCTTGAAAATACTTTTTTTTACAATAAAGGAAATCATAAATAACGGGTGAACGACAGAACGCTCCCTAAGTAAACACTTCAAATTGAATTGAATTCTGGTCTGGCAACACTGAGATAGGCAAATGCAGCGGCGCGCCCTTTGAATTTAATTCTGGTCTGGCAACACTGAGATCGGCAAATGCGGCGACGCGCTATGCACTGCATTCGTTTCGTGAATGTCTTGCGTTACGGGTGCTTTTATAATGTGTGTAACCACAGTACGAGGCATGCCTTTTAAGTTTTGTCGTTTGAAGAAAAAAACACAACTAGAACCTTATAGTACTATTTATTGTTTTTCAAAGTATTCACCACGTAGCTTAATACACTTTTCCATTCGCTCAAACCAGTTACTATAACATTTATTCCACTCTAAAGTGGGGGTGTTCAAAATGGCTGACTTGAAAGCGTCGACTGCTTCTTCACCGGACTGGAACCTTTGACCACGAAGACTTTTCTTAATTTTAGGAAATGTAAAGAAATCGTTAGGGCTTAGGTCAGGACTGTATGGACGATGGTCAAGAATTTCTACTTTTTGCTGCTTCAAATACTCAATCGTTTGACGAGCGCTGTGTGAGCTTGCGTTGTCGTGGTGCAGGATGATGCGTCGCTTTGAGTTACATTTTCGAAGTTCGGCGATGACTTGTGGTAAACAAACTGGGGCATACCACTCTGCGTTAACCGTTCTACGATCTTCAAGTGCAATAGTCGCAACATGGCCGGTTTTTCCAACGAACGTGACCTCCATCTTCTTTGAAGTGCTTCGAGAACGAACAACTTTAGTCGGCTTTGGCTCGTCATGAAAGACTCAGATTGTAGATTGTTGTTTGGAATCAGGATCGTAAGCATAGATCCAAGATTTGTCACCACTGATGATGTCGTAGACGTGATTTGACTCTCCTCGGTTGTACCTTTGCAGATATTTCTTACACCATCTGACGCGGGCCGCCTTGTGATCGTCGGAAAGCAGATGCGGTATCCAACGGCAAACTAGCTTTCTCACACCAAGCGCTTCATGCAAGATCTTCTGAATGGTTGTCCCTGAGATGCCTAATAGAGCCTCTATCTCTCGATACGTCACATGACGATCTTCGAGAATTAGTTGTCTCACAGCAATGATGCTATCTTCAGTAAAGGCGGATTTTGGGCGTCCTTCGCGAGATTTGTCACTAACACTAGTATGTCCACGCTGGAATACTAAATATCAGCGTTCGACAGTCCGCAGACATGGAACTTCATCACTAAACACAGATGTTAGCTCTTCAAAACACTGAAGCCGTGTCAGGCCTCTTCTAAAGTTGTAGAAAATTATTGCACGAACATTTTCCTTAGAAAGATTCATTTTCGTACGTAACCTGACAGATTCCAATCGACGCTGTGACTTAACCATAGCATTAATCCTAATACTTTCAACTGTTTTGAGATTAGAAATTTAAACACATTCGAATATAGAACAGTTCCAAATTCAAAATTGCCGGGAAATATGGAAACGACAGAACTTAAAAGGCATGCCTTGTACTCTTCCTCGATCTGAGCAGGGCATTTGATTTTTTCGCTCACGATATTCTTGTCGGAAAATTGGAGGATTTGGGTATTAGGGGTGTACCTCTGGATTGGCTTCGATCCTATCTTAGTGACAGAAAACAACAAGTTTCTATTAATAAATTAAACAAGAAAAATTAGGTTATTCCATTTAACTCAAATTGGCAGTTCAACAGATACGGTGTCCCTCAGGGTAGTGTATTGGGTCCCCTTTTATTTCTCATTTATATAAATGACATAGTTGAAGTTACAAATCATAAATGTATAATGTTTGCAGACGACATCTATATAATAATAATTACCAAATGTTAAATTAATAATGACATAATTGAAATCCATGAAACTGACATAAAAAAACTATGAATACAATTATAAATCGGCTTGAACTAAATGATTTGCAAATAAACTTGACCGAAAACAAATTATATTAACTTTAATAACAAAACAATAAAATAACAAATCAAATACAAGAATTCTAACATAGACGAATTAAACGAAACGAAGTTTCTGGGTCTATTAATTAATAAACGATTGAATTGGGACTCTCATATCAAAAGCATTACTGAAAAGTTTAAAAAATTTGCTTATGCACTAAAATGCTTGCGAAACCTTGCTGACAAACCGACCCTGCTAACTACTTACCACGCTTATGTAGCTTCAACCTTGCGATATGGACTTCTAATCTGGGGGAATGGCACGGACGTAGAGAGTTCTATTAGCACAAAAGAAATGCCTACACGCAATGACCGGAATGTCACCTTTAGATTCGAATAAACCTTTGTTTGGAGATCTTGGTTTATTACCCCTGGCCTTGGCTATATATTTATGATGCCTGCATTTTCGTGAAACAGCACTCACAATTATTTGTAAGGCAATTGACGTTAACCCTAGATGTCGACGAAACCCTCACAAACTAGTTTTTTTTGAAACTCCACTGACAGAAAAATACAACCGGAGTTGTCTATGTATGTGTATTAGACTTTACAATAAACTACCGAATAATATCAAAGATTTACCTATTAAAATATTCAAGACAAAATTGTACAAATGGCTTAACGATAAAAACTATTATAATGTAAAAGAATTCTTGCAATAATGTAATCCATTTTATGTAATACTTTATTATTCGAACTGACAATATTGTTTTCAATTTTATTTTTATCCACCTGCACTGACTCTATTTTGCATGCTTATTTTTATAAGCGAGACGTTTATATATATATTTGTTCATCTTAACCACCATGTTTCCCGCGAATAAATGATTTGAATTTGAATTTTGAATTTGTATTTGTGTTTCTTATACTCAACAACTTGGCTTTCATTTATGGACTTCTGATTTCATTTTGACCGTATTGATATCTGGATTGGCGGCTATTTGCAACGCTTTAAGGACCCCGATTCTGCTTTCGACTGGGTTCGTATTCGAACTTAATTTTTAAGAGGTAGGTTAATTCACACTATTCAATTAGGTACAGATTTCTACATTGTCAGAGTTTAGCATTGGCCGCCATCTTGGTAAGCATGTCGGTCCCCTAAGGGCGGCAAATATAATTTTATTTTAATCATATAAGCAACGACAACGACGCTATCATCGTTTCATATCATTCATCATCATATCAAAAACAATATCAAAAATCGAATACCCTCAACTTCTTATTTAAGAATAGCGCCGTCATAATTAAAAATTGATTTTATTTTAATTTGTTTTGTTTAGCGTCAATTTCGCAAGGTTTTCTTAAGGGACCGCATGCTTACACGAGATGGCGGCAAATAGAGCTCTTATGTATGTTCCGTACAATACAATACACTAATTTCAATTCAGTCTTCACTTTCACTTTATTAATTTTATATTATAATTAAGATAATTCAACTCTGAATGATACTAATTTGACTACTAAAAATTGTAGAATGTTAATTAGACTTCTTAAAAATTTTAATTTTGTTTAAGAAATATTTTTTTTTAGATACTGTTGAAGCTGTAGAAGAAATAGTGGAATCAACATCTACCTCTAATGTTTTATATGAGGAGGTATTGTTACCAGTAAATACAACAGAAGATGAAACTAGAGAGTTGTGTTTGCCGAGGCACCTCCGATGTGCCAGCCACACATTAAGTCTTTTGGCTACTACAGACATGAATAATTTCATAAAAAATTCTCGTATTAGCAGGATTCACTATTCAGCAGTTGCTAAATGTACTTTGCTATGGAATATGTCCAGAAGGCCCAAATCGGCTGAAGTCATAAAAGACTGTCTTGGACATCAATTAATATATCCATGTCCCACAAGATGGAACTCTCTTTACGATTCTATAGTGCAGCTCATAAAAAGTAAATCCAGATTAAATGAATTATTTGATATGTTGGGCAAGACTAACACTTTCTCGGCCATAGAACTGGAATACTTAGAGGAGTTCATTGTAGTATTGAAACCAATTGCTTCAGCTTTAGATTACATTCAGGGCAATAATTGTTATTATGGAAAACTTCTGCCTACTTTAATGTCTGTAAGAACCAGATTAGATCGGTTGCAGAGTAGCAATTTGAGGCATTTTACTGCTATTGTACTACAACTAAAAGACAGTTTAGAAAAAAGATTTGATAAGATTTTCACACTGTCACCTGAAATAAATGGAGCTATATTGGCAGCATGCTACCACCCTAGTTACAAAATGCGTTGGTTGCCAGATAGCACCACAACAGATGACAGACAAAGAATTCAAAATCTTGCAATTCATGCCTTGGAGGCAAATTACAAAAAAGATGAATAAACGCCTGGACCTGGTGGAAGCAGCAGGAGGAGTAGCACTACTAGTAAAGATGATGATGATTTTATTGTTTTTGTGAACAGTGCTAGTGACCAACCACAGACATCAAAAATGGAGTTAGAGTTAGTCAGCTTCCTAAATGACAAAAGCAAAGAACTTACCATTCTTGAGCACTATCCAAATATAAAAAAAGTTTTTATACAGTTCAACACAAGTTTGTGCTCATCAGGACCAGTAGAAAGATTGTTTTCTTTAGCAGGAAAGAAGCTGTTTATCAGATGGAACATTCAAAAGTCTAGTGTTCTTGAAAGGAAATTCTTCTTTTACCGTTTAATAGGCTGGGTAATCCAGCCCATAAATCAGTAAAAGAAAAATTTAAGTACTTACTCATTCATTTCGTCGATGTACGGTCTGTATTGTATCTAGAACTTATGCCATATTCGACTAGGGTGGTCACAAAAAATTATAGGCTGTGAAAGTATTTTGTAATTTGTATTTTGTATTTTAAATAAAAATGGTTAAAATACTGTATTTTGTATTTTAAATACACAACTTAAAAATATTTTGTATTTCGTATTTTAAATACAACACAAGAAAGTATTTTGTAATTTGTATTTTAATTACAGCCAAGTATGTATTTTGCCCAGCCCTGCGTACAATACACTAATTTCAATTCAGTCTTCACTTTCACTTAGCATTGATTGATTGATAGATTGTATTAGAAGTGATTTTAACTAGCTCTTGCCCGCGGCTTCGCCCGCGTGGGTATCGTTTTTGTAGCGGTACTACCAGTCTTTATTTTAGCTATGTTTCAAATAACAATGGTATCGGTTCAGAAGTTTCAGCATGAAACAGTAATAAATATGTTTTTCGATCCCTCGGGAACCATGCCTATCTGGGATAAAAATATTTTATGTTGGTTTTCACCCCCTAAATAAATTCTTTGCTAAATTCAAATTAAATTGGTAGAGTAGGTTTTTTTAACTTGCTTTATTTTTGGGTTCCCAGTGTAATTCCATGGGGACTTTTCAGCTTTCTTAATTATGTGACCACTTCTCTTTAAATAATACTTTTCAATTATATAACCACCACTGTATATAATTTTAATTCAACTTTGTTTTTTTTACATTTTCAGAGGTTGACTGTTAGTTACCCTGACCCCACACCTGGACCTTCTCAAGTAAGGGATCCGGAGCCAACGCCTAGATCGCCTCAAGTTAAGAAATCAGGTCCAACGCCTAGGTCATCTCAATTGAAGGATCCGGACCCAAGTCCTGAGCCATCTCAACCTAGAAAACGAACAAGAATCCCTGACCCACCTTAATTTTTTATGTCCCCTATGAAGAAGAGGCCAGTATCTTTTAATTTGACTGAGAATAAAAAGACCATCGCAAGCAATGTTTATAAATACGGAAATAAAAAAAATGATAACATGCCCATACAAGACCGAAGTAATAAAAACAACGGCCGAAATAATGGGAACTTGAGAAAAGACGATCCAAAGAGTAATTACTTAAAAGAAACAAACCTTACGACCTTCAACGGAACCACCTTCGGAGACCTGAAGAAGACCATCCATCATAAATAATCTAGACGTTTTCATGCTATCGGCGATAAGGAGGAAAGTACACCAATTCTTTCACGATCAAGAATAGCCAACGGTTGATAAAGTTCTATGGGTGGTCGGTCAATGAAGATGAAGATCCTCATTCAAAAGATCCACTCAATTTTGAAAAAGTTGAATTTCAAATATTCTAAAAGGTCCAGAAATAATGTGTTGCTGGATAGGCCCGAATTGATAATATGGAGAAGAAACTATCTTTTAAGAATAAAAGACTTTCAAAAGGAAGGCCGAAAAGTATATTACATGGATGAAACATGGGTGAATGAAGGTTAGAAGGTTTTTTTACTTTTTTAAATGAATACTATGAATTTTTAGCCAAATGACCGAAACTAGATTCGGAACATTTAATAAAAATAAAATGTGGAATCATTTAATGAATTTATAACTTATTAATTTTACATAACCTATTATCCCATTTTCCAGGACACACGGCAAACTACGTTTGGGTTGATACAAACGTGGAATCAAGTAGACAGGCCTTTTTAAAAGGCTTATCTATTGGATTGAAAAACCAACAAAAAGGGAAAAGGCCGATAGTCGTCAACATTGGGAGCGAAGACGGCTTCTTAGACGGTGGTGACTTAACTTTTGAAGCCAAAAAAACTGACCGAGAAGTGGATTACCACAGCGAAATGGATACTCATAATCCCGAAAAATGGTAAGCATTTAAACACCTTAAACGTGTTAAAGACAATGTTAAGAGTACTCTAATGAACTACTGCTATATCACATATTATCATCAGGTTCGAAGGCATCCTTACAAAAGTGAAGCCGGGATCAGTAATAGCAATGGACAACAAGCTTTATCAATCCAGGCAATTGGAACGTTTGCATAATATGGGTTGGAGGAAGGCAGAAATTCAAGATTGGCTGCGTGGTAAACAAATGAGCTTCAAAGAAGAGACCCAAGCACATTTAATGACAAAAATAGACAAATAAAACACACCAAAAACTTTTTTGTTGATAGGTACGCAGCCACTAAAAATGTTACGGTTTTACGCCTTCTCCCTACCACTGTAAATTGAACCCAATAGAATTGATATGAGCGCAAATAAAATCATACATCGCCAAAAATAACAAAAATTAAAAAGTGACCGAGGTGAAGCAATTATTAAAAGAAAGTTTGACGAAAATTTATGCAACATCTTGGAGAAACTGCATCAATCATGTGATAAAAGAAGAAGATAAAATGATGAGGCTAGATGGGTTGATAGATGAAGCGACTGACACCCTAACACGACCATTTATTATTTCTGTGTCGGAGGATTCATCTACCATGACTATGACTACTGACAACATTTTAAAAAAATTACACTAAATTTTTATGAGTGTTTTATGTAGAACAGGCCATAATAAAACACCTCTAATTCTAACGAATCCTCGCACTCTAAAATCTGTCAAGCCGTTTCAGCTACAGGCAGTGACAATAAAACGGACCCACACGCTCAGTCAGTCACATACATACATCTACCCGAAAATTAGTCAACTGTTTAGAATTGTGTTCGTTTCATAGATGTGACAAAATAAATTTAAAAGTTTATTCACGTCTTCACACTTTGCTAAATTTTTATAAATAAATGCTGTTTGTAATAAATGTATTTTACTTCATGTGTGGTAGTACACCTATTCTAATGCCTTAAATAGCAACAGTAGAAATGCACTATAGTAATTTTGCCGACATCTATTCTATTGCCTTAAATAGCAACAGCAGAAATGCACTATAGTAATTTTGCCGACATATACATATTACATCACATCACTATAGTAGTCTATGGTTACCCTTTCCGCCATATTTGGTTACCTTTTAAGACTTTTATTTTTGGACCGATTTTAGAAAGATCGGCGGCTAACCCTTTACCGCTCGTGAATACGGACGAATGCTTATGTGCCTTGGTGAAGCTGAAGGCAATACTAAAAGGGCTCGTAAATATCCCAATGACCGCCATCCCGCCAACGGTCGTATTATGAGTTAAGCCAATCAACGTGTGCTTAAAAATGCGCCAATCGTACCTCGTCAGGAAGGTACCGGAAGGTCAATTAGAGGTTGAACTCAAAGATGGCTTCATTCCCTCTCGTATATCTTTCAGATACGCTAAAATACCAGGTTTATGATATAGCGTCCCCACTTACCGACCGTTAAAAACCGACAGTAGGGCGTAATGCACGCCTAGGAACTCGTAGTGCCGTTAAATTGATACAGCGTCATCATGGATCTCTCGTATCGCACTGGACTGGCCATAGGGTGATACGTCGAGACCAGCAAATACCGCACGAGTTCATATAGTGCAGGCTCTAGTGCTGCGGCATGAGATCGGCAGGGTGGGTACCAATTAGGCCTATCAACGTGTGCTCAAAAATGCGCCGATTGTACATAGACAGGAAGGTGTCGGAAGGTCAATTAGAGCTCGAACTCATAGACGGCTTCTTGTGACAGTTGGGCGTAATGCACGCCTAGGAACTCGCAAAGCCGCTAAATGGATACGGCGTCATCATTGACCCTAGTTTATCGCATTGGACTATCCACAGGGTGTTACGTCGGGACTGGCAAAGAGCGTAGCGTGGTCCATAAAGTGCAGGATCTAGTGCCGAGTGATGAGATTCACAGGGTACTGTAAGTGGTTGGTGGATGGGCAGCTGCGTAAACCAATACTTCGTATCCCGGATGATTTGGACCGACAAGTCCAAATTTACTCGTTATGGTATGTAGAACCGAAGGAATTTACAAGTTTCGTCACATGCAAACCCGTATGCGATTCAGCAGATGGGGCACCAAACGCGTTGGTCCCTAAGTGTTATCAAATTCTAAGCCTTAATTATTTTCTGCCAGCATGAACGGCGCAAGCCACTTGGAGTTTCTAAAATAAGACTTAAAAAGGCAGCTAGAATCTCAGCGCGCCGAACTGGATGCAGAATGGGAGCTACAAGAGGATGTCCCTAATGCCCAGCTGCCCATGATTTACTATGATTTACTTATTTTTCGGAGCGTCGGTGGCGTAATGGCTAGGGCCGCCGCCTTCGGTCCGGGAGGTCGTGGTTCGAACCTGCCACGTACCAATGTGATTTCGAATTTAGATTTCATATGTACGTTTATCCGATGCTCTTACGGTGAAGGAAAACATCGTGAGGAAACCTACACACGCCTGCGAAGAAACTCGCAGGTTGTGTGTGAAGTCGACCAACCCGCACTGGGCCCGCGTGGTCGACTAAGGCCCAATCGCCCTAACTCAGGGTAGGCTCGAGCCCCTCGGTGGGGACGTATATGAGCTGATATGAATGAATGAATGAATGACTTATTTTTGATTTGGTACCAGCACGACGGCGCTCCCCTACATGTCATGATCTCTATGCGACGGAATTTACATTTATCTAGATCCTAGACGCTGCATTGGCAGATTCAGACCTCATCTGCTTGACCACAGCTTTGTGACACCGCGTCTTACTTTAATTCGAAAGGGAAAAAATATTGTTTCAAGACGTGGATGTCATACCCTGACTGCTTTTGCTAGCATGTCTCATCCACTAGAAACCCTCTCCGAAGAGGCAATGACGAATTTGGAACGGTGCGTGCTCATTTCATTAATATGCTTAAAAGAGTAATTTACATACCTATGTTTCTGTACAAGTAATAGTTATTTTGTTTCCATATTTACTTGCAAATTATATTATGCTTAAACAGAACACACGAGTGTCAATGCTGTACGCAATGACTTGTTTGCCGTCAAAATTAGGTAAGTGACAAGCCTTCCCCGACATTAACCGCACTCAACTAGCATACCTTGCGTGCAGCTTACCAAGCTAGCCATATATGGGGTAATGCTTTGAATCAATTCCATGTCCATCTTATTGGGCACGGCACAACAATTCACAAGGGGGATGGACTCCTAAATGGTTCACTGCTACGCCGATGCGGTTGCAGAACTTTCTGCGATACTATTCGCTGTAGCTGTCGACGCATCGGTCTTGCAGTGCAAATTTTGCAAGGGCAGTTGTGAAAATAAAAGGTAAATGAATATAAAGATTCACAATTCAAAATAAAAACAATTCAACAATTAACTTTCTTCATTTGAGTACATACCTATTTAAAATAAATAAATTAAACTATTGCATTTTGCACTAAATAATAAGATTTTGTTTTTCCTTTTCAGTTTTAACAATACCATCATCGATTTTAAAGAAGATATTGATTAAATAAAAATATTCTGTTAAATGTAGGTACATACTTGCATTGTTTCAAAAGTAACAATCCTGACAATTTTTTTTTTTAATTCTCACGAAAATAAACTTTTACATTCTTTGTAAAACATCTAGTCTATAAAAATATACTCCATCAAGGATTTTTTTAAATAAGTAAAAACCGACAATCAACATACTATTTTTCTAAACAAAGCTAATATTTGGGCATTTTTTTAAATTATGAATTTACATTTTTTATTTCTATAATAGATTATGTAGATATCTTTTATTTGACACCTAATTTATCAAAATCGGTGAGGTGGTTTGGCTAGTAGAATTTTTTAATTATTTTTATGCCTATAAATACGTGAGGAAAACTGATAGTGGCATGTCTAGTGTCGAAATCTTTGAACTGGCATATGAGGAATGTCGACGAAACCGGGATCACAACAGTTTAAAAACCTGATAGAGTAATCGCGCGACGTGGAGAAAAACAAATCAGCGCCATGACATCGGCAGAGAGAAGAACTTTTGTGACGCTGGCTTTGGCTGGGAATGCTATAGGTAACTACGTACCGCCTATGTTCATATTCCCGAGAAAAATATTCCAAGCACATTTCATTCGAGATGGCCCAGTAGGAACAGCTAACAGCTCAGGAAGGATGCAAGAGGATCACTTTTTTCTTGAGCATTTCAAGAATCATGTAAGACCGTCAAATGATGACAGAGCTTTGTTACTTCTAGATAAACACTCGTCACACATGGCTTTGAAAAACATTGAGTTTTGCCGCAAAAATGGGATAACTTAGCTTACATTTCCCCCCTATTGTACACACAAGCTGGTCCACATTTTTGTTGCACACATTTTTGGTCCACTAAAGAAAGCTATTAATACAGCATGTGATAATTGGATGCGCTCAAATGCTGGAAAAGTCATGTGCATCTGTCATATCCTGTCGATAACAAAAACTGCATTTGGTGTGGCACGCAGTCACAGCAAAGAACATCAGCGCTGGATTTGCTGCAACTGGAACTTGGCCTGTTAATACAAATATTTTTGGAGAAGATGACTTCCTGCCTAGTCAAATCAGTAATCGTATCTTGACTAAATCAGTACCAGACCAAGCTTTAAACGCAGCAAAATCAACAAGAAAAATCCATTACTCCAGATAAATCTGTGGATGTAGCTAAGAATGAGGAAGTTGAAATCGAAAAATTTGCCGGCAATCCATCTATTTTGAGCAATGAACCTGTTGAGCTTTAAAAAACGAACCAGTTGCTTCCATGTCCAAAACTCGTAGTCCACTGTCCGCAATCAATTAACCTTCTGCCTCCACATTCAAAGCTTGCAGTCTACTACCCGCAAACAATGAACCTGCTGCCTCCACATCCAAAGCTCGCAGACTACTACCCGTAAACAATGAACCTGCTGCCTCCACATCTAAAGCTCGTAGTCCATTACCCGTAAACGATGAATCTGTTGCCTACAAAGTATTCTCGCCGGAACCAGTTACACCTTTGCCAAAAGCTTCATCAAGAAAAGGTAAACAACCGAGTACATGCAAGATCAAATCTGCTGTAACTGCTATTAAGGACGAAATCGCTGCTCTCGAGGCAAGTAGAAACGCGAAGAATGTGAAAAAGCGTATTTTGAGTAAGGGCAAGAAGAAGAAGGAAACAAAAGGAAATTAACCGAAGAATAAGAAAAAGAAAAATGATTCCGATGATGAGGAGGATGAAGATGCAGAAATTAATTGTATCTGCTTGTGTTGCCTAGAGCCCTTTGCCAACAGCAAATCAAGAGAGAAGTGGATCCAGTGCATCGAATGCAAGGGATGGTCACATGAAGCTTGTACTGGTGGAGAGCTCCAATACGTTTGTCATAACTGTTTTTCTGATTAGTAAGTTAGTTAAGTTTTAAACTTTGTCATAGTCATAATAATGCTATTTTATTTACTAATAGTAGCGTTTACATATTTATGTTCCTTTTAGTTGCCAAAAACATAGCTGTCACAACTTACCTCGACCTCTGTCACCAATTTTCTTGGTACTAGGAGATTTGTGACAGTTTAAGTTGTTTTAGTTTTTGTTGATTTTATCACGGTTCCTGTTTGCTTTTATTTATTTGTTGATACCCCCATATGTATTCTGACGGACCAACGTCTCAACACCGCAAACGCACAAATATATGTCTTTGGTTAAAAACATTAATTGAAGAATGCGAGCAAATAACAAAATGGACCTGGACATTAAGCGAACCTGGACAAGGAAAAGGGCCGATGGATGGAGTCGGGGGGTTTCTAAAAAAACTGCTGATGGGAAATGGCGTTAAGACAGCCTCTTATTTTGTCAATCTATTTACGGAGTCTGCTGTTTTAGTGGAAGAACTCCCTAGGGAAGAAATATCTGATATGAAAAAGGCAATCCCCAAATCACCAGCCATACCAGGTATTATGAATATCACAAGAATAATCTGGGAAAGAGGACCTGCTGTCAAATTTTACAAGCACGAAAAGATCCCGAAGGAGTAAAACTACCACCGTTCTCTAATAACAGTAAGCGCGCTAATATTAAAACAACTATAACATAAAAGTTAATTATTTTGTTCGTGCTCCTCCTACACATTAGTACGAATTTGTACCTTGCATTTATTTAAGAAGGTTATCCAATTTATAATTTGAAGTTGTTTGTACTTAAAAAATGTTTATTGTTTTTTGATTACTTTATTTTTTTGTGACATTTTATCTAAAAAAATAACCAAGGGGAACATTTGAATAAAGGGAAGGGGATTAGAAAATGATTTAACATATTATGTCTTTTGTTGTTTGTAAGATGGTCAGAAATTACAATAAATAAATCGAAAAAGTAATATTAATGAATGAAATAATGAAACTAAGAAATTCTGCTGAAATATATGGAATCGATTGCAGCCTTGAAACCTGAAATCCGTGATGTAATTAAGGAATACATCAAAAGTGTTTAAAGTTCAAGTACGTTTTAAAGTATTGTTGCAATTGAGATTTATATTATTAACTTTTTTGAATAGCTATTGATTCTACTTAGTAAATTTCACTATTAAAAAAAAGAATGTTGTTTAACCCTAGTGTAGTCGCGCCTTTCCGTGAAACGTGAAAGGTCGCGTGGAGAGCATGTTGCCGTCCACGTTAAAATCTTTTTTATGCACACATTGGTTTCAAAAAACTTATAAATATTTTTAGAAGAATAAATATCAATCATCTACTATATAAAACAGCAATATTTATTTGAGTAAATTTAAAAACTTGACAAGATTTTTGGGAAAATTGCTGAATTTTGACTATATTTATGTATCTTTATAACTTTTTGTTTAAATCTAAAATTTATTAGCAAATATATATTTTCATTACTTTCGGCATACATTTAAGTAAAATAAGTCCTGAAAATGCACGATCAGTGCTCGCTCCACAGTAAATTTGCTCATATAATGCAATTATTTGTGGTCCTGGCAAGCAACAACACTTACCTTCCGCGGTCACCCGCGCACTGATGTTCTTCCAACTTATGATACAGGTAGGTAAAGGACAGAGGAGCAGCTACTGTGAGGTTTGACTTTGACGAGTGTATAGTTTATAAAATATTATATAATATTTGCCTAGGGCGGAAAAATGCTCATAGCGCGAGCACTCTAGGGTTAAATTTCGATTATTTAGAGAAAATTAACTGTCAATTAAGATCTCCATAAAACTGTGTAATGGCGTTTTGTTAAAATCATTACAATTTCTGTAGTTAAACTTAAAAAAATGAAAGGCCGCAAGTTTTCTACGGAAACTGAGCTTCTAAATGCCTGGGAAAAAACTGCGCTGCAATACGCGAGGTCAAATGAAAAGAATGGTTTGAAAACTGGTTTGAATGTATTAGGAAATGTATTAGCTATGATGGAGACTATTTTGAAAATAAATAAAATCTAACAGTTTAATTATTGAGTGACCAACGTACGAAGTTGTGCGTCTAGGAGGCAGGCTGACACCATTGACCCATATGATAAGAAACACTCTGTAATTTTACCTAGAGATTCTCAAATTACCAATTTTATTAGTGAGCAGAAAAAATATTTCATGAAGGTCCTAAGTTATTTTTATCAAACTTGAATCAAAGATTTCGGACTGTGACCGAAAAAAATCATTAAAAAATGTATAAGGTTAGGGAGAGAACAGTGGCTCGGCAAGTACAATAGCTCGAATGCGCTGAGACAGAAACAGACAGAGCTATATGTCTGTCCCGTACACCAATCGGAAGCTTTCGTGGCCCGAACACGCATAAACTAGTTACTGAGTTGCTCCGGCGACGCGTGATGTGTTTTTGTTTTTAAGCATGAGAAAATTATATTTTGAGGTAAGTTCCACTTGTTTTTTTGCCTATTTATTGCAAGATAATTAGGTAATGCTGTTTTGGTCGAATATTGGATCTAATCTGCTAGGTATTGGCATGGTATTAGATCCCTTGGTCTCATAGTTTTTTTATCATTTAATTAATAATCCAAAATGACTTGGTCTTGCGTTGTAAGGCATTACACTGAAAGCCGAGTTTAGCTTATACTGGAAGCACGGTTAATTGAAACTTTTATTTTTTGTATATATGCATCTCGTATCATCATGTTCTTGAGTGCCCTTCTTAAAAATGCAGTCAGATTTTCGATATCTTCAGCCGTTTTCGAGATAATCGCAGTTTTTTGTTCTCTGTATTATTCGATGTCAATCTCTTTTCCCCACTTTTGAGAAAAGCACTGTACATGCCTAGGCCGAAATGCCAATCGGTCGTCTCTTTTAAAGTAATATTTTTTAATCTTTGGTCTCGTGTTAATAAAAGCCCTAGTCTATTTTATTCATTTTTTTGCGATTGCTTTATTCATTTTTTTTACCTTTGCAAGGACGTACTATAGTTTCGTCTACCTACCACATACTTGTTCATCTTATTTAAATAAATCTGAACGTATGATGTCCGTTATTTTAACTGTTTTTTAGTGTAACTATGGATGAAAATTTGCGATCAAACACCTAAGCTAAATTTAGAACGTTTTGTGGCTTTTTAAAATATTTTTTAAATTTTAGTTTATTACTTAAATGTATCGCAAATGTTTATGACAATTAAAGAGTAAAATACTGAAAGGGTAAGAAAATAAACTACAAAGGAATACCAACACAAAAAGACAGAGCTACAACTGCCTGTTGACATTAAAGGTTTGTAAAGAACTGCAACAACTATATAAATTTGGTAAATAAAGGTTGATGAAGATCAGCAACAACTAGAATTATGTTTAGCCAGCGCGTTGGATGTAAAACTTTAAAAAATCATCAAATATTTAAAAAAAATTAGATATTTGATAAGTGTTTTACATCCAACTTGATGTTGTATCTCAAGATAAGTGTACATAATAACGGGAATCTATCCCTATACCAACCCGCTCCATGCTGTATATTCAGTAATTTTAATAAAAAAAACCGACTACACAAAAACATGACTTCTTTTTGGGATGCCGTGTAAAATTTATCCATTGTCATTCACGGGATCAAGAAAAATCTAACGACACATCGCACTCTAAAATCCATCAAGCCGTTTATAAGATATCATGGAATAAAAAAACATACATTAGATCTAAAAACAATACACTCCTTTTTTCTGGCTAGTCGTGTAAAAAGATATTTTATAGTGAGATCCTCCCACTTAACATAAAACCATGATTGTTGCTCAGATAATTTATATTTTCAAGCGACTTCCAAAAAGGAGGAGGTTCTCAATTCGTCTGTATGTTTTTTTTATGTTTGTTACCTCATAACTTTGGACTGGGTGAACCGATTTTTATGATTCTTTTTTTTATTTGAAAGCTAGTGCTTCCCGTGTGATGTTTGTTACCTCATAACTTTGGACTGGGTGAACCGATTTTTATGATTCTTTTTTTTATTTGAAAGCTAGTGCTTCCCGTGTGGTCCCATATAAATTTCATCAAAATCGGTGTAATACTTTATTCGAAAATTAACAAAAACCAAAAATAGTAATACAAAAATGTAAAAAAAGTTGTTACGAAGTCGGTTTTTTAACGTGTTTAGCGTTTTTGTGTATCACTATACCTATTATTGCACCTGATGTTGAGAATCCTTTACCTACTATTTCCATCGCAGCTCAAATGATAAATATCAACTTGGTGCCCGTCGGGACTATAGGATACATCATCTAGCTGTTGCCTCATCACAGGGAATAAGAAAGGGAAAACCAAAGAGTGCCCACCGACAGTTATTACCACAGATAACAGAAACTAAAGGGAGATATGATAAGGGGGCGGGGCCGGTGTCGCAGCAATATGCCCAAAAAAAGAACACATGCTAAACTGTATTGTTCGTTGCAATCAGTTGACGTTCGACCGTCGGCCGGGAATTATCTCACAATGCCGTGTTGTGCAGTTAAAGTTTGCAAAAACCGAAGTGAAACCAGTAACTTTAACCATCGGTAAGTACTGAAAATTATACGATTTTCTTACTAAAATTTCAAAAACAATATTACGTAGATTAATTTCTTTGTTTCATTATGTGGCAGAACGACAGTCACAATATTTTATGTAAATAGTTTACAATGCTTGCTCTGTACGTGACTATTCGAACGCGGAGTTCGAATACCGCAGTGTATAATGAACATATTAAAGCTTTCAAAAATACGTTCGATCGTGTAGTACGGCCGCTGCTCGCAGTCGTGAGTTAAGGATGCGCCTCCAGTGTGTCCATGACGATAAGATTCTGACAATTTTTATAATATTTATACCGGTGTCCCTGGGTAAAGTGTAACCTCGAAGGGAGGTGAAAGTAGACCCAAAAAGTAATACTGAAAATTATTTTTCGTTTTTATTGAACAAATAAGACTTTTTAATATTAATTTCTTTTAAAATAGTGAGCCGATTTCGATGAAATAAAAAAGTGCATGTTGACTACTAGGCGGTAATGATACCATAACTAATTGCCCGCAAAAAAGTCAGCATCGAGACAAAATCGTTGCTTTTTACAAGAAAAATACATTTTGTAAACTGATTTTTTTAAACATCTAAATTTTCTAAAATATGGTCCTCTAATCCTGCAATTTTATGACTTACTTTTAATCTGAATCATACCAGCTTTGAGCCATAAAAAATCCCGCGTTCTAACTTAAGCAACACGCTTTCAAAGTTGATGGTCACTAGGTATGATGATGATGATCGATTCCTGGCGGGACAGATATTTGAATGGTGAATTAGAATATCGCTCTGGGTCAGGAATGTCGACTGACTCGGTGGCTCAGTGGTTAGTGCTCCTGACTACTGATCCGAAGGTCGTGAGTTCCATTCCCACTCAGGGCAAACATTTCATTTGTGATGAGCAGATTTGTTTGCTGTGTCCTGGGTGTTAATATCTATATATGTATTTAAACTTATATTAGTATGTGTATCAGTCTCTGGTGACCGTGTGTGATTTGTCCCGGAATATTTGTTTATTATTTTTCTTTGTGCATTAATTTTGATCCTAGTGGGGGGTTTTAAACGTGTGCGTTTATAATATTTTATTACCTGCTTTCAGATTTCCTCGAGACCCTACGATAAAAGAAAAATGGATTAATAGTACAAACAGAGGACCAAATTAATGGCCGCTAAAAAGGAGTACGATATGTACGGCTCATTTTTAAGAGAAATGTTTAAGGCCCAATAAGACCAGTCGAAGACTGTTTGAATGGGCCGTTCCGACATTAAGGTTGATGCTTATATTTGCAGTTAGTATCCAAACGATTTGAATACTGGAAATATTGCTAATGAGATATTTATTTTGTGTAACCAATTTAAACTGACAAACTAGTTTTCTGAATGTTATTGTCTAAAAAGTAAGGTAACTGGTTTAATATTATTTTACAGCCTCAAAATTAAACAAAAGAACAAGTTATTAACAACACTCCTCGAAAACGCAAGATACTCAATCAGTCGTCCAAATTTAATATAAACCAGTGCGAGGTATGCTTTTATTTATTTACATAACGCTTAAAGATTACAAGATTTTGTATGGTAATTAAATAATTCGCCTTTTGCAGTCTCAACAGAATCAGCTAGCTACTGAGAGTACTGACGAGACTCCTAGGAAACGTAAAAAATGCGAAAGCTTGATCACCATGACTGTTAACATTAACACAGATCAACGAGATGTATTCAAAGTTTAATAAATAAACAAAATTGTTATCTGAATATTATTGTCTAAAAGTTGAGGTAACTGGTTTAATATTATTTTACAGCCTCAAAATGAAACAAAAGAACAAGTTATTAACAACACTCCACGAAAACGCAAGATGCTCAATCAGCTGTCCAAATTTGATGTAAACCAGTGCGAGGTATGCTTTCATTTATTTACAGATTTGATTAGATTACAGGATTTTGTATGGTAATTAAATAATTCGCCTTTTGCAGTCTGAACAACATTTGAACCAGAATCAGCTAGCTACTGACAGCACTGACGACACTCCTAGGAAACGTAAGATGCGCCTTCAGTTAAAAAAATGCGAAAGCTTGATCACCGCAAAGAACAAAAAAATCAGAAATCTCCAAAAAAAGACAAGCCGTTACAAGAAGAAAATTGTACAATTAAACGAAATCATAAAAGAACTTCAAACAAAGAATTTATTGAATTCCGATCAAGCTACACATTTAGAAAATGTTGGCGTAGAAGACCTTGTTCAAAGATACAAATCAAACGTCTCATCAAATCAAACCATAAATGCTAAGTATTCTCCAGCTTTAAGAACGTTTGCTTGCACACTACACTTTTACTCCCCAAAGGCGTATCGGTATGTTCGAAAAAAGTTTCAAACTGCTTTACCGCATGAATTATTACCCACGCTAAGAAAAAGCTGAATTTTAGTCAACTTACCCGTTGAGATAATTATGCAAATATAAAATAGATGGCTTTGCAGGTTCTATATTATAAAACATATTTACAATCTGACAAAAAAAAACAAAGTACCTAGTATTGGCTGACATTGTGATGCGAGGAGTACATGTGGCCAAAAATGTAAGATTTTTAGATTTCTCAAGAATACGTTGATTTGAATGCTGTTTTATAATGACTTCATTTGACGCGATTGTGATTCAATATAGTTTACTGCGTTATCTAAAAGCTAAATAATGTTTTTAGTAAGAAACCGTTACCAGTTGCCGCTTTTATTTGTTGTTTTTAAGGGTGGACATTCTCACTGAACGAAAACACAATCTTTTTTAGTTATTGCCCATATATTCAGTGATTGTCATATGGCAATAGATATAGTTATTATAAATGGGCAATATCTATATTGCATTGTTTTTTTTTGCAGAATGCCTAATTCACCATAAAAGGAATACTTTAAGAAAATAGCCAGCTTAGAAAATGCGATTCAAAATAAATATAATATATCGGAATGCCAAATTGCGGAGAAACATGGCATACCGAGGTCAAGTTTGCGCTACTACATCAATTATCCTATGACTTCTTTAGTTCCAGTACCCATTTTATCGGAAAATGATAAGAAAAAAAAAGTGTGTGTGTGTCAGCTCCGACGCACGATTGGAGTTTACTTCTTACTAACGATTTTAAATATGCTGGGAGATGGCGGCCAATTTTTTCAATTCTGAAAACGGACTCGTGATTAGGGACTTCAGGGACCCTGAGATATCGAATGGAAGCAATCGGTCCGGTAACTAAAACGTTCAAAATGGCAGCCACTTTTTTAATTTTGACAACGGATTTGTGATTAGAGACCTCAGGGACCCTCAGATATCGATTTTGGAAGCATTCGGTCTAGTATCTAAAAAGTTAAAAATGGCGGCCACTTTTTTCAATTCTGACAAGTTATTCGTGATTAGGGACTTTGGGGTCCTCAGATATCGATTTTGGAAAAATTCGGTCCAGCAACTAAATAATTCAAAATGGCGGCTACTTTTTTCAATTCTGACAACGGATTCGTGATAAGGGACCGCAGGGCAGGGACCCGCATATATCGATTTTGGAAACAATCGGTTGTGACGACATAAACAAACAGCACAAGAAAAATCACCAGTTTATTCCGTACTCCATACTACCCTTAGATAGCAATCATACCAGTAACAAATCAGTACAAAAACAAAACCCATACTACGCTCAAACCCCAAACATACAGGAGAGAAAATATATCACACCAACAAATCAGTAGCAACGTAACACCCATTGCGTCAACATACCCGGTTACGTCACTGGGTCAGCGAAATACATAATAATAATGAAAGATGGATCATTAATCAAGGAGGCGGAAGGGGGCGACTCGCCAAATATCCTGTCCATGGAGCTGGATACATCTATGGAGCAGAGCCTGGCACCAAGTCCAGACGCGGACATCATCGACCTCACAGCGCAAGAGTGGGATCTGGACTACCTTCTAAACGGCCTGGACCTCCACTCAAAGGTATACTCCATATCCCTAGCCAGCACCTCCGACGCACAGGTCGTCACGGAAGAAAACAACCAGCCCATGGAAGCCGCCTCTCTAGTGACGACAGCCGAGGTCCAGAGGGAACCGCCGACAGCCCCGGCCAACAGACGTAGAGGCAAACGTGAGAAAAAAAGAAAGCGAGCCGGACGTCGCAGGAATGGAGGGAGCCGCAGGGGCGTAGTCCATATGCCAAATTATAAACCAAAAAGAAACCCGACAGATTAATAAACCATACTGTAAGGCCGTATGGCTCCCGGCTTAGAATAGGGCCATCCTATTTCATCCAATAGGTGTCGTAAGAGCCGACTAAGGGACTCAAACCGGAGGATGGGCAGCAGCGTCTTTCCGTGACTTGCAGCCAATCTGCAACAACACTGCGATCGCCAACCCGCCTGCCAAGCGTGGCGATTACGGCAACACCCCCCAAATGACCGACACAAATAAAAAACGGCCCCTAGTCCCCGGCGGCCCCGCTATTCCTGGCTCCGGTAGCGGTCAAGGTAACGGCGGGGCATGGGGTGCGAAGAATCCCCGACGTACGGAACTGAGACATGGTCGCTTACTATGGGCCTCATAAGAAGGCTCAAGGTCACCCAAAGGGCAATGGAGCGTGCTATGCTCGGAGTTTCTCTGCGTGATCGAATCAGAAACGAGGAGATCCGTAAGAGAACCAAAGTAGCTGACTTAGCTCTCAGAATTGCTAAACTTAAGTGGCAGTGGGCGGGGCACATTGCTCGTAGAACAGATGGCCGTTGGGGCAGTAAAGTTCTCGAGTGGCGACCACGCACCGGAAAGCGTAGTGTAGGCAGGCCTCCCACTCGGTGGACCGATGACCTGGTGAAGGTCGCGGGAAGCCGCTGGATGCGGGCAGCGCAGAACCGGTCGTCGTGGAGATCCTTGGGGGAGGCCTATGTCCAGCAGTGGACTTCCTTCGGCTGATATGATGACTGTAAAATATATTGTTAATTTATAAATTACATATATAATTAAAATATAACTAGTGTCATGTACCATTAACACGTGTTAAGAACGGAATTATTATTATTATTATAACAGCTCATATACGTCCCCACCGAGGGGCTCGAGCCTACCCTGAATCAGGGCGATTAGGCCTTAGTCGACCACGCGGGCCCAGTGCGGGTTGGTCGACTTCACACACAACCTTCGAGTTTCTTCGCAGGCGTGTGCAGGTTTCCTCACGATGTTTTCCTTCACCGTTAAAGAAATCGGTAAGTATGTACGTAAGTTTTTGAAAAACTCATTGGTACATTGGCCGTCCAGATTTGAACCCGGTACCTCTGGTTAGATGGACCGAGTCGTTACCGGTTGAGCCACCGACGCTTACGGGGGAACATATGATGGCGGACACGACGGAGGCACTTCTAAAATTACAGGCTACTGCTTCCCTCCTCGTGAACGCTAGAGTATACCCTCTGTGTTACCTCCAATGTATATCCGCGACCTCAGACCTTGACGTGGAGGAGGAGGAGGAGGAGGTGCTATCGGGTGGTGGGCTGGCAGCACTGATCCTCGCAGGCAGTACACGGGCTGCGGAAGAAGCGGCGCGGCAGCATAACCGCGAAATGCACAGCCGCAACGGTAACATCCACTTTCTTCAGCAGGACGCTGCTGCCAGTGGGGTAGTGGTGGGAAATGCCGTGTCTAAGAGCTATCGGCCTATACGCCATAAATACGCTCCGGGGGTTACGCCAGAGAACAAGCGAACAGCAATGGCCGCCGAACTCCCCCATCTGGTATATGCCCAGAGTGCCAACGGTGGGACGACGCTCGCAAACTGCCCCCCATCGCGTCATCAACTAGTGTGGCGCCGGGCCCACATGGGGCAGCGAGCAGTAAATGGAATAGTCGCCCCCACTGCAGCGGAAAGGTTGGCATTATACCGCGAAGAACAAGAGGCAGGTAACCACTGGGGGGTGAATCAAGAACTGGCCGCAAACCCGCCTCAGGGGGGTCGCGCTGCTGCACTGCAGCAAGATGGGCTAGAGGATGATGTAGCGGCGCTGCATGCCGCCGCCCAATTTATGTTAGACTGGGATGAGATGGATGCTGCTAACATGCGCGGACACGAGCCAGCCTGGCTGGCCAGGCTAGCGCAATGGAGACGTGATGCCGCAGGGGGCAACAATGTCCTAATGCGATGGGACAACCCGGGGAACGAGACGCGCGACGCCACATATATAGGCATTGGCGAGGATTCGCAATGCAGTGGGGGGACATGCACGCTCACACCCCTAGGCACGTCAATGGGAGCCGCTATGGATGCCACAGACACTAAAGACGGGCGGGTAAACGCCAGATATGTTAATCATATCTGGCGGTATCTTCAAGACTCCCCGTTATTACAGGGCACACTAATGAAGACGGGGCCGGCTATGACGGCGGACATCACGGGACACCTTATTAAGCTCCGGCTTCTCGACCACTTGAGAGAGGTGTCCTGCGGGTTTCCGACGGGAGTGCCATGGGCACCTGTCCACAAAGCCCCTACACCCAGGCTGCTGTATGCCCGGGCGGCCGATTTGAATATCAACTTCATCGCCATAAGCCCCCGCTATCTGGACGAAGTATGCGAAAAACGCGGGGTTATAGTCACGGATGCCAATGCTGGGTGGGCAATAGAAGAACGGAATAGATGGTGTTAATTAACTGACCAGTAAAAAGTTATGTACCGATCAGGTAGTGTTAATTATTTAAGTCATAGTTGAGTGTTATAGCAAGATAAGATCAGTCGATTCCCAAGAATCACAGATAAGGTTATGTTCATACTAAGAAATCAGTAATTTTTTTTAATTTTTCTAGATTAATACCTAATAAGAATTAATAGTTAGGATACTAGCTATAGGTAGCAGCAATTCAAGAATAAGCTACAGCCCGAACCCTAAAAAGTTAGCTCAATGAACCGCTTAAATAACGTTTTTCAAAGGTCAAAAAATATATCGAGGGGTTCCGGGCTATTTGTTTTAAGCGACATCCTGGCCGATATTGAGTTATATACATATACGGAATCAGCGGATTTTTCTGCGTCGTTTGGGCTCGATTTCGTGGCGATCTGAGCACTTGTTTGGCGCTTGATACAATGGAAAATTTGGGGCCAGTTGGAATTTGCTTTGTTTGATGCGTCATAAATTTTGTCCATTTTGAGACATCATGGACTTCATACAGTATTTTTTTTACAAATTTGTATTTATGCTTTTTTTTCTTGTCATAGTTTTGAAAGCATGAGGCGTTTGAATCTTTTTTCCTGCCTCTAAATTTCATAGGTGACAATGGTTAAAGCATTTTGCCTGAACTCAAAAATATACAAGAATGTCGCTTAAAACATTTAACCTGTATTTGCAGTCAATAGTCAATGTTGCTTAAAACATTTAAGCTGCGTCTGATTTCAACACAGATAGGCGTTTAAACCATTTTAACCTTCAATTCATGTTGTCTTTGTATGTCGGTTAAACTGTTTATCCTTATCTGATTTAATTAAACTATGTCGCTTCCGACAAACTAAATCTGTGATTTGTGGAAGTTGAAACATTTCTCTCGTTACAAAATTATGAGAGCTATGTTTATTAAAACAGTCATAATATTGTATGAATATTTTGGTGTATGTCAGTTCAATAACGAATTTTCGGCGCCGGCGTCTTTGAACCGTGACAATATTTATATTGCGTCACCAGCGGGGGCCCTTCAGTCGTGTGAAACAGTGAGCGATTCTAAATCGCGAAATCTTAATAGGCAAGAAATCTTATTGCCAAAAGTTCTGCTATTTCTTCAGATACAGAAATTACAGTTTTAGGGAGTCGTTCATACCTTGAACAAAACCAAGACCTGCTAAATCTTCAATCAGCATTATTAGAGAAAAATATGCCACTTGAAGACTATAAACAAGATGTAAGTTATTCACTTAAGATTTTTTCAAAATGCCTTTTTTTCTTTAGTTTATCATCCTTAATTTTGTTAACATGATTTTGCATTTTTCCAGGATTCTATTACTAATGCTCAAATCATACAAAAAACACAAAGGCGGCGTTGATAATGGAAACAACTAAAAAAATCACACTGAAAGAAATATCAGGCCTGGACAGTAAGGAAATTAAGACTCTTCACGTTAATTAAAATATTTATTGAAATCGAGGAAGAGGTACGTTCTTAGGGCTTAGGGTTCTTAGGGTAAAGCGGTTAAGAGTTTAAGATGATTCAATAATAAGAGAAAAACAGCTGCAAGAAAATACTTGTATGGGAAAAAAATGTGGACATGATTGTGGCAATATAAGTGAGGAGAAAAAAAAGACAAGTATTTAATCACTACTGGAGCTTGCCTGCGGAAAGAAAAAAGGATTGGCTGGTATCAATGACATTAAAAAAAAATTAAAAGAAAAAGATCTAAAGATTCCACATACCGGGAAAATACTTTCGAATATTTCATGAATGAAGGGGAAGGGCGGCGTCAATTTATGATGAAAACTCTTGATGTTACTTAAAGATAAATTTAAAACTTTTATAAATGCCACTATGGGATCAGCAAAATCAGATCAAAGAGGAAAAATTATACCAACCAATAAAACTTCTGAAACAGTCAGGATTTCAGCAATAAACTTCATAAAAAAAATTACCAGCCCTCCCTTCACACTATAGCAGAAAGGATATTAATAGATTATACCTTCTAGTTGAATTCAGAAATATTACAAATTTGTACAGAATTCACAAAGAGGAACAGGTCAGCAAGGAGTGATAGAATCTTTCGTGTAATTGTTACTAACGATTTTAACATTGTATTTCATGTTCCAAAAAAAGGACAAGTGTCTTAAATGTTTAAGGTTTGAAGGCAAAGATTTGACGCAGAAATGAAAAAAAACTTGGAAGAGAAAGAAGTTTAAAAAAATATTAACATTCCACCGCGAAATTCCAAAAAGTAATACTTCTAATCTGTGTACCTCCTTTGATTTACAAAAGTTTTTGAACACGCCTTATGGAAAAAGCATGTTATCATTTTACTCCATGAAATATACAGTATACAACTTATGTTTTTATGAAAGCGTGACAAAAAACGGTTACTGCTATATCTGCGGAGAAACTGAAGGTAAAAGGGGTAGTAATGAAATAGCAACAATACTGTAAAAATACATCAAAACTTTTGATGAACGAGGCACTATTAAATACAAGGCTATTCTTTTAGAATAGTAAGATTATTAAACCATATGTTATATACAACTGAAGCCCGATGGTTTTTCAAGTAAAATTATTTTGATACATAAGTATTATAAAAAGTAAACTACTTTGATTTATATCACTATAACTGTTGTATTTTTTACCCTACTCAGAACATTTCATTGTAACAGATTTCAAAACACAGCAAAATAATGTTGGCATAACTGCCAATTTTTACTTAACAAACTAATTTAATGTCATATAAAACAACTCAATTCTAAGCACAATCTGCGACATGAATCATTTTGATCTCCAGCTACTTTTTGATACTTCAGATACTTAAGCTAAATAGCCGGATTCTATATTTCTATTAGAACGGTGATAAATACATTTAGCCTGACATTGAAAAAATACCTGTGTTCACTTAAATCGTTTTACCTGAACCAATTATTTACAACATAGGTCGTTTGAATCATTTAGCCTGTTTTTGAGTTTAGTGCATTTTGAATCAAGCGACATTTATTTCTAGTAATAAAAGCTTTTTTAAAAAATGTACTTACTTAAATTATGCGGACTCTAATACAGAAATCAGTATTACCTTCTTTTTTGTTAAATAATTAATAATTTACAAGTTATGATTTTTTGTTCCCTTAAAATCGCTCTCCTGTAAAGTTGAAAAAATGGCGCTTCAAACAAATAGCCCGGAACCCCTCGATATATATACAGATTGCTCGCAGTTTCCGTGTAGCCCCTCGTCGACACCAGGCATCTCCCTCACATCCTTCACATCCTTTATCCTATTCTTGTTGCGTTGTTTGGGCGTCTGCGCTGGTTCCAGTTCGTGCAGGCTACCCTCGACGCTTCAGACAGCTAGGGAACGTAGGACCCCGATCCCATTGCACTGGGCTTGCCCAAGGGAGACGGATAGGGCACACCTAGGCTGACTCACCCCGCAGCACAATAAGGCTGGCTCGGGACACACTACATACACACACATGGCAAGCACACACACTACCCAACACACCCCCCGGCCTCACCCAGCCGGAGGATTTGTCCCGCGTACACCGTGCCTTTTTCATGGCCATCACTCAAGATTCCCGTTATCTCCATACGCTTAAGTATCCCTCCGACTGTCTTGGCAAAATACTTGCCGTACCCGGCTCCGGAGCCCGCGTCCCCGCTAGCCCTGCGCCAGCGGACGACTCTACTTCGCCACCCGTGGTAATTAACACCGGCGATAACTCATCGTCGCTGGTGTTTGACCACTCGACCGACGACACCCGGACGGACAACAACGACGCCATGGACACACGGATAACGACGGCTTCAAAACCGTCAATTCCAAGCGCGGTCGCAAGCGGAACGCGACACCCTCAGTCGCCCAAAACGCCAAGAAGGTTGCAGCCGTAGGTGGCAGCGCCCCCGCCCCCTCCCCGTCCCCCTCGCAAGTAGGCACCGCTCCCGCTTCTTCTCAGCAGCCTCGCTATTTTATCCAAGACAAGGCGAGATGGAACAACGTTTCATCTCTCCTCAGGGAACGCCGTATTGCGTTCACCTCACCCCGGACCACCCAACAAGGGATTAAGGTCAAGTCCCTACCTCCGACGACCACCGTCGCCTAACCACCACCCGAGAAAATCGGTTTTCACACATACGCCCTCGAAGAGGAACGCGTCCTACGCGTTGTTATTCGAGGTCTACCGAAAGAGCTTCCCTCTAAAGACGTACTTGAGGACCTTCAGTCCCAAGGCTACCCTGTTGATGAGGTACACCGCATGCACAACGGCCGAACCAAGGCTCCCTACGACATGGTTCTGGTCGTGTCAGACTTGTCCCCCGCCGGTAAACGTATTATCAATACGCTTACAACGGTCTGCAACCTGTCCGGCATTACAATTGAAATGCCCCATAAGAAAGGTCCCCCCGGTCAGTGCCATAGATGCCAACTCTAAGGACACTCAGCGCTTAACTGCTTCGCCACGCCTAGGTGCGTCAAGTGCCTAGGCAATCACGGCACAGCAGACTGTCCCCGTCCCAAAGATAGGAACGAGTGCACGGAACCCCCGGGTTGCGTGCTCTGCGGTGCCCTGGGACACCCAGCGAGCTATCGTGAATGCCCAAAAGCACCTCGTTCTAACCGTAGGCCCCTAATTAAAGGCGCCGCGCCCTCCGCCTCGCAAACTCGGCCCGCTAGCCATCCCGTCCCGCGCAGAGGACTTTCCCTTTCTACGCCCCAGTAAGCCCCTCGCTTTCAAGCGCGTAGTCCCAGCCTCCCAGGACCTACAGCCCGCGTGGAGCGAGAAAGTGGAGTCGTCCGCGGCCCTCCCGCGCCCCCTTATGGAGACACCGGTCCCCAAGCCCCCCACCGCTAGGCCAATCCCACAACTCGCGCCTAAACCAGCGAAGGCTGCAAAGGTCTCTCCCCAAACAGCCACGGTGGAGGAAGACGACCTAAGCCTGCTCGCCAGGTTTGCCTGCTTCATCGCCATGGCGCAGGTATACGACTTTGCCAGGGAACTCCGCGCTTCCCAAAATAATATAGAAAAGCGTTGCATGGCAATGCTTAAGCACTCGTGTCTCATCGCAACCATCTCTGAATTCAACGCTAGCTCCCCATAATGGATTTAAGCCCCACTAAAGGTAGACTCAAATCCCGGTCCATTTCCGTCGCGTTTTTCAATGCCGACGGTATCCGCCCCCAGCGGCAGGAAATCATTGAATTCCTCCGCGAACACCAAGTCGATGTGTTTTTAGTGCAAGAGACCCACCTTAAATCTTGCCATCGAGGGCCAAGGATCCCTAATTTTGACTTAGTGCGTAATGATAGAGTCCACTCTGAAAAGGGTGGCACTCTCATCTGTTACAAGAGGTCTCTGCACTGCATCCCCATCGAAACCCCTCCTCTAACCCACATTGAGGCCTCGGTCTGTCGGCTAGCCATGACAGGACACGAACTCATCACCCTTGCCTCGGTGTATCTCTCCCCCAGTGGCGATAAGCCACTGCTGGAGAGCGACATCGAGACCCTCTTCAAGCTAATATATATATATATCACTTCTAAGGAAGATTAGCCTCCGGTTATGTTCCATAGAAGTGCATCACGCCCTCACTTTTGACCATATTCATATTATTATTATTTATAATATTTCCATTTGTGGCGCGGCGCGGTTCTACCTAATCAAACTGTAGCGCAGCGCATGGCCTACACAAAACCCCGTGTTTACACACAGTCACTGCCACTGCTCCTACCGCTGCCGGAAATATTGCCTTAAATACCTCTGCGGTAGCATCGCGCGAGTGAGTTTTCACACTCAGCCGATTCCTGGCTCGGTAAGAGCAGTGGCAGTACGAGTGGCCTGTTGACATTTTCGCGCTGCCCACTTCCCTGCCCAACAGGGCTGAGTCAGAACAATCAAGTTTTCCCATATTGTGGTGACTTTTGCAGCAAATATGTTTGTGATCTCCTCGGGCTACAGTGATTGCTGAAGAAAATATTTAGTTTAAAATTTGGCCCTTCTTCATAATATCAGCCAAAAAATTTACAGTTCATTGGTCCACCGATTTGGGGGTTTGCTTACATTACATCTTCAGGTGTCCATCCATTCTACGAGCTATGTACCCTGCCCATTGCCAATTTAGTTTATCAATTCTGTGAGCTATTTTGGTTATTTGTACGTACATATCTCCTTTTTTTCTGATTAAATCATATAGGAAACTATGGGCTTAGCTAGCTCCATTGCCTTTTGAACTTTCTTATGAGGCCATAGTAAGCGACCATGTCTCGGTTCTGTCTGTCAGCTTGGTCCATATATATATTTAGTCCTTGGCATCATCTCACCTGATGGTAAGCGATGATGATGCCAAAGATGAAAGCAGGCTTACCAAGATTCCCCAACGCTATGGGGAACTAGCTATGTTATCTACAACCCGGAACACTTTAATGCTGTTAACATTGATGTTTGAAAGCAAGACTTACATAAGATAGTGGTCCCTAACCAGGCCAGCATAAAACAATGCCTTATCACCTACAAAACTTGAGTCTTACAAAACTCCGCAGGAAATTGAACCCGCAACCAGATGTAAAGCTACTGGATTAACCATTACGCCAAGGAGGTGGTTAAATACAATAATATGTCATTACTAATTTTGTTTTTCAGGGCCTGCCACCTGGGGCCCTTAGATCAGGAGCCTCCGGTAGATCCTGCCTTGCCCCGCCACATAGGCTCCTGAGCCTACCCAGCCTGGTGTTGCGCCTGACCCTGCCTTGTGAATAGCTCAAGATGTTCCTGAGTTGTCTCCTGAACGACCAGAACGTCAGCCGCAGGTGTCCAGACGGCCCATAAACCTAGTGCGTAGTAGAGGAACACAAAGGCGGTTGCATAGGCCAAGACCCCTCGTCCGCCTATCCACGACAATCTGGTCCAAGCCCTTCGGGAAAATGATAGGTTGATGAAGGACACAATCCAGGCCGCATGCGTCAGTGTTGTAAGAGCCATAGGGGACTTGGGAGCTGCAAATATCCAGGCAGCTCAATTTTTGGCAGCAGCTCTGAGTAGCCTGGGCTCCATAGCGGTCGCTTAGGAGGAGTACACTTAAGACACTGGTTTTCACTCCATTGCCAATTTGGTGCAAAGTAGCAATTTGTTCACTCTGAAATGAATTGCTTATCTATTTGAAAGCTATTAATAATTTCTTAAGGGTCCCCAGGAGGCTTGAGTTTCCATACAAACTTAGTTCCGCTTTAATACAAAAACTACATGCCGGATTGAATCCAAACTCTGAGAATATATATAGAGTAGACACGTATCGATATTTGTAATTAGCTTTCATCATAGTGAACTGAAACATAACTAAACGAAGGCTTAAATTAGTTTTGTAGGTACTGAAAGTTTGAAACTTCCATTTTTTTTTCCTTTTATATAATTACATCGAAAACTAATTACTAACATCGATATGTGTCTACACAACAATTCGCAAAGTTTGGATTAAATCCGGCATGTAGTTTTCGTATCAAAGTGGAACTACGTTTGTATAGAAACTCGGGCCTCCTGGGGAACCTTAAGGGTCTCCGAAGGGTCAAAGTTCCATACGAACATGTTTTTGTATTAACTAAAAAAATGTGCTGGATCGAATCCAAACTTGCATATATGAGAAACACATATCGATGTCTAAAATAAATTTTTGATGTGCTAAAATAAACACAACATAAGAGCAAAATAAAACTTTCGATACAAAACTAATTCAAGCCTTTATTTCATCAACATATCAGCTGAAAGACGTCCACTGCTGGACAAGGGCCTCCCCCAAGGATTTCAACCAATTTCTACAATTGGGTGAAATTTTTGAACGCCACTAATTGAAAGTACTCTACATACTGGATTAATTTTTGAAAGTACTCTACATACTGGAGATAGACAATTTTACTCAAAGAAAACATTCTATCATTTTTAAAAAGAAACAGCACTGCATTCACAGATTGAAGAAATGAGTTAAATGTTTTACCTGAGGAAGAGCGAAACCAAGTAGTTCTACAGCAAGATGGTGCTCCGGCCCATAACAGCAGAATCACCACTGCCTATGTTAATAACCATTTCAATACCTGGATCGGTACAAACGCCACAATCAGATGGCCTGCGAGATCACCAGATCTCACCCCTTTAGATTTTTGATGTGTAACATCTTTGCTCTCGCTTTCCTGCAATTTGTGGGAGTGATTTCGTGAAATGGGACGGAAATGTGTAACATGGGACGGAAATGTGTAACAGGAAGTCGCGAAAGCGCGGAATTCTACTTTACGAGAGTCCGACTCGCACTTGGTCGGTTTTTTTCGTTACTGTCAGATCCGCCACCCAGGTACAATATCGTCATCAAATCTAACTAACCTAAAGTATTTTGTCACATGTTACACATCATATGCGAGTACTGTAGGTCTCGCTCGATTTTTTTTTATGGGGACATGTAAAAAATCTAATTTACCAAAATTCCTATGCAACTGTAAACGAGTTAAGAGCTGAGGTGCACAATACGATTATGAATATTCACCACAACTTGATATTAAAAGTTACTGGAAATGAATTACTTAAAAGAATAAATTTCTGTATCCAACAAAATGATGCTCATTTTGAGCAACTTATTAGTTAATTTACCTTTTTTTTCGATCAATTAAAAAAGTTTAGATTTCATGGTTTTCCTTTCATTAATTTACCACGTTTGTTAGAGAGATTTGATCCTTATGATTCACCCTATCGAGCCGTAAAAGTACAGGGTGTTATTTTTTCGGATTTTACCCGGTTCGATTCCCGGGTGTTGCAAGCGAATTTTCGAAAATCTGTGGATGCAGTTCTGTTTCTTTTTAAAAATAAAGGAATGTTTCCTTTGAGTAAAGTTGTCTATCTCCAGTATATAGAGTGCTTTCAAAGTGTAGAGTGCTCCTCCAGATGGCGTTCAAAAATTTCATCCTGTGTAATTATTAATTAATTAATTATCATACGTCATCTCAAAAAATATTGCGTATAGTAACTAATTAATTAGACATGTGGAGTGGAAGTTTTTAATTAGCTACAAAAATAGCTGACGATATTAACCCTTTTTTCTCCACTATAAAACCTCGATAATAATCTATCTAACACATACTTATTTAGAGCTTTATAATGAGCCCAAACACGCATTATCTACTGTAACTTGCTGAGGGGTCGGGTATCCCGCAGACAACTTGATGCTGTAGCATCACCTCAAGGCTTATTATGTCTCTTATAAATAACACAAGTAACAGTTCACCAAATTTCAAATCAACCGAAACTGTGAAAGTTGGTAAGACCCTTTTATCAAGTAGAAAATGAGTTAATGATCTTCAAACGCCTTAACAGATTTTTATAAATAATAGCTAAGTACCATCTCAATAGCGTCAGCATTCAAACAGAAAAATATACACATTAAAATCGGTTTATTCGTTTGGGAGCTACGATGCCAAAGACAGAAACACAGATACAAACTTTAAACTTATAACACTCCTCCTTTTACGTCATCATCATCATATCAGCCGAAGGACGTCAACTGCTGGACATAGGCCTCCACCAAGGATCTCCACGACGACCGGTTCTGCGCTGCCCGCATCCAGCAGCTTCCCGCGACCTTCACCAGGTCGTCGGTCCACCGAGTGGGAGTCCTGCCTACTCTACGTTTTTCAGTGCGTGGTCGCCACTCGAGAACTTTACTGCCCCATCGGCCATCTGTTCTACGAGCAATGTTCCCAGCCCACTGCCACTTGAGTTTAGCAATTCTGAGAGCTATGTTGGTTACTTTGGTTCTCCTACGGACCTCCTCGTTTCTGATTCGTTTTACGTATATAAAAATAACAAATTTCCTTTCTTTTTGGGCAGTCAGATAATGATTTATTATATGTCACTCAAAGCATTCAGACGAATCTAACGACACCTCGCACTCCAAAATCCATCAAGCCGTTATAACTAAGGCTATTGACTACTAATCTTTTGTCATACCATCAACAAATGAACATGAATACTTGTAGCACACTTCAACCAAATGAGAATATAATGAAATAACCGCAAGCAATTAAATTAAAAAATAATAACCCCACTGCATAAAACGTTCTCTTTTTTGGGGAGTCGGGCAATAAGTTATCCTTTGTCACTCAGAGGATCCAGACGAATATAACGACACCACGCACTCCAAAATCCATCAAGCAGCAATTTTAGATATTGACAACTAATCTTTTGTCATATCATCAATAAATGAATATGAATACTTGTAGCGCACTGCGACCAAATAAGATAATAATGAAATAACCTGAAGCAATTTGATTAAAAAATAATAACCCGACTGCATCAAAACATTCTACTTTTTGGGGAGTCGGGCAATAAGTAAAATATGTCACCCAGAGGATCCAGACGAATATAACGACACCTCGCACTCCAAAATCCATCAAGCCGTTCTAATTTTAGCTATTGACTTGAGTGCACCAAACTTTCTATTTTATGGGGAGTCGGGCAACAAGTCTCATATGTCACCCAGAGGATCCAGACGAATATAACGACACCTCGCACTCCAAAATCTATCAAGCCGTTCTAATTTTAGCTATTGACTTGAGTGCACCAAACTTTCTATTTTATGGGGAGTCGGGAAACAAGTCTCATATGTTACTCAGAGGATCCAGACGAATATAACGACACCTTGCTATCCAAAATCCATCAAGCCTTTATAATTTTAGCTATTGACAACTAATCTTTTGTCATATTATCAATTAATGAATATGAATATTTGTAGTATACTTCAGCCACATAAGTTTATAATAAAATTAACTAAGTAATTTCATTTCAAAACAATAACCCGACTGCATAAAACATTCGCTTTTTGTAAAGTCGGGCAAAAATTTATCCTATGTCAGTCAGAGGATCCAGACGTATATAACGACACCACGCACTCCAAAACGCATTAAGCAGTTATTTTAGGTATTAACAACTAATCTTTTGACATAAGCAACAAATGAATATGAATACTAGTAGCACACTTCAACCAAATAAGATTGTAATGAAATAACCTGAAGCAATTAAATTAAAAAATAATAACCCGACTGCATAAAACGTTCTCTTTTTTGGGGAGTCGGGCAATAAGTTATCCTATGTCACTCAGAGGATCCAGACGAATATAACGACACCACGCACTCCAAAGTCCATCAAGCAGTAATTTTAGCTATTGAGAACTAATCTTTTGTCATATCATCAATAAATGAATATGAATATGAATACTTGTAGCGCACTGCGACCAAATAAGATAATAATGAAATAACCTGAAGCAATTTGATTAAAAAATAATAACCCGACTGCATCAAAACATTCTACTTTTTGGGGAGTCGGGCAATAAGTCAAATATGTCATCCAGAGGATCCAGACGAATATAACGACACCTCGCACTTTGAAATCCATCAAGCCGTTCTAATTTTAGCTATTGACTTGAGTGCACAAAACTTTATATTTTAGGGGAGTCGGGCAAAAAGTCTCATATGTCAGTCAGAGGATCCAGACGAATATAAAAACACCATGCACTCCAAAATCGATCAAGCAGTTATTTTAGCTATTGACAACTAATCTTTTGTCATATTATCAATAAATAAATACGAATATGAATACTTGTAGCGCACCTCGACCAAAAAGATTATAATAAAATAACCCGAAGCAATTTGATTAAAAATAATAACCCGACTGCACAAAACTTTCTATATTATGGGGAGTCGGGCAATAAGTCACATATGTCACTCGGAGGATCCAGACGAATATAACGACACGTCGCAATCCGAAATTCATCAAGCAATTCTTTTAGCTATTGACAACTGATCTTTTGTCATATTATCAATAAATGAATATGAATACTTGTAGCACACTTCGACCAAATAAGATTATAATGAAATAACCTGAAGCAATTTCATTAAAAAATAATAATCCGACTGAACAAAACTTTCTATATTATGGGGAGTCGGGTAATAAGTCACATATGTCACTCAGAGGATCTAGACGAATATAACGACACCCCGCAATCCAAAATCCATTCAGCTGTTCTAATTTTAGCAATTGACAACTAATATTCCGTCATATCATCAATAAATGAATATGAATACTTTTAGCACACTTCAACCAAAAAGATTATACTGAAATAACCTAAAGCAATTTGATTAAAAAATAATAACCCGACTGAACAAAACTTTCTATATTATGGGGAGTCGGGTAATAAGTCACATATGTCACTAAGAGGATCTAGACGAATATAACGACACCTCGCAATCCAAAATCCATCAAGCCGTTATAATTTAAGCTATTGACATCTAATCTTTTGTCATATTATCAATAAATAAATATGAATAATTATAGTACTCTTTGACCAAATAAGAATACAATTAAAATAACTTGAATCAATTGAATAAAAAAATAATAACCCGACTGCATAAAACGTTCTCTTTTTTGGAGGGTCGAACAATAAGTTATCTTAAGTTACTCAGTGGATCCAGACGAATCTAACAACACCTCGTACTCCATAATCCATCAAGCCGTTATAATTTAAGCTTACAAGTAATCTTTTGTCATATTATCAATAAATGAATATGAATACTTGTAATATACTTCAGCCACATAAGTTTATAATAAAATAAACTAAGCAATTTAATTTAAAAAAATAACCCGACTGCAGTAAACATTCTCTTTTTTGGAAAGTCGGGCAATAAGTTAGCCTATACCACTTAGAGAGTCAAGAAGAATCTAACGACACCTCGCATTCCAAAATTCGTCAAGCCGTTAAGCAATTGACAACTAATCTTTTGTCATACCATCAATAAATGAATACGAATACTTGTAGCACTCTTCGACCAAATAAGAATACAATAAAAAAACTTGAATCAATTGAATAAAAAAATAATAACCCGACTGCATAAAACGTTCTCTTTTTTGCAGAGTCGAACAATAAGTTATCCTATGTCACTAAGAGGATCCAGACGAATCTAATGGCACCTCGCATTCCAAAATCCATTATTTAGCCACATCAGTTTATAATAAAATAAACTAAGTAATTTAATTCAAAAACAATAACCCGACTGCATAAAACATTCTCTTTTTGGAAAGTCGGGCAATAAGTTATTCTACGTCACTCAGAGAATCCAGACGAATCTAACGACACCTTGCAATCCAAAATCCATCAAGTCGTTATTAGCTATTGACAACTAATCTTTTGTCATATTATCAATAAATGAATATGAATACTTGTAGTATACTTCAGCCACATAAGTTTATAATAAAATAAACTAAGCAATTTAATTAAAAAACAATAACCTGACTGCATAAAACATTTTCTTTTTCGAAAGTCGGGCAATAAGTTATCCTATGTCACTCAGAAAATCCAGACGAATCTAACGACACCTCGCATTCCAAAATTCGTCAAGCCGTTAAGCTTTTGACAACTAATCTTTTGTCATACCATCAATAAATGAATATGAACACTTGTAGCACTCTTCGACCAAATAAGAATACAATGAAATAACTTGAATCAATTGAATTAAAAAAAAATAACCCGACTGCATAAAACGTTCTCTTTTTTGCAGAGTCGAACAATAAGTTATCCTGTCACTAAGAGGATCCGGACGAATCTAACGGCACCTCGCATTCCAAAATCCATTATTTAGCCACATCAGTTTATAATAAATTAAACTAAGTAATTTAATTAAAAAACAATAACCCGACTGCATAAAACATTCTCTTTTTTGGAAAGTCGGGCAATAAGTTATTCTACGTCACTCAGAGAATCCAGATGAATCTAACGACACCTTGCAATCCAAAATCCATCAAGTCGTTATTAGCTATTGACAACTAATCTTTTGTCATATTATCAATAAATGAATATGAATATGAATACTTGTAGTATACTTCAGCCACATAAGTTTATAATAAAATAAACTAAGCAATTTAATTAAAAAACAATAACCTGACTGCATAAAACATTTTCTTTTTCGAAAGTCGGGCAATAAGTTATCCTATGGCACTCAGAAAATCCAGACGAATCTAACGACACCTCGCATTCCAAAATTCATCAAGCCGTTATAGTATAAGCTATTGACAAGTTATTTTTTGTCATATCATCAATAATTGAATATGAATACTTGTAGCACACTTCGACCAAAGAGATTATAATGAAATAACCTGAAGCAATTTGATTAAAAAATAACAACCCGACTACACAAAAGTTTCTATTTTTTGGGGAGTCGGGCAATAAGTTATCCTATGTCACTCAGAAAATCCAGACGAGTATAACGACACCTCGCAATCAAAAATCCATCAAGCCGTTATAATTTAAGCTATTGACAACTAATCTTTTGTCATATTATTAATAAATGAATATGAATACTTGTAGCACTCTTCGACCAAATAAGAATATAATGAAATAACTAAATAAGAAGATAATGAATAATGAGATAGATTTTTTTTGAACTTCGAATTAACTTACACCTTGTCGATAATATAAAAACCGTTGACAATGCTACTGCGGATACCTCAGACAGGTTATACAAAAAAAATAAAAAAATTATTTGATTCAAGACAGACTTAGGGAGCTTTACACACATAGAGAAACGGTAGCCGTAGACGTTTTAGGGGACGATTTCTCTTCTTGCAATATACACCTAGCAAAACACATTAAGATGTGATTCAAAATGTACAAAATATGTAGTCCTTTAGCATACACTCTGCTGGTAAAGGGGCGAGAACGCGAAAAGATGTACATGGACTTTTTTACATGTCCCCAGGTTATATCGTACTACTGTGCTTCTTTGATAAGTTTTACAAGAATCTTTACTATATAAGTTGATTTTAGATGAAATAGGCATGTCATATTTGTGAAAGTTTTACGCATGTAACTATATTTAATTGTCAAAATTCAAGTTTAAAATGTTGCAATTTTGTTGTATAGTACTGTCCCCTAAAAAAAACCGGCATTTAACAGCGTTTTGTGAAAAAAAAGTTATTTCACTGGCAAACCTCTAGTTACATATTTGAAATTTGGCGGGATTTAAACTATTTTTTCAGTTAATTGTGCTGCCAAGCCAGAATTTCTATTAAATAAGTAATTTTTAAACTTGTCCCCGGCATATGGACATGTCCAGGTACCGTTACCGCATTTTCGTTAAAAATTTATAATTTTTTGTTTGATGTGGTATTTTTTTGTATTTAAATGGCAACATCATATTGAGACCGAAAAAAGAAAAAAGAGATGTCTATGGTTAAATCAGCCATTTAATTTAAACAGCTGTTTCATTTTTGACGGTTGGGGTGTGGTTGTGTTTTTAGAGGCACTGTCCGGTGAGTAAATTAATTTGTTTTTTGGTGTTAAAACGTGTTTCCAAGGCAAATTTTATGTCTAAAACTTAAATGAACTATTTAAGATTACAATAATGTGAAAAAATGTGTGATAAATATCAGCAATTGTAGAAATTTTATAGTTTTGTTTAGTACTAATATATATACTGTGGTTTTGTTTAAGAAGCACTCGATTCTGGTACCTCATGTCCGTTACCATTGCGGTATTAATGTATAGGCCGGACTTGAAAGTCACGGACAGGATCACGTAAAGCAAGGTTTACATGGTGTAAACTTGTTTTTTTTTTAACCCCCGACGCAAAAAGAGGGTGTGTGTTTGTGTGTTGTGTGTGTGTGTGTGTGTGTTAGACATGTGCGCCGCGCCGCGCCGGTGACCGCCGCCGCCGATCAGGACTCGACGCCACTGATCATTTAGAAAAATCGGCGTAATCGGCGCAAATGATGCGAACGGCGAAACGTTCAACGCTTGGTCTAGTCGCTAGGTTGCGTGTATCGCCTTCGGATACATTCCAAAAATCTGGAAACGTGTCAAGGTTGTCTACTTACCACAGCCGGAAACATAGAGCTACGATGAACCGAGGACCTACAGACCCATAAACCTTTCATCATTACTGCTGAAGGCTTTGGAAAAATTGGTCGACAACTACATAAAGGAGGGGTCGCTTGCGGGAAAAAAAAAACACTTCATGTACTACAATGTGCATATCAGTCTGGTAAAATGACTGAAACAGCACTTCATCTCGTAGTATCCTGTGCTAAAAGTGCGTTGAAAAACCAGGAAGTATGTGCTGCTGCCTTCCTCGACATCGAAGGAGCCTTTGATCGCACTACTTTGGAGGCAATTAAGAATGCCGCTATCTCCGATGGTATAAACCAAACGCTATGTAAATGGATACACAGCATGCTTTGGAACAGAATGATAACATCTTTACTATTAGGGGACGAGTTTACTGCTACCACTTCAAAAAGATGCCCACAAGGTGGCATTCTGTAGGTAGCTTCTGCAGCAGCTGAACACTGGATCTTTCTACACGTTTGGTTGCGCTGACGATCTAGTTATACTAATCGATGGCAAATTTCCGAACATAGTATCGCGATTAATGTACTCGTAAAAGGCCTTGCGAAAAGTTCAAAAGTGGTGTGATGAATATCACCTATAGATTAACCCTAGCAAGACCACAGTTGTACCATTCACAAGAAAAAGAAACCTACAAGGTTTAAAAGCTCTCAAACTTTATGGTACAGTCCACGAGCGTTAAGTATCTAGACATGACCCTGGATAAAGAACTGACGTGGAACCTGCACATAGAAGGGACCAGGGCCAAGGCCACAAAAGTCTTCAGTATGCTACAATCTGCGTACGGTAAGAACTTGGGGTTTAAAACCCAGAGTCATATACTGGCTATTCACAATTATAGGAAGGTACATTCTTTATTATGGTAGCATTATCCTACAACGGTTGTAGGCACATTAAGCAAACACTAACAAAACTTCAGCGGTTGACTTGCTTGGGAATCACTGGAGCATTTCCAACAACACCTACTGTATCTATAGAAATACTTCTGAATCTCAAGCCGCTTCAAATACAGGTCCAAACAGAGGCGGCTAAGGCCCTACAAGGTCGACTCTGGGCTGGTGCTGAATAAGGTGGGCGAACACAACAAACTGCAACTGGTCTGGGTCCCTGGACACGCAGGATTGGACGGCAACTAAGAAACAGACAAAGTGGCTAGAATAGGATCACAGTGAACAATGTATCGTCCAGAAACAGGAATAAGGCTCCCTAGAAGCACTATTATCAGGGCGTTGAAGAAACAGGCCGAAGGAAGAGTTATCTGACATGTTTTAGACTCAAAGATTCCAAGCTCTTCATCGGTGAGGTAACCACAGGTGCAATCAAGTACAGTTGGAGAAACAACAGGACACGTGTCAGAGCGGTAACAGGAGCGTTGACGGGTCACTTTGCTACAAACGTATGCTTGAAAAAATCGGCCTGATGAATGAACTGACCTGCAGGGCCTGTGTGGATACAGATTCAATGGAATATTTACTGTATTACTGCAATGTTCTGGCCAGTAGCGCATGTGTATCCTTAGAGATGACTATCCGAAACCGGAAGGCTACAAGCACCTTCCACTCAGCGGGAATTGCTGCATTGAAGCAGTACATCTTCTAGTAGGATAGAGAGCAAAGCTTATAGGGTAGACACAAAAGTTCCCAATATTGGCTCAAAGTGTCGCTGCGACTGCAGCCCCTACTCATAAAAGTCATAAATATAAGATAAGATTGTAAGTACGTTATCCGTAACCAAATTACCAAACCAAACTATTTTTATGCTATATTTGATTGCGACTTTTAACGTTTTATTTCTTTTCATATTTCATTATTTTTTATGACAACGTATTTTTATTAATGTAACTTTTGATTCTCCGTGTTTTTTTTTCTTATTTATGCCGCCATTTACGACGCCGTTCACGCCGCCATTTACGCCGCCGCCGACCAAATTTTACCTCTACGCCGCCGCCGAAAATTTCGGCATCGGCGCACATGTCTAGTGTGTGTGTGTCTGTGGCACCGTAGCTCTCAAACGGGTGTCTTTTGTTAGCTGCGGTAGGGTTCTTAGACTCTTAATGTGTATTTTTAACCCCCGACGCAAAAAACAGGGGTGTTATAAGTTTGACCGCTGTGTGTGTGTGTGTGTGTGTCTGTGTGTCTGTCTGTGGCACCGTAGCTCTCAAACGGGTGAACCGATTTGGATGCGGTTTTTTTTATTTACAAGCAGGTTTTTTGGCGATGGTTCTTAGATACGTTTCATCAAAATCGGCTCAGCCGTTTCAAAGTTATCAGCTCTTTTGTTAGCTGCGGTAGGGTTCTTAGACTCTTAATGTGTATTTTTAACCCCCGACGCAAAAAACAGGGGTGTTATAAGTTTGACCGCTGTGTGTGTGTGTGTGTGTGTGTCTGTGTGTCTGTCTGTGGCACCGTAGCTCTCAAACGGGTGAACCGATTTGGATGCGGTTTTTTTTATTTACAAGCAGGTTTTTTGGCGATGGTTCTTAGATACGTTTCATCAAAATCGGCTCAGCCGTTTCAAAGTTATCAGCTCTTTTGTTAGCTGAGGTAGGGTTCTTAGACTCTTAATGTGTATTTTTACTTTACTTTCAAACATACATGTGACCTAAAACTTGCCTTAGGCTTGTTTGCTGTTGGCTCATTTTTCCTGTAAATAATAATAATAAATGTACGTAAGAAATATAAATTAGGTGTATCAATTCAATAGGTAAATAATTGTACTTATTGGAATTTCAGATTTTAAGATAGTGCTCACTGCAGCTAAAAAAAATGCGCCGTTATCGCCAAAAAATTAAAGATAATCCCGAAAAATATGAACAACAAAAGAAAAAAGACTTACAACGCATAAAAACTAACAGAAAGAAAATATCACAACTCGATGACAGCGATAAAGATAAACTAAGAAAACAATGGCGAGATCAAAAAAAGAGGCAAAGAAAAAATAAAAAAACAAACAAAAATAATGAGAAACAAGATAAAGATAACGAAGACATTGATAGAGATGGAGTATCATTCAGGGAAAATTCGCTTAACACAAAAAGTCAAGAGCCACATTCGAGTTTAAAGTCAAAATTAAAATACATGAAAAAAAAGTGTTACATATTATTAAAGAACACTGCGAACCGACGTAAAGTTGACAGAACTCAAGGAAGCATTGAGCAAGTTACGATGGGACATCGTAGGATTGTGTGAAGTCCGAAGAGAGGGAGAGGACACCATAATCCTTAAATCCGGAAACCTGCTCTATTTCCGGGAGGGCGACCAACTGTCCGAGGGTGGTGTCGGGTTTCTAGTCCACAAGTCCCTCATTAACAATGTGGTCCGGATCGAGAGTGTTTCGCCGAGGGTAGCGTACCTTATTCTCCGAATTACCAAACGGTATTCGCTGAAAGTTATTCAGGTATATGCACCGACCGCGCAACACTCCGACGACGAAGTGGAGATCCTATATGAGGATATCTCCAGAGCTTTACATAACAGCTCCAGGACCCAATACACCATTGTTATGGGGGACTTAAACGCGAAACTGGGCAAACGAAGTGATGGTGAGCTGAGAGTACGGAAATTTGGATATGGAGAGAGAAATGCACGTGGCCAGCTGCTGGCCGACTTCATGGAGAGGGAGGGCGACTTTATGGAGAGGGAGGGCCTCTTTATGATGAACTCCTTCTTCAAAAAGCCTAAACAGCGAAAAAGGACACGGTTGCATCCCAATGGCGTAACGAAGAACGAGATCGACTTCATCTTGTCGACGAGAAGGCAAATATTAAATGATGTATCTGTGATCAACTCAGTAAAACAGGAAGCGATCACCGAATGGTAAGAGGCACATTGAATCTAAAGACCAAGCTAGAAAGATTTCGACTGATGAAGTCCACGCTCCGACCAGCGCCCATCCAGCTCCAAAATACTAACTTTCAGCTCGAGTTGCACAATCGCTTCGAATACCTAGGAGACTGCGAGAATGTGGACGATTATAACTGGACTGGTTGTTGAGGAAATAAAAAGTTAATAGTTAGTTATCATAGGAAAGTAAACATTTATGATTTTTTTACAGATTCCAGGCCTGTCTCATTGCAGTAAATATAGCAATGCCTGTCTGTGTTGTCGAACATAACTGTTTCGCAGGCACACCCATACATCAACAGGGCCAGAATGAGATGAAGTGGATGGAAAAATTTATCCCAGTGAGTTAATTATTATTTTAACATGTTTTTAGGGTTCCAAAGTCAACAAGGAATCCTTATAGTTTCACCATAATTGTCTGTCTGTCTCTAGATAGAAGCGGGCTTACCAAGATTCTTCAACATAATGGGGAAGTTGCTATTTTATCTTTGATAGTCTTACAAAGTTGAACTGCGACGGGAATTGAACCTGAAACCTCCTGATGTGAAGCTAATGGATTTAGCCATTATGTCACAGAAGCATTTAAAATTTCAGATGGTTTGAAGATCATCAGCTGTTTTATAGGTAAAAGTGGTTCTTCAAATGTTTTACTTAATTTTTTTTTACATTCAAGGTGTTTGTAATAGATTAAAGCATATCAAAATGTCTGTATATCTCACCACCTGTCTCAGCCAATGGCACGTAATCTCATAAGCTCAAAGCAGATGGCGCTGGTGTGGTTGTAGGTCATGCTAATTATCTAACTCTGTATATTTTTGGTTTATTTGTATGCAAGTATATTCTTACCTCCGTAATATTAAAATACTTTTATTAGGGTTCCATACCCAAAAGGTGAAAACGGGACCCTATTACTAGACTTTGCGGTCAGTCTTTCTGTCTGTCTGTTAGTCCGTCCGTCTGTTCGTTTGTTGTTTAAAAAAAGTTTTGCAAACCTTACTGTGTCATATATCAAATGAGAGGGCTTGTTATGAGGATTTCAATTACATTTTTGTTGTTATTGTGAAATAAATAGTTTTGATTTTATTTATGAAAGAAGATGAAAATTGACCATCCTCCCTCCCTGCTGATCTCGGAAATTACTGTGCCTAAATTTTTTTTAAAAAACAAACAAAATATAGTTCATTGCTTGTAGATTACAGGAAAACCTATAAGAATTATATCAATTGAAAATAAAATGTTAAACTCATTATAATATGTTCACTTACAGAAAATAGTTCACTAAAACACCATTAGATAGCACTATAAGAAGTAGTTAGCTTGTGTCTTACTGTGAGGATTTCAAATATGATATTTTGTTTTTGACTCTGGCATTGTATGGAGCCCTTTCCATGCGAGTTCAACTTGTACTTAGCCATTTGTTTTTAACTACTTGATTGTTGTTACAGTTACTGCAGCTTGTTATTGTTCGAGCACAACAAAAAATTCAGATGCCGCAGCTTGTTCTTGTACGAGCACAACAACACATTCAGAAAGTGGCTATATTATACAAGTGTCATCAAAGTGGTACGAAATGAAGAATACATACCTGCAAGCGTAACGTCCGACCCAACTTAAAAAGTATTAGTTGTAATATTTTGATTGATGTTTTTTTGTTAATAATGACATTAAGAACCATCTAATGTTGCAATTAGGTCTAAGATCACTTGCTGGAATGCGTAATTTCATTTTAGATATTGTCTATTTATTGTTTTTAAGGGTTTCTTAGTCAATCTTGAACCTTTTTTTATCGATTATGCGTTTTTTCAAAAAAAATAATTCTCATAATATAAATGTTTCGTTTTATGCTCATAAGGTGAAGGAAAACATCACGCCTGCGAATAAACTCGCAGGATATTAAAAATTTTAAAGATGTCATCCAAAGTATCCTCTTGAGCAAGTTGCCTGAGGGGTTGAATATTTATTTTATAGGGCAGCACAGAGGTTGTTGTGTTCTGTAGATGAAATTACGCACTTTTTACTTATAACATTGAAACGAACACGAGCAGAGATGCACTGGTTAAGTATTGTTCAACAGAGTTAAGACGTAATGACATTACACCGTGAAACATCCATTGTTGCGACTGATTTTATTAATTTACTTTAATAAAAAAATATTAATTTACTTTGGGGTTGATGAGCAAACAGGGTTATGACAAAGCTCGCCAGTAGTCGAGCCAGGTGTCCGTGGCGATCTGGATCACCGGCAATTGTTTGGGTGGGGTGGGTGTGAAGTGGCAGGTAGAAGAAGTCTTGGGTGTCCCCTTCTTCCTCTTCTTGCTTCCTTATTCCACCTTTAGTTGCCTGGTCCTGAGTTATTCAATTTTTTTTAATTTAATTTATGGATGGAGAAAAGAACTTTTGTCTGTGTGGGCTCTGAATGTTATGAAAAATGTTTGGATCTCTTCGCTGGCTACATTGGAGCTAGGCAGCAGTTCTTCCTCTTCTTGCTTGCTTTTTGCACCTTAAGTGGCCTGATACCAGTTGTCTGGCTCCTACCCGGAGTTATTCTTTTTTTTTTACTTTTATGTAAAATTATAAATTTACTAATTCATGTTCTCACAAGCCTGGTTAAACTGGTCATCATCATGTGATCGAAAGTGACTGCCCTTTTTTCGATGGAGAAAAGAACTGTCTGATTGGGCTCTGAATGTTATGAAAAATGTTTGGATCTCTTCGCTGGCTACATTGAAGCTAGGCAGCATTTCTTCCTCTTCTTGCTTGCTTTTTGCACCTTAAGTGGCCTGATACCAGTTGTCTGGCTCCTACCCGGAGTTATTCTTTTTTTTTTACTTTTATGTAAAATTATAAATTTACTAATTCATGTTCTCACAAGCCTGAGTCTTGGGTTTCCCCTTTTTCCTCTTCTTCTTTTATGTTATTCATGCATGTTCTCACAAGCCTGGTTAAACTGGTCATCATCATGTGATCGAAAGTGACTGCCCTTTTTTCGATAGAGAAAAGAACTGTCTGATTGGGCTCTGAATGTTATGAAAAATGTTTGGATCTCTTCGCTGGCTACATTGAAGCTAGGCAGCATTTCTTCCTCTTCTTGCTTGCTTTTTGCACCTTAAATGGCCTGGTACCAGTTGTCTGGTCCTGAGGTTCCTAATCAGGGTTATTAATTTTTTTTTAATTTACTTTTATGAAAAAGTATTAATTTATTCCTTTATGTTCTCACAAGCCTGAGTTTTGGGTTCCCACTTCTTCCTCTTCTTTTTTATGTTATTCATTCATGTTCTCACAAGCCTGATTAAACTGGTCATCATCATGTGATCGGAAGTGACTGCCCTTTTCTTCGATGGAGCAAAGAACTGTCTGAGTGGGCTCTGAATGTTATGAAAAATGTTTGGATCTCTTCGCTGGCTACATCGAAGCACTTCTTCCTCTTCTTGCTTGCTTTTTGCACCTTAAGTGGCCTGGTACCAGTTGTCTGGTCCTGAGGTTCCTACTTAGGGTTATTCAATTTTTTTTCAAGTTTACTTTTATGTAAAATTTATTCATTCATGTTCTCATGTTCTCATAAGCCCGAGTCTTGGGTTTCCCCTTCTTCCTCTTCCTTTTTATGTTATTCATGCATGTTCTCAGAAGCCTGGTTAAACTGGTCATCATCATGTGATCGGAAGTGACTGCCCTTTTCTTTGATGGCGAAAAGAACTTTTGTCTGTGTGGGCTCTGAATGTTATGAGAAATGTTTGGATCTCTTCGCTGGCTACATTGGAGCTAGGCAGCACTTCTTCCTCTTCTTGCTTGCTTTTTGCACCTTAAGTGGCCTGGTACCAGTTGTCTGGTCCTGAGGTTCTTACTCAGGGTTATTCAATTTTTTTAGTTTACTTTTATGTAAAATTTATTCATTCATGTTCTCACAAGCCTGAGTCTTGGGTTTCCCCTTCTTCCTATTGTTTTTTATGTTTTTTATGCATGTTCTCACAAGCCTGGTTAAACTGGTCATCATCTTGTAATCGGAAGTGACTGCCCTTTTCTTTGATGGCGAAAAGAACTTTTGTCTGTGTGGGCTCTGAATGTTATGAAAAATGTTTGGATCTCTTCGCTGGCTACATTGGAACTAGGCAGCACTTCTTCCTCTTCTTGTTCGCTTTTTGCACCTTAAGTGGCCTGGTACCAGTTGTCTGGTCCTGAGGTTCCTACTCAGGGTTATTCATTTTTTTAAAATTTACTTTTATGTATAATTTATTCAAACATGTTCTCATGTTCTCAAGTTTCCCTTCTTCCTCTTCTTTTTTTATGTTATTCATGCATGTTCTCACAAGCCTGGTTAAACTGGTCATCATCATGTGATCGGAAGTGACTGCCCTTTTCTTCGGTGGAGAAAAGTACTGTCTGAGTGGGCTCTGAATGTTATGAAAAATGTTAAGATCTCTTCGCTGGCTACATTGAAGCTAGGCAGCACTTATTCCTCTTTTTGCTTGCTTTTTGCACCTTAAAAGGCCTGGTACCAGTTGTCTGGTCCTGAGGTTCCTACGTTTAGGGTTCTTCAATTTTTTTTCAAGTTTACTTTTATGTAAAATTTATTCATTCATGTTCTCATGTTCTCACAAGCCCGAGTCTTGGGTTTCCCCTTCTTCCTCTACTTTTTTATGTCATTCATGCATGTTCTCAGAAGCCTGGTTAAACTGGTCATCATCATGTGATCGGAAGTGACTGCCCTTTTCTTTAATGGCGAAAAGAACTTTTGTCTGTGTGGGCTCTGAATGTTATGAGAAATGTTTGGATCTCTTCGCTGGCTACATTGGAGCTAGGCAGCACTTCTTCCTATTCTTGCTTGCTTTTTGCACCTTAAGTGGCCTGGTACCAGTTGTCTGGTCCTGAGGTTCTTACTCAGGGTTATTCAATTTTTTTTAGTTTACTTTTATGTAAAATTTATTCATTCATGTTCTCATGTTCTCACAAGCCTGAGTCTTGGGTTTCCCCTTCTTCCTCTTCCTTTTTATGTTTTTCATGCATGTTCTCACAAGCCTGGTTAAACTGGTCATCATCTTGTAATCGGAAGTGTTTGCCCGTTTCTTTGATGGCGAAAACAACTTTTGTCTGTGTGGGCTCTGAATGTTATGAGAAATGTTTGGATCTCTTCGCTGGCTACATTGGAGCTAGGCAGCACTTCTTCCTCTTCTTGCTTGCTTTTTGCACCTTAAGTGGCCTGGTACCAGTTGCCTGGCTCCTACCCGGGGTTATTATTATTTTTAAATTTACTTTTATGTTATTCATGCCTGTTCTCACAAGCCTGGTTAAACTAGTCCTCATCATGTGATCGGAAGTGACTGCCCTTTTCTTCGATGGATAAAGAACTATCTGTGTGGGCTCTGAATGTTATGAGAAATGATTGGATCTCTTCGCTGGCTACATTGGAGCTAAGCAGCACTTCTTCCTCTTGTTGCTTGCTTTTTGCACCTTAAGTGGCCTGGTACCAGTTGTCTGGTCCTGAGGTTCTTACTCAGGGTTATTCAATTTTTTTTAGTTTACTTTTATGTAAAATTTATTCATTCATGTTCTCATGTTCTCACAAGCCCGAGTCCTGGGTTTCCCCTTCTTCCTCTACTTTTAATGTTTTTCATGCATGTTCTCAGAAGCCTGGTTAAACTGGTCATCATCATGTGATCGGAAGTGACTGCCCTTTTCTTTGATGGCGAAAAGAACTTCTGTCTGTGTGGGCTCTGAATGTTATGAGAAATGTTTGGATCTCTTCGCTGGCTACATTGGAGCTAGGCAGCACTTCTTCCTCTTCTTGCTTGCTTTTTGCACCTTAAGTGACCTGGTACCAGTTGTCTGGTCCTGAGGTTCCTACTCAGGGGGTTATTCAATTTTTTTTAATTTACTTTTATGTAAAATTAATAATTGATTTATTGATGTTCTCAGAAGCCTGAGAGTCTTGGGTTTCCCCTTCTTTCTCTTCTTGGTTGCTTTTTCCATCTTTAGTGGCCTGGTACCAGTTGCCTGGCTGCTACCCGGGGTTATTATTATTTTTAAATTTACTTTTATGTTATTCATGCCTGTTCTCACAAGCCTGGTTAAACTAGTCCTCATCATGTGATCGGAAGTGACTGCCCTTTTCTTCGATGGAAAAAAGAACTATCTGTGTGGGCTCTGAATGTTATGAGAAATGATTGGATCTCTTCGCTGGCTACATTGGAGCTAGGCAGCACTTCTTCCTCTTGTTGCTTGCTTTTTGCACCTTAAGTGGCCTGGTACCAGTTGTCTGGTCCTGAGGTTCTTACTCAGGGTTATTAATTTTTTTTAGTTTACTTTTATGTAAAATTTATTCATTCATGTTCTCATGTTCTCACAAGCCCGAGTCTTGGGTTTCCCCTTCTTCCTCTACTTTTTTATGTTATTCATGCATGTTAATAATACATTTAAGAGCTCGCAAAAAAGGGAAAATGAATACTAATATTCTTAAGAGCTCGCAAAAAAAGGAAAATGACAGTGTGGCGGAAGTTCAAACACTAAGCATTAATAATCATAACGTTGATAGCAACAAAAGAGACAATGAGCCGCAAGCAAACATGCCACAAAATACTGCAGAGGATACATGGACAGTAGTAAAAAATAAGAAAAAAGAGCCTAAAGCAAAGCGACCTGAAGTAATGAGAGGAGGAAATAATCAGATAAATAACCTACAGGCTATAGAGAAAAGGAAGTATTTACACGTATGGTCTTTGCACCCAGAGACCACAAGTGATGCAGTGATGGGACATGTAGTGAGCATCTGTGGTGGGAACAAAAGTGACTTTATAGTTGAAAAATTAGTGCCCAAAACCGAGCGTGAATACTCATCATTTAAAATTGGGGTCGCAGAAAGCCAATACAGGAAAATTTTTAAAGCAGAGGTATGGCCATTGAATGCTCGTTTCAGCGAATGGGTTTTTTTTCGCACCCTCCGCAGAACAACCAGTTAAAATAAAAAATACCAAAGAAGATCTCTATTATCAGAACGTGAGAGGTTTGCGAACAAAACTGAAAACTTTTTATAAGAGCATGCTGACATCGACGTTTAAACTATTTGCGGTAACAGAAAGTGGACTGAGCGACGCAATACAAGACGGAGAGTTTGTTCCGAGCGGCTTCTCAGTCATACGCTGTGACCGTGCCGATGGGCGGAAGCAAGGCGGGGTACTAATAGCTGCGGCGCCTGGGTACGATCTACGCGCGGCGCCTCCAACAGAGGTGGTCAATCTGGATTCCAGCCTTTTTGAGTTAGTCTGTGCGACTGTACATCGGGCAAATAAATTTCTTTTTCTGTTTTGTGTTGCTTATATTCCGCCTGGGACTATAGACAAAGAATATATGTATTTGTTCCATTTATTAGAGGAATGTTGTGTAAAATATGACAAGGTGATACTTGTTGCAGATTTCAATCTCTATTCAGCAAATTGTGACATTCAGTGTTACTTTGAATATTTTGTCTCTTTTTGCGGGTTTCGCCAATGTAACAATGTATATAATTGTAATAACCGCGTGCTAGATCTGGTACTAACAAACTTAGCCGATACTGAGATCACTGTGTGTAAAGAAAGAGAACCGTTTACTCTCGTGGACCCGCAGCATCCACCACTTTGTATAAGCTTCCTGCGAAACCGTGCTCCTACCTTCACGGCGGCACTCCCATCCGCCAGTTTTATTCCACTTGCATCATCTTATCCACGGTGGAATTTCGCTAAAGCCGATTTACACGAACTTTACGCAGCATTAGCTTCGGAGGACTGGAGAACATTATATGAAACGAGTCAAGTTGATAAAGCCCTCGATATTTTGTATGACACTGTAAATAGGATTATAGATAATTGCACTCCTAGGAAAAAACGTAAGACAGATAAGTCCAGGTATTGTTACCCAGATTGGTACACAGCCGAAATAATAGCGTGTATAAAGGAGAAGGCTCATTGGCATAAGAAATATAAAAATAGTGGATCAAATTCTTCATACGAGAGGTATGCGTACTATCGTTCGGTAGTTAAAAATAAAATAGATAGCTCATATGCGGAATATCAAAATCGTATAGAATCTCTGCTACGGAAGGAACCCGGTTCGTTTTGGAGTTATGTCGGAAGAAAGCGTTCGAAACGTAACCAGTCCCGGATCTTGAAGGATAATGTAACTTTACCAGAAAATGAGTGTGCACAAGAATTCGCGAACTACTTTGAATCGGTGTATGGCAGTGATGCACCAAATTTGGACACTACGGCTGCTGAGAGGGCGACACCGGGTAGTTGCGTTCAAATAGACGTAGATCAACTGTCTCTAGAGGAGGTTATGTCTGCTCTTACACGCCTAAAGCCCAAAAAATCGGTGGGTCCCGATGGTATTCCTCCTTTTATAGTAAAAGATTGTCGAATGGCACTGGCTCTTCCACTGCAACACTCGTTTAATATTTGCTTGAGGAACGGTTCATATCCTGAGAGCTGGAAATTGACTCGTGTCACGCCAGTACCAAAAGGAGCAGTGAAGAGTGACGTGAAGGAATACAGGCCGGTGGCGGTTCTTTCTACTTTTGCCAAGGTATTTGAGTCATCGATGTGTGCTTCCATTTTCCCACAAATAAGCACCCAACTTAGCGATGCGCAACATGGGTTTAGGCCTGGACGCAGCGTTGACTCAAACCTCTTGTGCTTCATGAATCACACCGCACCGGTGCTTGACGCTGAAGTGGGTGGTCAGGTAGACGTAGCTTACTTTGATTTTAGAAAAGCTTTCGACTGTGTAGACAATGATGTTCTTTTGACAAAACTTGCTGCAATAGGCTTTTCTTGTAAATTATTAAAATTTTTCGGAAGTTATCTGAGCTGTCGCAAGCAGTACGTGGAATATTCTGGTTGCGTTTCTAAGCCTTACTTGACACTTACTGGCGTCAGCCAGGGAAGTAACTTGGGTCCAATGGAGTTTATAATAATGATAAATGATCTACCGGATGTGGTTCAAACTTCACAGTGTTTACTTTTTGCTGACGATCTCAAATTATACAGGGCGGTGCAAAATGAGACAGACTGTAGATTGTTGCAGAGTTACATTGATAGGGTCGTAGAGTGGAGTTTAAAAAACAAATTATTGTTCAATACATCGAAGTGCAATGTGATGTCCTGTACTCGAGCCAGGGAACCACTGAATTATAATTATGAAATAGCTGGTGAAAAGATACCGCGTGTTAAATCCACGAAAGACCTGGGGCTATTAGTAACAAATGACTTAACGTTTCGTAGTCACATTGTAAACATATGCTCGAGGGCGTTTAGGACCTTGGGTTTTGTGTTGCGTGAAACGTCAGATTTCCAGGGTACAGCAGCCGCCAGAACATTGTATAATTCTTTAGTCAGGAGTAGGCTGGAAAGTGGTGCAATGGTCTGGAATCCGCACGAAACAAAATAGAAACAAAATACAGCCAAATGGTGGAAAAAATTCAAAACAAGTTCACGCGTTACCTGTACTTGAAGGAATACGGAATCTACCCTTTTTATCCACTTATGTATCCAACCCTTTTTGTCTTAGGAATGGTGGGATTTTATAGGTTGGAGGTACGGCGAGATCTGGCTCTAGCCAAGTACCTTTTTTGCATACTACGTGGTATTTCTAATAACCCACCCTTATTACAATCGTTAGGCTTGCTCATTCCTAACCCCAGGCTGCGGCGGGAACCGAGAGTAAGACTGCTGGCGCTACCTGTAGCGCGTACAAATGTTTTAAAACTTTTTCCTCTAACAAGGGCGAAAGTTTTATTCGGAAAGAATAGATTTATTTAGTTGTTCGTTGGCGGAATTCGAAAGGGTGACTTTAAATTATTTAAGTAATAAGTTTTAATTATTTTTAAGAGTGGCTAGATTGTCGAATTGGGTTCATGTACCTGTAATGATAATGTGTGTTTTTGTACAAATAAATAAATACCAAAAAAATTAAAAAAAATGTTCTCAGAAGCCTGGTTAAACTGGTCATCATCATGTGATCGGAAGTGACTGCCGTTTTCTTTGATGGCGAAAAGAACTTCTGTCTGTGTGGGCTCTGAATGTTATGAGAAATGTTTGGATCTCTTCGCTGGCTACATTGGAGCTAGGCAGCACTTCTTCCTCTTCTTGCTTGCTTTTTACACCTTAAGTGGCCTGGTACCAGTTGCCTGGTCCTGAGGTTCCTTAATTTACTTTTATGTAAAATTATTAATTTATTTATTTATGTTCTCACAAGCCTGAGTTTTGGGTTTCCCCTTCTTTCTCTTCTTGGTTGCTTTTTCCATCTTTAGTGGCCTGGTACCAGTTGCCTGGCTCCTACCTGGGGTTATTCACTTTTTTAAAATTTACTTTTATGTTATTCATTCATGTTTTCACAAGCCTGATTAAACTGGTCATCATAGACGGAGAGCTAGCTACGGAAATAGGTTTGCAATTTATAGAGCAAGAAATCTCTCTAGTTAGTGTGCCATACTATCATTATTAATTAATTCGGGCACCTGGCAGCTGTTCAGCGGTGGGTGTGACAGTGGTTGGGAGACAAAGATGAAGGTGCGCAATTTATAGAGCTCTGTGTTTGTTGTTATATAATAGCTAAATATGTATTTAATTCGAATATAACAATGCCAGGCGTTTTAATTGGGGGAAAAGTAGTGCCAGGTGACGTCCAAGGTGCGCGAAAAAGTGCCAAGGTCGTCTCATTTATAGAGATCTGGGCCTATACTTTTTCAATAGAGTGGACCTTCAAAATCGTTTGTGCAAAAATACAGGCGCAAATATTCAGTCGATCACCCCGCCACGCGACGACACAGAGAAACTGGCTCCAACTCGCGCCCCGGGCTGCCCGCGTCGACCGCGCCGCCCGCGCCCGCGCTGCATGCGACGTCTGCGCTACCCCCGCCCGCCGCCCGCCGCGTCACGGCATCAGTCATACGATGTCGATACCCGTGTCCGTACCTCGCCGGGTCGCTCCTCGCTTGCTCGACTAACGTTTTCGGTAACCTTAAAGCGTTCAATGTGTCATTCGTAAATTGAAAATCATGGCTACCTCTTCGACGCTGTGTGTTTTTTGTAACAGTACTAGTGAAAAAGTACAATTGTTTAATGAACAAACGTTAGGTAAGTGTCAGAACATTAAACAAATTCGCCTTAAGCACGGATTGAAATATGGCGAAGTTGATTTACCATCTGCACCGTGTGATTTAAAAGGATATCACTGTAAATGTCGTACCAGTTTCACCGCTGTGATGTGTAAATATTCAACAGAAAATAAAGAAAACGAGCAACCCAGTACGTCTTCCGTATCCTAGCATCAATCGACCGAAGACAAAAACTGCATGTCTTGTGATAAAACTCGTGCTAAGGTATAATGAAAATAATGTTTATTACGTACAGCGGAAACAAATACTTTTAAAGATACCTTGGAAGCCCAAGCGACAGCATTGAGTGATTTACAATTATTGAAAAAAATTAATGAAAATGAATATTTAAGTTACCACGATAATTGCAGAGCAGCTTACCAAATTAAATTTCGATCATTTACTGACTCGCAATGTCCACGAACTAATTGGCACATTTGAAGGAATAACTACAAAATCGCATTTCAATCGTTATCCAGTTTTATCTAAGATCATGTCTTGGAACGACAAAAATGTATTTTCTTTAGCTCTTTAATAGAGAATTTAAAAAATAATTTACGGGAATTAGACCAAAACTCGGAGTATGACGATAATGAATTCAAACCACAGCGGGTCAAGGACAAGATCTCAAAAACATTTGGTAACCGATTAAAATTTGTTTTCATGCATAATCAGAACATTCTTTGTCCCACTGACGTCACTGTGAATGAATCGATCTATAAACTCTTCGCTGGCTTCATTGAAGCTAGGCAGCACTTTGGTGTCATATCCGTTCATGTTGTTTCTTGGTGTTTATATACGCGTTGGTCTCGCATTATTTTGCTCCTTTTTCTTAGCGGTAGGTGCGAACTGGGTGGTTGGTTTCTTTTTGCTTTTTGCATCTTTAACTTTTTTCTCCATCGCTTTAGCGAAGAGGGGGCAGGCTCGTTGGGTGGCTGTGACCAAATCATGACCTCGCTTTCGTCGTTGATGAGGGGCGAGGATGGCAGTTTTTTGGGAACGTGGCACGACTCCATTGAGTGGTTACACTTGTATCAGTTCTTACATTTGAGTACCTATTTTGTTGGTCGGAGTCTAATTACTCTCCGGTCTGATGATCCATTCCGAGATGAAACCTCTGCCTTTCGCTTCTTTCTATTTCTTCTCTATGTCTCGACCGGCCACATAATTAAGAGTTTCAAGCGGGTCTCATAATTAAGAGTTTCAAACGGGAATTCGTAGATGAAACCTCTGCCTTTCGCTTCTTTCAATTTCTTCTCTATGTCTCGACCGGCCACATAATTAAGAGTTTCAAGGGGGTCTCATAATTAAGAGTTTCAAGCGGGTCTCATAATTAAGAGTTTCAAGCGGAATGAGATGCACTCATCGACGACATCCACACCCCGAAAGAGGGCCGACGTCACCACAGGGACCAATAACATCTATTGAAAAAACCTAGTGCGTGTAGTCACCAATTGGGATGATTATTTATCCCAATTGATGGCTGCACATATATCACCACTAATTGAAACTGCTAGGGCCCCGTGCCATGGTGTAGAGGATATTGAAAAACTTCATGTCCTCTGCTCTGCACCATTGCAAAATTTTTGTTGATACTATTTGTTCAACTATGGATTCGACGTCATATATCTACTCTTTACCTACGATATGGTAACAGAGATAAGTAGAGACAAAATGGCACTGAATTAAAGAGTGTAGAGAAAATTTACGATTTGGTGTATTGTATATGACCATGGTCCCGTTGGATGAAATATTGTCGAAGGAGCACCTGGTCTGCCCGTTTCCTGAAAAGTGAAAACTACCCACGTGCAGTAAACCATAAAATCAGGTAATACTGTGATGTAGTGGTAGAGCAGCTATCCGAGACATCGTATGCCTGTGACAAGTATTTGTTTGCAGTGGCTCGGTACACTGTTGACAATTGCTTGTCACAAAGGTAATCGGCTCCACAGTCGTATTTATCAGACGTTTTTTGACGTGGGAGAGATTGTTTACATTGAATGGTGGGGTGTCCGAATCCAATGTCATAGATAACTTGCTTGTATCCCTGTATCACAGCGATCCGGGTATTCTATGGTTTATTACGCGCGGGGTCGAAAAAGCGGCCATTAGGCAATGTTTAGAAACTTTTGACTATTGGCCGCTTAGAATATTGGTGCCGTTCACGAAATTTGAACGGCTGAATATTCAGTACCAATGTAAGAAAGTTATTCAACGATGTCCGCAGATCAAAGCATTGGACATCAGGATTTGTATTGTTATGATTAAGTCGAAAGTTTTGTGGTGCTGTCACGGTCTTTTTTCACAAGAGTCGATTTTGCAGCTGCCGTCCTTCACCAAAGAACGTTAGGTACATGGAGTTTTCTCTACTGGACCACGTGTTTGATATAGTCAAAAGCTTCTAAACATTACAGGATATTAAAACTTTTGAGGATATCTTCCAAAGTACCCTTGTCCGAGGGGGTCAAATTAATTTTCGTTCAGTAGTTTTTGAGTTTTTTTTTAATTGACATAGTTTGTTTATTGTTATCTTTTTTATGACATATATAATTTTAAAATAAAGGTATGTTTATATTATAAGAGTTTGTTGACTACATTTAGGCACGCTCCTTCGGGCTCGACGAGAGAACAAGGTGACAAAGCTCCCCGAAGTTGACGAGCGACGACGATGATCCATCCACCTCTCCCGAGGGTTTTTCGGTAATCCGACCGGAGTCAACCATGGAGAGGTGGCTTGGCAAACGCCTTCCACCACCTTCTCTCCTCCCACCAGTGAATCCTCCCAAACGAACCAAGTATACGTCCAGTCAGGATGAATGCATTCTTGATTATGTTAATATGGATCAAAAATTAAAGGGTGATGTGGTTTGGAAGAAGATGGTGGAAGCCAAAAAAAATCCAGGACTAACATACATAGCACTCAGCTGGAGGTTCCGATCATTAATTCCAAGAAATCTCCACCTGAGGACTATTCTAAATTGAAATTTGATATGGTGTGGAAAAAGACATAATTTAGACATAGTTTTAGGTAATTTTAGTTGTGTAGATTTCTCATATTTTTTATAAAACCTGTAAAAAAATATTTCTGATTTTTGTTGTATCACAAAGATGTGAATTTAGCTCTGCAGTGGTATGGAGAGAGATATCGGGACCGACAAGTAGCAACTCGATTTGTTTTGAAGAGAATGGTTGATAATTTAAAACATAGTGGTAGTTACAAAAGGCAACAGCAACGTCCTCAGCAGGACTATTCCGATTTTGATGTAAGTGTTTTAACATACTTCGAAGCATATCCAAAGGCTTCAAGCACAGAAGCTGCCGAAGAAATTGGAACCACCCAAACTCGCGTACTTAAAGTGCTGAAAAGGTATAAGTATAAATGTAATCGTGAAGGTCGGTTAGGTCAAAAATTGCATCCTGGGGATCGTGAGAGACGACTACAATTTTGTCAAATCATACTGACAGAAGTTGCCCTACTTTTTTGAGTAACATTGTATGGAGTGACGAAACCAACTTTAGTAATAACGGCATGTACAACCGCCGCAATAACCATTATTGGTCTCGAGTGAATCCTGTTCGTGTTCATGAAACTAACAGTCAAGTAAGATTCTTTTTTAACGTCTGGTGCGGAATTATGAGAAATACAGTTGTGTTAGTCCACGTGTACGAAGGTCATCTTAACACTGTCAAGTATCTTGAAATACTGGATCTCCTAAGAAATGAGTTAAATGTTTTACCTGAGGAAGAGCGAAACCAAGTAATTCTACAGCAAAATGGTGCTCCGGTCCATCACAGCAGAATCACCACTGCCTATGTTAATAACCATTTCAATGCCTGGCTCGGTACAAACGACACAATCAGATGGCCTGCGAGATCACCAGATTTTACCCCTTTAGATTTTTTTTATGGGGATATGTAAAAAATCTAATTTTCAAAAATTCCTATGCAACTGTAAACGAGTTAAGAGCTGAGGTGCACAATACGATTATGAATATTCATCACAACTCGATATTAAAAGTTACTGGAAATAAATTACTTAAAAGAATAAATTTCTGTATCCAACAAAATGGAGCTCATTTCGAGCAACTAATTAGTTAATTTACCCGTTTTTTTCGTTCAATTAAAAAAATTAAAATTTCATGGTTTTCCTTTCATTTAATTTACCACGTTTGTTACAGAGATTTGATCCTTATGATTGACCCTATCGATCGATGCCGTAAAAGTACGAGTGTTTTTTTTTCGGATTTTACCCGGTTCGATTCCCGGGTGTGGCAAGCGAATTTTCGAAAATCTGTGAATGCAGTTCTGTTTCTTCTTAAAAAACAGAAATGTTTCCTTCGAGTAAAATTGTCTATCTCCAGTATGTAGATTACTTTCCCTCCAGGTGGCGTTCAAAAATTTCACCCTGTATATGTTTTTAAAGTATAATGTTACTAAATAATAGCTAAGAGAATTAATTCATTCTAAGCGTAAATATTGGTGTAGGTAATTGTATATGTGAACTCTGCACTTTTGGTTACTTGGTATCAAGAAAGCATTTATGCACAGGTATCTTTTCTAGATGATATTCTAGTTAGAGGGGATGTAGTTAATGAAAATTAAATAATTAAAGAACAACGATGTTTTTTTTTCCTAAGCCAAATTTAATACAATTTGTTTAACCTAAGGGTTTACCAGAATTTTCATCTGTAAAATGTCCATGTTAACCACAGGTACACAGTAGATTACCCCTGTGTACTTGTGGTTAACGAAAATACAATTGTTTGCGGCATTTAAAAATAAACTTTATGTCTTAAGTCATTGGTTCTATCTAAATATATAAAACTCAAAGGTGACTGGCTGACATAGTGATCTACCAACGCACAGCCCAAACCACTGTAATTAGTAGAGTATGTATTCTGGTCCTTTTAAATCACGTTTTATTAAATATTTTTTTTAGTTTAAATAAATATTTCGCTAACCTAGTAGATAAAGTTCATAATTTCTATATTTTTTTGTTACGATTGACCGCGCAATGGAAGACAATTACTTAAACGTCCGTGGTGGTGTTCTTTTTTGACTTTGCTGATGATGAACGCTATCAGTCATACTGCACGTGTAAGTAACTAGTATCTCTTTCAGTATATTTAAAAATTAAATTGTTTTTTGAAGCCCTTAGCATTATCTCACCTGATGGTAAGTGACGATGATGCCGAAGATGGAAGCGGGTTTACCAAGTGGAATCTATCTGAAAAACGCAAATCTATCTGATCTTGAAGCCGAAACCCATCAATAATATTAACATTGATTGTTGGCCGTAAAACCAGGCGTCCGTCACTCGCTCAAGGCCACGCGTTATATGCCTACCGCTACGCGTATCGGAGACGATACAACCGACACAGGGTTGCCGCACGCCCACCCGTATTTAGAAAACCACTCTAATAGAATAGTAGGTAATCTTTGCTTTTAGATTGGTCGGGACGGGAATGATGACCAGACTTGCACTAAGTCTCTACTGTTACCGGGTGTTCCACCTCTGAGCTCCACATAAGATTTGTAATGCACTGGCACTAGTAAGTATTTCAAATCAAAAAAGAAATGAAGACGAACGATGTCTCAAAAAGGCTTGAACCCAGAGACATAAATATATTCTAACCAATCAACATTCTAAATAATTTTGACACTGAGAGGCGGGAAATCTTGAACGTGGTAAGGAGCGCTTTTGTGATTTAAAAAAAAAAAAATTGTTTATATCTGCTGTAAATACATAACTTCTAAATAAAGTTCGTGTCTGGCCCACGAAAAAGGGGGAGCTCCTCCAAAAAACGAAAAAGGGACGAGGTCTTCGTGAACTCTTCCGAGTCCTCTGATGCAGAGGTTGAAACAGAATTCCAGAGTAGGTAAGTATAAACCCTACGAAGTTTCAGAATATGTAAGAAAGTCATCATCATCATCTTCATCATATCAGCCGAAGGACGTCCACTGCTGGACATAGGCCTCCCCCAAGGATTTCCATGACGACCGGTTCTGCGCTGCATGCACCAGCTATTTCCCGCGACTTTTACCTAAAAGTCGGTCCACCCAGTGGGAGACCTGCCTACGCTACGTTTTCAGCTATATGAGTACGGGATAAGAAAGCTTGGTCTCCTACCAGCCAACACAGATTGTCGCAGTCACTTTCGCTTCGGATCAGTTTCATGAGTACGTTCTACCTTGATCATCACTGCTGGAGACACAAGGTCAGTCTGTATGTTCCTCCTGTAAAACAATGCCTGTGTTGTGTCAAGTTTGGGCACATTGCTCAATACTGCCGCTGCATTGGTGAGTTCCGTTCTATATGTGTGCAGAAAATCATAATTACAAAGTATGAAAGTAAAGAAAGTTCCTAAAACGCAAAGTGTGCCAACTGTATTGGAAAACCATGTCGCTATCTCAACTTCATGTCCAATAAAGAAACAGAAAGTAGAGGAAAGTAAAGTTGTCACGAGCAGCTAAGTACTCATACTTATCCAATGAAAGAAAAGTCTTTCCCTCATCTCACAGAGAAATCAATAGAAACACAGATAAATAATTTGACAAAATCAGAAACTTTCGTTTCGTCAGAAAATTGTAAAAACAATTATGCAAGTAATATCTAATAGAAAAAACAATGTCCCCATTAATATTGGTTCCATAAGGAAAATCTTACCTTCAGTAACAAGGCCCTTATTGCAAAATAATGAATGACCTATTCATTGTACACTGCACAAAGTTTACACAGTAACAGGCTTATATTCACCCAATTCCTTTACGGAAAAAAAAATCATATTGCTATTATATCAGAAATTTGGCTCAAACCCAATCAAGAGGTTATAAATAACATAGAAAGAAATGACAAACATAATGGCGTTGCTATTTTAATACATTATAGTATAATATATTCAAAAATTAATACTTATTTTGACAATTCTTTGCAAAATATTTGTGTTTGAATAACAGTTAATTAAAAAGAAATTAGTATTATAAGCTTCTATAGTCTGACAAATTGTCGTCCAGCTTTTGATAAAGTTTAACTTGATTCTTTTATAAAATCAATTTATTTGCTGGAGATTTCAACGTACACCACACATTATGGGGCTGTTCTGACATCACAGCGCGTGGTCATGCATGATCTGTTGGAAGTCATTGATGATAATTATTTGGCTATTCTTAATAATAGACAATTTACAACGTCGGCTCCTTAACTTGGTGACCGAATGCTTTAGATTTAACTCTGGTTTCTACTTCGATAACTGCTGCATTCAATAGCTCACCAAGAAATGCAATGGAGGTTGAGTTTAAATTTCCTCCAATATGAATTTGTTTTAGGTATTTAAAAGAAAGGTTTCACAGCTTCCCAAATAATAATCTCCTCTTTAGTTTGTCCAATTGCTTCTCAAGTCCTTCTCAAATAACTATTTATGCCATCCATAATTATGCATATTTTAAGCAGTTTCTTCACCCTTTAAATAATTATCAAAATAGTTCTGTTTTGGCTTGTTATGAAGGTCCTTTTTTATAGTAAAAATATCCTGCAATGAATATAGTAATAGATTAGTAATGTAAGAATACATCTTATCAAACAAAGAAATAGTCTCTAAAAAGTTATCAGAATGGGTTGGGTTTAAGTTTATTTATACAGATGGGTCCAAAAAAGATAATGTTTCTTTTGCCATTTTTGAATATTCTTTAAATGGGGGCAATAGTTATAGGGTCAAAATCAGAGAGGTGAGAATCATGCTTCTGACAAAGTTTTTTTTTATAAAATAACGTAATATCGCTAAAATACTTATTTCAAAATGAAGATTCTGTTCATAATTACGAGACACGTAAAATATTTATTTTTCTACGATTATATTTTATTCGATTTTTAACCAAACAAGTCTAAATAATCATTCCGGGAATGCGTCCTTATAGCAAGTTTCATATTTGAAACAAGTCAAAAATGTTTAAGTCTTAAAATTGCCAGTCATTAGTATTAGCTTTAATAATCATTAGATTACGATTATACGTACAAATTAAATTAAAAAAAGTTTAATTTCTTCTTATTTTTACTATTCAAATGCTGTCCGACGTTTATTGAATCATTCAGTGAGCAAGGCCGATATCGGCCGATGTAATTAAAACAAAACGCGATAGGTGGCGTTAGCGAGCACCAGTGTGAAGTTCACGAGTCTAAGGAATAGGCGTGTGTCGTGTTTACGGAAATAAAATAATTGATTTTGTTGGTAAGTACCTTTTAATTTCGTATGAGTGAAGCGTACTTTAATTCCTTGTCACTACGGGAACGCTGTTTGATGATTAGTTTTTCAACAATTTGCACACTTTTTGCTAAATTCTTATAAATATTACAGTTCACTTGTTCCTAACCTCTAAAACCAATATCTAACATGGCGGCGTCAAGCGTGATAGGAAAATATTAGTTGGATAGTCATTTCGGGAACGGTCATTCACATACGTGACTGGCGTTCTCGTAATGACGTAGGCGTTCCCGTAATGATACGAGCGTTCCTGAAATGACAATTTTTGGGCAAAATGACATTCTGATGCTTTTAAAAACAAATAACCATGCAAAATTTTGGTTTTAGGGAACTATTCAGTACGCGTAACATGGAATGTGATAAAAATGATGAGAAAAAAGAAGTCGAAAAAACTATCAAAACAGGATAGTATAGCCTATAAAAAACACCGTGAAAAGGCTAATGCAAGGAAACGCAAGTTTTTAGACAAAATGACACCTGAACAAAGAGAGATGAAGAGACTGAAAGATAGAGAATATTACCAAAGAAAGAAGGCTGAAAACAAAGTTAAGACTGTAAGTGATATGACTGAAAGACAGAAGAGGAAACAAAGAAAGTCGTGGAGAAAAAATTCTCAAAAGTATAGACAGAAAAAAAAGATGATGGCAAATATTTTAGGTAACAGCCCGCCAGATTCTGAAAATGAGATAGAAAACGACAATTACGTGTCAAAGAAGAAATCAGGAAGAAAACAGGTTAAAAAAGATAAAGCACAGGCTTACAGAACTGTTAAAAAACAGAAAGATAAAATACAGAAAATGCAAAGAATCATAGATCGCTTGCGGAAAAAAGTACAAAGAAATAGAAGACGCGAAGAAAGAGCATCCCAAAAGAATCCTGATACGCCTACTCGCAAAGTTGATGAATTAACAAAAGGATGTTCTGTTACTCCTGAAGTTCGTAAACGTCTCTTATTTGGGGAAGTTTTGACAACTGAACTAAAAGACACGGTTGATAAATTACCAAAAAATTCTAAACAGAGAGGTTTTTCAAAAATGCGTCAGTGGCAACCGCATAAAAAAACATCGATTAAATAATATGAGCAAACAATTCATACGCAAAAATAAATGTAATGACAACATTTTAATGTCTGATCGGAAGCATCCAACATTTTTAATCACTAATCAGATTCGTGGAGAAATTCAAAAGTTTTTTGAGCGGGATGATGTCAGCAGAATGTGCTCTGGTAAGAAAGACTACCTTAAGGGAAATAAGCAAAAGCGGTTGCTTCTATACACTGTAAAAAAATTGCATCCTCAATTTTGTGCTGAGACTGGAATTCGAGTATCTTACTCAACTCTTTTGAGAGAGAAGCCTTATTGGGTAGTACAACCTACAAAATGGGATCGAGATAGTTGTCTTTGTATAAGGCACGAAAATTTTGAATACAAATTGGGCAAATTGAGCCGACTAGGAGAGCTGCCCCACAAATCTACATCCGAATGTATGAAAGCGTACAGCTGTGACATCACTTCTTATGACTGTATGTTTGGTTTGTGCGGTGAATGCAACGAGATCAAAATGGAATCGGGGACTAATGAAGATACCATTCAATATTTTCAGTGGAAAGTAACAAAAGAAGACCGAATCATAAAAGGAGAGAAAAAAATCGTTAAACTTACTAAAAAAGTTACTGTTTCAAGCACTGTCAAAGATCTGAAAATGTCTATAACTGACGATATTTCTTCAATGAAAAAAAATGTTTATGGAATTAGCGAAAACTTGAAGGCTAAAAGAGAGCTAAAAGATAATTTAAAGGAAACAGAGCTAATGATTCAAATAGATTTTGCTGAAAATTATATGACAAAATATGCGAAAGAGATTCAAGCGATTAGATTCGGAGCTTCAAAAGGTCAATTATCGATCCACACAGGGGTTTTTTATGCCAGAAATAATACCTCTCTAGAGACAGGTTCATTTGCCACTGTGAGTGACAATTTGGATCACCAGGCTCATGCTGTATGGGGTCACCTAAAATCAGCGCTACAGAAAATATTGAGTGTTAAGCCACACGTAACTACCCTTCACGTGTTTTCAGATGGACCCACATCCCAGTATCGAAACCGTACCAACATTTACTTATGGATTAAAACCTTGATAAACCAATTTCCGCAAATAACTACTTCAACGTGGACATTCAGTGAACCAGGTCATGGTAAAGGTCCAATGGACGGTGTAGGAGGAGTGCAAAAAGAAAACCGCTGATGATCAAGTACTACGAGGAAACGATGTAAATACAGCTGCAGATTTTGTCCGTTTACTAAACAATACATCCGTTTCACTCCATGAAGTCACTAACGATGAGATAGTTGCTATCAAAACCTTAATACCTGAAAAGATAGATGCAATCCCCGGAATTATGAATGTAACTAAGATTATCTGGCAGAAAGCTTCTGATGTCACCATACTACTGTATCAGTTTTCAAAATTGTTGCAAGAAACTGCAGGCATTTCGAGATGAAGATTGAGTCGAAGACAACGAAAGATTATTTGAAATGCCATTAGAAATGATAGATTTAGACATAGAAAAAAATGATGAGTTTCTGAGTTCTCTCCACATGAGTAGGAAAAGTATTTACGACACCATATACGGATCAGATAGTTCAGATGATGAGACTCTCCAAAAAGTTTCAGATCGACTTCATGGAAAGAATGACGATAATTGTGCTGGTACATCGTACGGAAATGATAAGGAGAACTTCCACCCAAACATGATACGTCCAAAGACATTTTTGCTAGTAAATGTACCAACTGAAAATAAAAAAAATTAATATAGATACGTCGCAGTAGCTGACACCTCAGTTGATGAAGATGGTGAAATAAAGGTCACCTTTCTTCGTTGTCAGCGAAAATCAGCAAAGATATTTAAACTTGAACAAAATGATGTTGCATATGTCCCTTGTGAACAAGTTGTTAAGATTTTACCCTTCCCGAAATTACAGAAAAAAGGTAGTCGTACCTATTACTGTTTTCATGAGAATATGGACATATTTGAAAAGTAGGTTATTGCTAAAGTTTAAGTTCAATCTTTGATACTCAATTTATGTTGTGATTAATATAATTATACTTATAATATGATTATGCTTATAATGATCCTAATTCTTAAAGACTGTTTGTTGTTAAACTACAATTTTATACTTGTTTTTAAGCATTGATGCTAGAAATTGCAAAGATAGTGTGCAATTACTATTTGTTCCTAATATCTTATGTTTGTTAACTGAAACTACAAAGTTTACTATTAGATTTTAAGTTTAACTGTTGATACTTACGTTGCTCATTCTTCAAGTACAAATAAAGGTATAATACTGTAAATGTCTATTATTTTCATGCATAAAATATGCATAAACCAGACGTTGCAGTCATTTAGGGAACACCGATGTCATTTAGGGAACTTCACTGTCATTTTGGGAACACTCCCATCATTTTCGGGAACATCAGAAAAACGGTAAATTTATCACTAAAGAGTAATGCTTCAGTTAAATCTTGCATATACAAACTAAAATGACCTTTTAACATTTGTATTTATATTATTAATTTAAAACGTACCACACAAATGTATACAATAAATTGAAATAATGAAACGAAATTTAAACTAATTGAAATTCTATAGAGAATAATTAAAAAAAAAACTTTTTACTATAAAAATATACAACATAACCGCATTTATCGATAGAGGGACAGGTTAATTACAATTTCTTGAAGGTGATTATTAAAGACGATGGTTATATTATTATTTAAAAATATTTGAAAAGTGTTCCCGAAATGATCTAAGGGCCTGGCATTTTTCTTGATAAAAGGTGGAATTTCTAAAATACATATTTGTGTGCGTGCCTCTTCACAGGAATGGTTCTTGACAAATGACACAACAGATTCCAGTAGTTAATTTTCTTCAAAAAAAAACTTAATTTCTCAGACATTTCAAAACTTAAAATGCTTACCTCTCTGATTTTGACCCTATATATAATTGATAAGTATTGTAGTATTTAGCATAAGTGCTTTAAAAAATTTGGCAATTTTAACAAGTTGGACGCTAACACTAATTACATAATTACTTATTCAATCAGTCATGGTTTGAGCGTGTTGGCTTGGCAGTCTCGGTTGACTTTATGTGGAGTCCCACTCATATTGGAGTGAAAGAATATGTTCGTGCTGATTACTTAGCCAAAACAATAGTTCAATCATCAAATATTATTCTGTCACAAAATATTCATTTTTTTAAATGAGCTCTTTACCATTGACAGATGTTGTTACTTTTCTAAATCAATGCATGCAAGAGAAATGGAGAAGGCATATGTATCATTGCACAGGAATTTAAAACAAAGGCAGCTGGTACACTGCACTACGGACACAAAAAAATTGTTTTACTTGGTATGCAAAGTCATACACAGTAGGTAGCTACCTACTTATACACAGGAAGTTTTACTCAACAACCTTTGGGCACTGTCGATTAAATTTCCATTTGTGTAGTTTAAAAATGGTCAACATTCCCTCAGTATTATCAATCATTGTCATACAGAGGAGGAATCTCCTTTGATTGTCTGTACGTCCTTCAGCATTCAGCGCTATGTGTTGATGGATGGATAAGCTCATCCAGTCCTATGGTACAGCTGACTTGATCCCGCGTTTTACATACAAAGGAGTTGCTTAGAAGTGCTTGTATTTATTTATTATATCTTAGATACTTATAAATTTATAATTAACACAGTCCAAAATATGCATTTTGTACCTACATAGAAAATAATACATAGTGTTGCCAACCAGTATCAAAATTTACCCCTATGATTTTTTTTAATCCCCCTTTTTTTTATTTTTTTTTATTCACAATTGGTAAGTCCTTGGCATCATCTCACCTGATGGTAAGTGACGATGATGCCGAAGATGGAAGCGGGCTTACCAAGATTCTCCAACGCAATGGAAATCTCCAAGTATAGGCTTTTATAACAAACTAGCTTTTGCCCGCGGCTTCGCCCAAGTGGACATCGTTTTTACGCCTGTCCTTGAGGGTGAGTTGTGCGCGAGCTGCGAACGGCTCGCGAGCGTGGATATGATTTTTTTCCAAACCCCTTATGAACTATATCGGGCTATTCTGATTAGTAGTCTATGTCACTTCCCACCCCCTCAACCTTCTCACTTACCATCAGGTGAGTTGCAGTCAAACGCACTCATATTTTTAATAAAATAAAAAAATATAAAAAAAAACACTTCATCAATCCGTTGCTCCGTTGCGACGCCCACGTTCGCAATTAGTAAATTACGTCATTTCCGACCTTTTCAGCCATATCTGTGCCAAAAAATTATAACAATCCATTGTTCCGTTGCTATGTTAAAAAATTAACCGTAAAATAGTATTTTTTCAGTACCCAAAGTAGCTATGCTATTATCACAGGATAAAAAGTACATAGCCTATGTCCTTCCTCATGCGTGACACAGGCTATCTCCAGGCCATGCCAGATTTTGTCAATATTGGTGGAGGTGTTGAAGCGTGCATAAGGTAACAACAAACAAACAAACACATTCTCACATTCATAATATTAGTAAGGATAAGGAAGTATTGATAGGTATCTTAATAATACTTATTTGATGTACTACCTACCTAATAATACTGTTTGTATTTGTTGTTAACGTCTTTCGACATTGCTTGTTCTCAAATCAAACACCAATACACAAAATCAGCATAGCAAAAAACAAAACATCTGACGAACGACGACGATCGACAAACGAACGAAAGACGACGAGAGTGATTAAGTGAAAAAAAGAAAAGTCGCAATGAGAGAGAACGCAGTTCGTTCGTTAGTTTCTTATTGTGCGTCCCGTTCTATGCACAACTTTTATTCAATTGAATTACAGGTTTTGTGTGATGTCCATAATAAAATCCTCAAAAAAAATCTTGCCTTATACTCCCTGAATTTAGGGGGAAAACACTTAGGTTGTTACCACAGATAATGTGTACTTACTTAGATTGTCAAGAAAGGTTGAAAGAAGAAAAATGTTGTGAGGGATAAAAAAACGACGGGTTGCACTCCGGGAGTGCCGGCAGAAGTGAAAACTTGAATATTAACGTTGTGCATTTTTGATATTTTGGAATGGTTAGGGAACAATTTTGCACGAATTGCTTTGATTATCAGTATAAAAGTACTATCATTTATGTGGTAGAATACAATATTTATTTATTGCGATATCGTACACAAACATGACAATTTATATTACATTAAAAAGTTTATATCTCAGAAAAATCAACAAAAAATCAACTCCATCCGTCTTACGAATTTTCGATCAGGTCACGTGTCCTGACGCGAGTTAAACATTTTAATTTTACGCATTACAAAACAAGTGCACAACGCCGCTAAAGAAGTTTTCACTACTCCATCCGTCTTACGAATTTTCGATCAGGTCACGTGTCCTGACGCGAGTTTAACATTTTTTACCCATTACAAAAAAGGGCACAACGCCGCTAAAGAAGTTTTCACTTCAAAAAATCGGACAAGTGCGAGTTGGTCTCGCCCTCCGAGGGTTCCGTACAAATTTAGGTTCGGTAAGGTTTGATTGATTATACAGTAGAAGAGCTTTGCTTCACTCCTGGTGGCGGATCTGATAGTTACGGAAAGAAGTAAGACTGCGGTTGAGAATCTGTTGTCTGTCAAATCGCCGGTGAGAAGAGCTATGGGGTCGTTTTTTAAGCCCCGCCCTCTTCTCCTATTTGCCACTCAGAGTGCGCATGGACTTATGTTTTTTTAGGAGACATATCATGTTAAATATATTATTAGGTAGGTACCTAAGTTCCTTAAAGTGGTGGATGTACTTATATTTTAAAAACGAAGATTTGTTTTTATTAATATCGAAGTAAATGTATAATTTTGATAGCTGAAGGCCAAAATATGCACATACCAGTAAAGTATGTTTCTCTTACCCCACTTGACCTTATATTTGATATTTTCTTTTTTTCAAGTTTTTCCAATATCGCAACTTAATCTGGATTCGCTGTAACTGTTAAAACGAAAATATCAGTCGCCTTTTACGACATCCATCTCAGTGGCCCTATTCACTATCGGGAACGGTAACAATAATGAATATTAAACGTAACATTTTACTACGATAATATGTTACATAATTAATAAATTGATCAATACGTTAAATGTTTTGTTTAAAGGATCATTGTATGTATTGTAAAAGCAAACAAATATTTTAGCAAATTAAAAATATTGTTAAGGTATTAACCAAATTAACACATGAACGAAAAACAATCAAATGTATGCATAGATAATTCAATATAATAAATACACAATGTTGTAAAATTATCAGCTATATTATAATTATTTAATATGTCTACGATTCATGTTCAAAGTCAGTTCGTAAAAACAATTTTGGATGAATCTATCTTATCATTCATGTAAATATTTTTTTAGCAGAAGTCACAGTAAAAATTTAATAACCAAATATTTATCGCACTCGATAATGTATTTCTGTAATTTTTAAATCATTAGTACATAAACATTAGTTGATGACTTTATTACAGGTAGGCACATTAATATTGTATTCAAGTTTAATTTACGTTACCTACATTGATTATTATTGTTGTAAGAATATGATAGGTAGATATAATATGTATTATGGAAATACAATACAAACCATTATTTTAGAATATTCATTATATTTATACAAGATATATTTTGTAACTTCCAGTTACTTAATTTAATCTTGATAATCATAAAAAAAGTATTTGTGACATGGCTAAGTTTCAAGTTATATAAATTATGTACTTACTACATACCTATATGAACTAGAGATTCATGAAAATTCATTTCAAATTCAAATTCTTTGGCACGCCCTATATCCTAAAAGGCTTGATGGGTTTAGGAGTGCGAGGCGTAGTTAACCCCCGTGAGTGACATGGGATATATTTTTACCCGACTGGCCAAAAAAATGGTGTAAAGTTTTTATGCAGTCTGATTTTTACTTTTTAATTAATGCCTATTTTTTACTGTACACTAATTTTATTAACTACAGTTTAAAAGTACCACATACACAATCCGAATAGTAACATCCGAATGTTGAACAATCGAATTGAAATACTGCTTAGACCATTTTATTTACATTCTCTGTAGCGAGAGAAGTTGGTCTGTTGTTTAAAAATGAAAATTCAGAAAATTGAAGCATCATTCAACAACTATTTCATCAATCATGCCTGAGACTACCTATCACTGGCCACCCACAAGCGGCTCTCTCACCAGTATTATTAATTATTGAAGAACTACAACCACTAATAATTATATAAATTCTTTATAAGAGCTACCCTTTAGGGCTGAACTAATATTTATAGGCTACCAATGAGGTCCTCAAGTGGCGGATAGTGGAATGGCCACCGAATATGGAAGTTAGCTGTGATTAAATTATTGAATATAAGCAATGCCAGTGTTCCCGACCCGCCTAAGTAGCAGCAGAGTTACCAGGACGTGGTGTGTATCCTGTTGAGACGGGCTATACTATAACAAGAAATTATTTTAATCTTAAAATTTAGGAAAACTTGAATGTCTTCAGTCTATTTCGAATGCTTACGTGGTGAAATATAAGTAAATATTTCTTCCATCCGCATTAAAAAAAATCCAATAAATCATCATACAAATTCCTAGAAAGTTATAGTTAGTTTTTTTCGAATGGAATTTTATGAAGAGACTTTCATTGTTTAGTTGATTTGAAATAATGAACAAATTGCGATTATTCAATGTATTATGAGGGTGTTGATAGAATACTTTTATGATATTCTAAAGAGCTTTTCAAAAACTGAACAGAATGACTGAACAAGTAACAGCCAGTTAATATTAATGGCATTATGTATAAGAGAACTGAATCAACATTCATAAACTATGAGCAGTCATTAACGTAAAGTTATATGTAAGAGGTATTTAAGTATTGATCAGCAAGTCAAAGATTTAAACAGTTTTAGTCATTCAATGTATAAGTTCAATGAACGAAGATTTAATTGTTTTTATTTTTTTATTTAGCGAAACAAACTATTTTTCCAATAAATTGATGTGGATTGTCCCTTTAAATGACGCAATACACACTTGAATATGTGATAGCATATCCGAACTATACTCAGCGTTGTGCGTGTCTAAATGCAAATTATACTAGTTGCGGCTGCGCATATTTATAGACACAAGTGGCATATAAATATCTTCTTTAAAGACTGTTTAAAGACGCCCACTAAAGCAATTTATTCGAATTCGAAAAATAATCAGAATTTATCTAATTGTATGTATCACCAAGATAATTAGTATTCAAATGCCTACGGAAGTTAAAAACCAAATGAAATGTGGCATGTACCGATAAAATATGACATCTACCGATTTTTTGACTTATATTAGGATAATTTTTAAAATTTTGATGAGAAAAAGAATAATTTCTGATAAAAATTAAAATATTTATTTTCTAATAACGAATTATTCTTTCTGAAAAGCTGTTAAAAATACTTTTAGTAAATAAAAATTATTTTTCAAAAAAACCGTCAGGAATCATCTAGCTAGATGTGACTGACCAAATTTGTGACCAAAATCTCGTGACGGTCACAAATTGTCATCTAGCTCATCTAACTAAATGTGACTGACGAAATTTGTGACAAAAAAAAGTCTGACGGTCCGTCAGTCACAAGACCGTCAGCGGACCGTCTTGTGACCAAAACTTTAAATGATGGTCATTTCACATCACTAGTGATAGCCTTTAACAGTAACACAAAACTCAAGCGAACACAGGCTACAATAATAATATGTAAATCGTTCAATTGGTGCGAGACACAAACGGGTCTTTGAATTATCCATTAGTCGACATTGTGACTTGCTGTACACTTTATACGCGCAGACGGATTGACCCAGAAACTTTTGGAGAAATGGAGCTATCAAAATTCACAGATGGATTGAAGAAAATACTGACAATAAGTAACAGTAAAGGTGAAAATTTCTTCCATGAGGTGATCAGAAGTGGAAGTTTCTCCCTCATAGGAAGATTTGCAAACTCCCACTCTTTCCTGCTTCACAGCATTAAATGCATTAAAAAAATTTTTTTTAAAATAATTTTCATGAATTTTGAGTGAAAATACAATGAAATTAGTACTACTTATTGTGATTGTTGTGCTCTGACTCGGAATCGAACCTAGTCACTCATTGGGCACAACACGCGAACACCGCCCAAGCTAGGACAATCTTCGAGCTACGCCGTCCATTTATTTAATGCTGTGAAGTAGGAAAGAGTGGGAGTTAAGGATTATTTATTACGTGAAGCGTTCCACTTCTTCACGTAACAGGATAAAGGGAAGGATAGGGATTGAGAAAGGATGAGGATAGGACCATCTCAATGAGAGTTTATAGAATATGTGAGAAAAAATTTTGGATAGCTCGGGCTGGGATCCGAACCCAGAACCTTCCGATTACATGTCGGCTGCTCCCAGCCGACATTATAATGGCATGCAATTCTTATTTTTGGTATCGCATATAGCGTGCGGTAGCCGTACAGAGTTTGAGTCTGTCTAGACACTGCTGGGCATTCAGTCCTGTTTTTGCAAAACGTTCCAGTGAATTGAAATCAAAATGATACGAAGTATAAGTATACACTACTTTTTTTTTCATAAAAGTGTTTCACAGATTTAGCTGTTTCATCCATACCGAGTTTGTAAATATATTGATCAACATCTTCTCGGAAGTAAAATTGAAATTTTTGATTTAGGCTACAGAGATTTATTTTTTCTTGGTTCAACAAATGTTAATTTTTTTTCCAGCCATTTCTACCTGGTCGACACACTGGAGCTCAGCGCCGTCAAATAGAAGTGTTCCGAGACAGGATCTATGTGTTGAGCCAAAAAAAGGATAAATTGTTTCAGCAGACGGATTCCGCAAGTAGAAGGAATGAGATAAGTCAAATCGACCGTGACATTGAAAGTTATAAACAATCGCTGATTAGGATTTACAGTAGCAGTAATTTCTTTCCCATGGATATTCATTTGTTGTGACTCAGTTTTTTAATTATTAAATGTTTAAGAACACTTATTTGAGTTTTACTTTCCATATCATTAATAAGCAGCTATTTTATAAGTCGTATATAAAATTACCTGAAAAAAAGCAATTCTGACCCCTCGATGATATCCGATAACTAGGTCATGAATATTTTTGATAACTAGTTCAGTCATCTTATCTTCACCCAGCAACTGCCAGTTATAAACGAATTTTCTCAAAGAAACGACGTGTGTTGATAAGAAATCAAGTGACTATTGTTATCGACACCTTCCAAAAATCACAATGGCACAAAATGTAAGCATACTAATTTTATTTTTTCGTCAGTTCAGCTCGAAGTTTTTTTATGAACATGCACTCAAGAACCTGTTTCTTTCTACAGCAAAATATGGAATACATGACATCACTCACAAAAACAGAAATAAAAGTGCGCCTTCAGAGAATTGATGGTTTAAAACGAATTAAGGAGCAGATGATGAAGTTACCCCGTTCTTCTGCTGTCCAAGAAGAAATAATTAGAATCGACTCCGAAATTGCGCAACAAAAGCGCCTTATCCTGGAAATCTATCATCGATTCGGTTTCCATCCCTTAGATATTCATCTCTTGTAATGTAAGTTTTTATAAATAAATCTTTTCAAACCACGAAGGCTAGATAGAAGGAGGACGCATGAATATGTACCTGAAGTTCCGAACGTTCAGTTGAACGAAATTATCTAGATAACGAAGAAAATTATCTAGATTGTTAAAATGGCTGACTGGCCTAGAAAATGACGCAGTGAGGTATCTCGGGACTTCTAAGATTGGGAATAACAATTTCGGTACAGATAATACTCACCCCTCGATATTCCACCCTTATGCATATAATTACAGTTAAAATATTCAATTATATTTATAACAATATGGGAAAATGGAAAATATTACTCAAAAATATCACATACGATATTGCGGCCAAATCTTTAATACCGTTTTTGACTTGCGGACTAACCCCCAAGTCCCACCCTCAATTTTTAAAATTCAATTCCACCTATCCTACACTCTTTAAAAATTCTTAAAAATATTCATATAATCTTTTTTTTTTCATCCTTAAGACGACCCAGACATTTTTGACTTGCGGACTCACCCCCAAGTCCCATCCTTATACTTTGCGATTTAATTCCACCGATCCTCCACTCTTTAAAAATTCTAAAAAATATCCATATAATCTTTTTTTTTCATCCTTAAGACGACCCAGACATTTTTGACTTGCGGACTCACCCCCAAGTTCCACCCTTATTCTTTGAAATTTAATTTCACCGATCCTCCACTCTTTAAAAATTCTAAAAAAATTCAGTGAGCTCTCTCCTCACATTCTAAAGACGACACAGACATTTTTGACTTGCGGACTCACCCCCAAGTCCCAACCTTATTCTTTGCAATTTAATTCCACCGATCCTCCACTCTTTAAAAATTCTAAAAAAATTCAGTGAGCTCTCTCCTCACATTCTAAAGAAGACCCAGACATTTTTGATTTGCGGACTCACCCCCAAGTTCCACCCTTATTCTTTGAAATTTAATTTCACCGATAACATAAAGTTGTTTTGTTGCCAACGAACGCAGCTGTTATTCCAAAATCAGTTTTTCCAATCCATGTCACTTGGTTTTATTTATTTTGCATATCGTGCATGTGTGAGTGCTCTTTAAATCTTGTATTTAAAATTTCATCATACAAATAATGTTTTCTTATGTAACTCAGTGTACACGGACAAGTCTAATTTTGTAATGAACAAAGGCAATGTACAACGAACCTACAGGCCGCTGACGTTACCTACGCGTAGCCGCGCCCTTTGGCGTGACGAAATGACTGCAGAGGTGTGGCTGAATGTTGTCACATCACCGCTAGAGTTTTGAATAGTTGTCAGGGTTTTATAAGTGTGCGTGCGACGATTTTGAGAGCGCGGAGAAACTGAATTAGATGCTAATTTGCTGACCATGTTCAGCAACTTTTTAGGTTTATACTAACAGCATATTCTAGTCAACACATGTTAGTGCATTTCGATATTAGAACGAAAATGTCACGTGAATTTCGTTATCACGTTGCAACACTTGGTTACATCACAAGTTACGCAATCTTATAAATTAACGTAACGCGCAAAATAGACGTTTGGAGTAACGGTAATAGATTCGCTGAAAATGATTTTATTGGTAACATTTTTGGGTAAAGTTTTTTTTTTTAATTTTGAGCTCTAATTATTTGTAAATTTTAATTTGAAAACTATGCCTATTAAAATGCCACATAGGTCTTTTGACGACTCTGTGACATGGCGAATTAATGCCGCCATTAAATAAGCATTCTCCTGGTGTCGAGAAGCAACGGCACCAGTATAATTGTGACTGAAAAGAAGCTAAAGAACAGTACATTTTAAGGGCTTCTGTTAGACAGACAGACAGACAGGCAGGCAGCAGAAATCGGGCAGCTAGCTTAACGGATGTTGTTCCTAAGTGTAGAAGACAGATAAATAGGGAAACTACTATACATCATTTTCCCTATTATTGTTAATGTGAAGAAATATATGTTTTTATCGATTGAAACTAACAGGATGTTACTATCTATTTCTACATTCAATGTTGGAACATTGCATGAATGAAGTCGCTGTGAAGATTGTTTGAAGATGAAGATTCATAAACCTTTTAGTAATAAGTATAAAAAAGCAGTACAGAAAGAAACAAATAATAAAAAAAACTTTAAAAAAGAAATAAAGCAAAAATGAAAAAAAAAAAGATAAGTAAAAAAAAAGTGTATTAAATTATGTTTCCTCTGTACCTACATTACATTATGTTAAAGTTTTAATGTTGATAGTGGATGCCCGCAGCTTCGCCCGCGCAGATCCCGATTTTTGCGGTTCCCGTGGGAATTTCCCAAAATCCTTTTTTAGCCGATGCCTACGTCATAACATTTACCTGCATGCCAAATTTCAGCCCGATCCGTCCAGTGGTTTGGGCTGTGCGTTGATAGACCACTATGTCAGTCAGTCACCTTTGAGTTATATATATTTAGATAACAATAATTCTTAGTTAATATTCAATGTGAGTGAATTTCGAATAACTATTAAAATCTATACTTATGTTTAACAAAAAAAACAGTCAATTCAACATCCCGTGGATGTCATAAAGGGTGACAAATTGATTTCTTTTACCAGCTTATTTGCTTTTAGTAAATAATAATTATAGCTTTTGCGTTTCCCGATCAGTGCGATATTTCTTAAGATAAAGACGCTATTTTACATGAAATGTTTCCTCAAAAAAAAACATGTAGGTATTTTTGAGCGGTAAATTTAACAATTACCGTTTAGTGAATACACGGTTTTTTTTAGGATTACTAAGCCATCGCTGTCTGTCTGTCGATCAGCGGACTGTATTTCATAAACCGCAATAGGTAGACAGTTGAATGACAAAAAAGCATATTATTTTTGTAGCTCGCGTTTATGTCTTTGTCTGTGATTGATTAGGTATCATTGTCATTAGAGTCACGTGGGGTAACCGTACGCGGCGAGTAAGTATACGCAGTGAAGTTTGTGCGAGTCTCACTCTCAACCACCGGCCGGACCGTAGTGAACTACGCGAGCATTCATTCATACAGAAAAACTAACCTGTCATTCATTTCATTCGCAAAGCAAATAAAATAATATTGGGAAGAGAAGTTTTTTCGTCGTTTTCTTATTTTAATTTCAAAAGTTAGAGTGCGTGGCACATGGTCATATTACTGGTCAAACGGTTATTATGTGATGCGTTTTTTTACAGAAACTTATTAATATTTCGTTGGATTCTAGGCAGTTCGCTGCAGGTATGTCATGTTTATACTTTGTTGGTTTTCTCTTTTTTTTTTCTACTGGGGTAAGTATACGTGGGAAAGCATCCGCAGTATTAAAAACGCGTACACTTGCCCCGTTCAGTTGTTTTATTAGGTAACTGTAATAAATTGATGATGGTTTTAAATTTTTAGATTTAAAATGCCACGAAAGTATATAAGAAAATGTCCAGATCGGAAGACATGTACCAGAGAACAGATTGAAGCCGCCAAGAAAATGATGGGAGAAGGCAAAAGCAAACGGACTGCAGCTGGTATAGTTGGGATTGATGAGAGCACTCTACTAAAACGGTTAAAATTTAATTGCATTGCATCATCGATGGGACGATATAAGCTAACATTTACACATGAACAAGAAGTAGGTTTACAAATACTTTATCAGTATATTTGCTTAAAATAGTAGATTGTAATCAAGTAATGTAAGCTGGTCAATGATCAACACCCGAGTGATGTAATATTTTTTTTTATACTTAATTGTATCTTTCATGCTCTTGTTTCAGGATAAAATTTACAACCATTGCAAAACGAATGACGAGATGTTCTTTGGTCTAACGCTGACCGCACTAAGAAAACTAGTTTACGAATATGCAGAAATTAATAATATCGAGCATAGGTTCGATAAAACCACAAAAATGGCTGGCAAAGACTGGGTATATAAATTCCTTAAAAGGCGTCCAGATTTAGCTCTAAGGCAAACTACATCTACAAGTATTGCACGAGCTATTGGCTTTCATGAAGTCCAAGTAAAACGATTCTATTCAAATCTGAAAGAATGTCAAGACAAATACGAGTTTCCGCCAGGAAGTATATATAACATGGACGAGACTGGTATGAGCACCGTCCCAAAAAAGACACCTAAAGTTATATCTCTGAAGGGCAAGAAAAAGGTCAATAAAATTGTTTCCGGAGAGCGAGTGCAAACAATAACTGCTGTTTGCTGTGTCAGTGCAACGGGAAATTATGTACCACCAGCATTTATATTCCCTTATTATATGAATGGTGAACTCATGGATGCTGCTCCTACTGGTAGTATTGGCATGACATCAGATTCAGGCTTTATAAACACAGATTTATATTTGAATTGGCTGCAGCACTTAAAAAGATTACGTTTCGCCAACAGTGGAAAACCCAGTGCTTTTGATCGTCTACTATCATTCAAGCCACCTCAGTCTACATGCCACTATTTTTTGCACAAAAAATGGTATTGTTGTTCTTACACTGCCACCCCATTGCAGCCACAAGCTTCAGCCCCTGGACAGAGCTTTTTTAGTCCCCTTAAAGGTCAGTATACAGTAGAGGCTGACAGATGGATGGCACAGCACCCTGGCAGGGCTATCAATCAGTACCAAGTGACTTCAATTTTTGACAAGGCCTTCAAGAAAGTTGCCAACGTGGGCAATGCAACGTCGGCATTTAGAGTCACAGGAATATATCGATTCAATGATGGTCTCTTTACTGAATCCGACTTTGCTCCGGCTTCAGTGACTGATATGTATAGTGCCCCTACTCAGATAGCAGACCAAATTCCATCTGTTACTTATAGTTCCGTGAGACAACAAGATACTGAAATGCATCAAATGTTAACTAGTACTGTAGTTAATGCACAGATACAATCCTCACCATCGCCATCGCCGGAACACAGAAACTTTGTAACAACTGCTGAAATATATACGGAACCAACCCAAACGATATCTTTACCTAACATCGAACCACTAAACTCAACACTCCTAACAACGATGCAACATAGAGAAGGCAATGAAAATATGCAAAACTCTTCACCTTCCATTCTTGAAACAGACCAAATAGAGTCTGCTGCTGTTAGTTCTTCTGTGTCCTTGGAGCGACAAGACATTGAAATGCAAAAAATTAATGCACAAACCAGTTGTTCACCACCACCGGAACCCATTAACTTTGCATCAATTGCTGAAATACAACAGGAACCGAAGTCACCATCAACATTACATAACATCCCATTAATAAACTCGAACCATTCTGTAACAGTGCAAGATAAACGAAACAAAGAATATATTCAACCCACGCAAAGTTCTTTACTTTCCCCTCATAAAGACAATTCAGACACTGTCAAACATATTTCCCTAACAGACTTAAGTCCATTATCAAAAGCAGTTCATATTCAGAAACGGCGTACTAATGCTACTAAATCAGAAATAGTAACTGCAAGTCCATACAATAACAAGTTAGAAGAGAAACAGAAGGAAAAAGATAAAAAAGCAGGCAATGTTCAAAAACCAAAATTAAATATGACTGCAGCGAAGAAGCAAACACAAAAGAAGAAACCAAAAGATAATGCAAAAGAGAACAAGAAGAAGAGTCCTGGCACGCTGGTATCCTTAAGTCACATAGGAAAAGAATATTTTTGTCCGTTATGCAAAGAAAAATATCAAGATCCACCTACAGAAGAATGGATAGAATGCAATGTTTGCAGATCCTGATGGCATGAAGACTGTACCAACTATGAAAATGGTCAATTTACTTGCGACTATTGTGTAGAAGACTAAGTGTCCGCAGTGCGGATACTTAACCTACAGCATTCGGACACTTGCCCCTTGTGCATTTCCCTAGTTTAAAAAAAATGTGTTTTAATACAAAAATTATAAGTTACGATTGATTCAAGTGATTAGTTATTGTTCCTTATAGTCTAATAAATGAGAATAAAGACTGAGTTGATTAAAATTAAAACTGGTTTTGTTTTAGAGATTGTTTTTTTCAAAACTGCGTACAGATACCCCACGTGACTCTATTAGTGTGTAGTTGTGGCAAGAGGTATGGACGTACGGAACCCTCGGAGTGCTAGTCAATCTTTTTTTTCATTATTTTTGCTTGACTGCTTTTTGTGGCAGTTTCATAAAAGGTCGCAATCTAACGATGACTTTCTTTTGCGTACCTACCCAAGCTATTTGTTAACCTGAATTGTAAGTAGGTATATTAATGACCGTATGGTTCCCGGCTAAGAATAGGACCATCCCATCTCTTCCAATGGGTGTCGTAAGAGGCGACTAAGGGACTTAAAACCGGAGGATGGGCAGCAGCGTCTTTCCGTGCATTGCAACACACCTGCAATCAAACTGCGATCGCCAACCCGCCTGCCAAGCGTGGCGATTACGGCAAAACCCCCCCTATGAATTTCACACCCAGAAAACGGCCCCTAGTCCCCGGCGGCCCCGCTATTCCTGGCTCCGGTAGCAGCCATGGTAACGGCGGGGTAGGGGGTGCGAAGAATCCCCGGCAGATGCCAGGCTACCAAACCCAACGACCTTTGGCCCTGGCAACTTACAACACGCGCACACTGCGGACTGACGAGAAACTTGCAGAACTCGAAGAAGTATTGAGCAGGTTACGGTGGGATATCGTAGGTTTATGTGAAGTCCGAAGAGAGGGAGAGGACAGCATGATCCTTAAATCCGGAAACCTGCTCTATTTCCGGGAGGGCGACCAACAGTCCCAGGGTGGTGTCGGCTTTCTCGTCCACAAGTCCCTCATTAACAATGTGGTCCAAATCGTGAGCGTTTCGACAAGGGTAGCATACCTTATACTCAGAATCACCAAACGGTATTCGATGAAGGTCATACAGGTATACGCGCCGACTACGGAACACTCCGACGACGAGGTAGAGAGTATGTACGAGGACATCTCTACAGCCTTACATAGCACCAGGACCCATTATACCGTTGTTATGGGGGACTTCAACGCGAAACTGGGCAAACGAAGCGATGGTGAGCTGAGAGTGGGGCAATTTGGATATGGAGTAAGAAATGCACGTGGCCAGATGCTGGTCGACTTTATGGAGAAGGAGAGCCTCTTTATGATGAACTCCTTCTTTAAAAAGTCAAAACAGCGGAAGTGAACATGGTTGCATCCCAATGGCGTAACAAAAAACGAGATAGACTTCATCTTGTCGACAAGGAACCAAATATTCAATGATGTCTCCGTGATCAATTCAGTCAAAACAGGAAGCGATCACCGGATGGTCAGAGGCACATTGAATCTAAAGACCAAGCTAGAAAGATGTCGACTGATGAAGTCTACGCTCCGACCAGCGCCCATCCAGCTCCAAAACCCCGAGAGCTTTCAGCTCGAGTTGCACAATCGTTTCGAATGCCTAGGAGACTGCGAGAATGTGGACGATTATAATGACAGGTTCGTGGAAATTGTTCAAACGGTCGGGTCTAAGATTTTTAAAACTCGCCGTTCAAATAGAACCAAAAAAATCTCCGACTTCACCAGCAACCTCATGGAAGAAAGACGCAGATTGGTTTTGCAGTCCTCTGAAGACGCTACTCAGTATCGGCAAATAAACAGGCAGATTTCTAAGTCCCTAACTCGCGATTTACGCCAATATAATAAAAATTGTATTAAAGAGGCGATTGAGCACAACAAAGGCTCCAAAGTGTTCGCGCGAGATCTGTCTGTTGGACAAAGCCAACTGACCAAGCTGAAGACTGAGGACGGCAGGACCATATCGTCTAAGACTGAGTTGCTGGAAGAAGTTGAGAAGTTCTATGGACAATTGTACAAGACCACACGTTTGCCTGTCAGCGATCTGGCTGAAGACCCAAGAGCCAGACTAACCCGACACTATACCGAAGATATCCCGGACGTCAGCCTGTACGAGATTAGAATGACTCTCAAACAGCTCAAGAACAACAACGGCTGAACTTCTGAAAGCAGGTGGATCACCGGTACTAAAAGCTCTTCAGAAGTTATTTAATTCCGTTATACTCAAGGGACAAACGCCTAAGGCATCGCACAGAAGTGTGGTCGTGCTTTTCTTCAAAAAAGGTGACAACACCCTGCTGAAGAACTAAAGACCCATCTAACTTCTGAGTCATGTCTACAAGCTGTTTTCGAGAGTCATTACGAATCGTCTCGCACGCAGGTTTGACGACTTCCAGCCTCCCGAACAAGCCGGTTTCCGAAAAGGCTTTAGTACCATAGACCACATACATACGCTGCGGCAGATTATACAGAAGACCGAAGAGTACAATCAGCCACTATGCTTGGCGTTTATGGACTATGAGAAGGCCTTCGATTCAGTCGAAACCTGGGCTGTGTTACAGTCTCTCCAGCGGTGCCAAATTGACCATCGATACATCGAGGTGTTGAAGTGTCTGTATGAAAACGCCACCATGTCGGTTCGCCTCCAGGACCAGAACTCTAAACCTATCCAGTTGCAGCGAGGGGTGAGACAGGGAGACGTTATATCTCCGAAACTGTTCACCGCCGCCCTGGAAGATGTTTTTAAGCTTCTGGACTGGGGTGGACTCGGCATCAATATCAACGGCGAGTACATATCCCACCTCCGATTCGCTGACGATATCGTGGTCATGGCTGAGACTATGGAAGACCTAAGCACAATGCTCGATGGCCTCAGTAAGGTCTCTCAACAAGTGGGTCTTAAAATGAACATGGACAAGACGAAAATAATGTTAAATGTCCGTGTCGCACCCACTCCTCTAAAGGTTGGAGACTCTACACTGGAAGTTGTTGACGAATATGTATACCTGGGACAAACAGTCCAGCTAGGTAGTTCCAACTTCAAGAAAGAGATCAATCGACGAATCCAACTCGGCTGGGCAGCGTTCGGGAAGCTTCGCAATATCTTCACGTCCCAAATACCGCAATGTCTCAAGACTAAGGTCTTTGCCCAGTGTGTGTTGCCAGTGATGACTTACGGAACTGAGACATGGTCGCTTACTATGGGCCTCATAAGAAGGCTCAAGGTCACCCAAAGGGCAATGGAGCGTGCTATGCTCGGAGTTTCTCTGCGTGATCGAATCAGAAACGAGGAGATCCGCAGGAGAACTAAAGTAACCGACATAGCTCACAGAATCGCTAAACTGAAGTGGCAGTGGGCAGGGCACATAGCTCGTAGAACAGATGGCCGATGGGGCAGTAAAGTTCTCGAGTGGCGACCGCGCACCGGAAAACGTAGCGTAGGCAGGCCTCCCACGCGGTGGACCGATGACCTGGTGAAGGTCGCGGGAAGCCGATGGATGCGGGCAGCGCAGAAACGGTCGTCGTGGAAATCCTTGGGGGAGGCCTTTGTCCAGCAGTGGACGATTTGTGGCTGATATGATGATATTAATGACTCAGGCTGGAGCATATTAGTAACTCTCTGTGGTGAAGGCGGTAACAGTCCTTATTACCGGCTAAAACTCCCATTTTAATACAAACGTAGTTCCGCTTTAATACAAAAACTACCTACATGCCACCGGATTGAATTTAAAACTTGCAAATACGTATATTGCCAATAGTTCTTTTTTTTTATTCACAACTGGTAAGCGCCCTCGGCATCATCTCACGTAACGGTAAGTAAGTGACGGTGATGCCGAAGATGGAAGCGGGCTTACCAAGATTCTCTAACGCAATGGGGATCTGGCTACCTATCTTATCTTCAAGCCGGAACACATAACATACTGTTAACACTGATGTTTGGCTGCAAGACTTGTATATATACAAGAATTGTTCGTTTCAAGGTATTTTATATGTTATTATTATTATTGCTCGATTATTACTTTTTTATTATTTGCAAAGCTTGGATTGGACCTACGAATGTATGTAAAGTCGAGCCTACAGCGGAACCTTGCGAGGGAAGAATAACACGCTCTCTCCATACAAAAACAGATTTGTTTTTTTTTTCAATACAATTTACGAACGAAACCTATTATAAACACCATTCATTGTGTCAATAGCATCAAATAGCAATTAATTAATTCAATAGCACGCGCGGCAAATCGAATAGGAGTCGAAGTGGTAGCCATGACCGAAATCGGTCGTATAGATCATCATCAATAGCATTGGTAATTAAGGTTACGATCCGACAATAATTTATAGGTGGAAAAAAGGTTTTTCATTTTGTATGGAGAATGCGTGTCATTTTTCCCTATATGCCTTCGGGCCTATGTTCTTTTTTGGTTATTTTGTGTGTTGTTTCTGTGTACCCGGTAACGCAGGGGAGCAGCATGGCACTTTCAAAACAACTCATTCATAAGTTCCGTTCAGAACTAAAAAATGAAGTGGAAATCGACAGCTTTGTCGCTGTGTCGAAAAAATTGTCCAGCTTCAAAAAAAGATATTTTTTCACAGTAGTCGATTTTGCGGCTGCTGTGAAAAAGGACGGCCCCAAAAACAACAAGTTGGTATATGGAGTTGTCGCTGTTTAACTATGGATTCGACACCATAAACCTACTCTTTACCTACGACATGCAAACAGACATTAGTAAAGACAGAATTATAATTAAAATGTTCATTATAATTTTAAACAAAAAAAAAACGACTTCAAACGCACTAGTCACCTCGCCACTACGAGTTTTGAAGGTTATTCTAGATTTCTCGGGATGCCATCATCAGATCCTGGTTTACTTATCATGGTACCACCCTTACAACAAAAAAGAATCATCAAAATCGGTTCATAAATGACGAAGTTATCCGCGAACAAACATAAAAAATATATATACGGTCGAATTGAGACACCTCCTCCTTTTTTGAAGTCGTTTAAAAATTGTGGAACACAGTTTAGACGTGGCCTACATAAGATTGTCGGCCACGTCGAAAACCATTAAAAAAATGGCCAGGTGGCGGGTTTCACACGTGGAAAATTTAACATATAGGGGAGAGTGTGCATGAAAGAGCCAGGCTTTGAAAGAGCCGATGTGATTTTTCATCACTCATCGGTATTCTACCAAAGTTTAATTTTACTCCTTAAATGGCAACACTGGATAGCTGTCACCCACAAAAATTTGACAGTTCTACGACAAATGGCCGCACAGGACTGTTACTAAAATTCAGAAGCCAAAAAGTAAGTTTCTTTGTGTTTATTTCATTTTTTTTCAAAAAGGGTATTGCATAAGTTGACAAAAAGGATATGCAGTATTGGCATCCATATATTTGCCCTTGTTTTGCAGAAATAATATTAGATCAGCGTTCTGGTATAGTACCTTTTTTTTGAGGTTATATTTTTAACAGCATCGTGTTCTGAAAGAGCCAGTTATCTATGCTTTGAAAGAGCCGGCTCTTTCATGACACGAAAACTGGCTCTTTCAATACATCGTTTGGTTTAAATTTATTATTTCTTTTTATGACATGACTTTTTGTTCCAGAATAGAAAGATATGTCTTCGCAAGCGTCAACAACTAAAAAACGGGTAAGACCTACAGCTACTGCAATAGAAAGAGGCTGTAAAAGAAGTGATTGCTGGAAATCAGTCCATAAATAAGACAGCGATAGCGTTTGGAATATCAAGGGCCTATTTGGCGAAAATTGTTAAGAAAACTAAAAATGCTGAGCAAGAGTACGTGCATCGCCCAAATATTGGTAACAAACGCATTTTCTCTCAGGATCAAGAAAATTTATTGGTTTCATATCTAAAAACTACATCTAAAATGTGCCACGGTTTGACGAAAAAACAAACAAGAGAACTGGCTTTTCAGTATGCAGAGGCAAATAATATATGTCCAGAAAAATGGTCTATTGACAAAATAGCATCTGTGGAATGGCTTCGTGGGTTCATGAGCAGGCATAAAGATTTATCAGTTCGAAAACCTGAAAGCACTTCGCTGTCCAGAGCGACTAGTTTCAACAAAACGAACTTTGGCGCATTTTTCGAAAAACTTACCGACCTGTACGAAAAGCACAACTTTCCACCACACATGATATTCAATACTGATGAAACAGGATGCAGTACTGTTTCAGCTCCTCCTAAAATTATAGCTGAAAAGGGTTCAAAACAAATTGGACAGGTAACTTCAGCAGAACGTGGTACGCTCGTCACTACTCTTTTTTTTATTAATGCTGCAGGTGGCACTATACCGCCTGTATTCGTTTTCCCACGAGTAAATTATAAGGACCACATGTTGAATAATGGACCTTCTGAAGCATTGGGCTTGGCACATGTCTCTGGCTGGATGACTGAAAATAATTTCGTGAAGGCAATGGAATATTTCATAAGCCACGTAAAGCCAACTGAGGAAAACCCAGCTCTACTCAAATTGGATAATCATGCATCCCATGTTAATCTTCGTGTAATAGAATTGGCTCGAAATAATTTTATAAAAATTCTGACTTTTTCGCCACATTGTAGCCACAGGCTACAACCCCTAGACGTTACGGTTTATGGGCCATTTAAAACCAGATACCGAATAGCTATGAATGAGTGGATGCTCTCTAATCCTGGCAAAACTGTCACCATCTATCAAGTTGCGCAGTTTGCTAGAGATGCTTATTTAGCAGCTTTTAGCATCCCAAATGTTACGCAAGGATTTATAAAAACTGGTATTTATCCTTTAAATTCCAAAATATTTTCCGAAGATGATTTCCTTACATCATACGTGACTGATAAACCTGATCCAACACTGTCGGAAGCTGCCACCCTAAAAGATTTGAGACCCAGAACACCACAACCCAGCACGTCCCATATTAACACTTCAGACGCTCCTAGAAGTCCAAATGTCGAACCTACACCATCAACATCGTCAAAGCAAATTGTTAGCCCTGAAATGATTAGACCATTTCTAAAATCAGGGCCAAGGAAGAATTCGAAACCCAACGCTCGTAAAATGGTATCAGCTATTATCACAGATACTCCAAAAAAGTATAAAATTCAGGAAAAAGAAACTAAAAGCAAATCAAAAAAATCTGTAACTAAGAAGATGAAAACAAAACAAAATATTAGGCAGTTAAATACAAAAAAACAGTGTGATACTAGCAATTCTAGTGAAACTATGTCATTGCATGATGATTCATCATTGACAAGTTCAGATGATGACATTAATTTAATAGAATTTAAAAAAAAGAATGTTATTTCAAATAAAGGTAAAAACTTTCGTGTTGTGTGCAAGGGGAATTATGATTTTAGTAAAGAAGTATGGTACGAGTGCAAGATATGTAAAGGGTGGGCAAATGAATCGTGTGGCCACAAAGGGGTGATTAACTTCTTCTGCCAAAATTGTTTTTAATGCGAATTGTTTTTATTTTTACGTTATAGAGTATACGAATAAGGACTCGACTTTATGTTTTCAGACATTTTTTTATTTAGTTATAAATTTTTTGACTAAGACAGTGTTCAAAAGTTTTAATCGTTGATTAAGACAATGTTTAATTATTATTGAGACTGGTTTACAATTGTGGTTTTCATAGATTTACCAAAGTATGTTTAGTAATAATCTAATTTTAAATACTTAACATAATTTAATTGATAAAAAACCGTTTAGTATCTCAAAAGTAGGTATCGGCTCTTTCTTAACACATGGTAGCTCTTTCATTGACCTGCTGCTATGAAAGAGCCGATATCCTTTTTTTTAAAACTATTTTTAAGAGAGATTATAAGCGTTGTCATCCTCTTCATTTTCATTTAATAATATTAACAATTAAAGTGATTATAAAAATTACTAGTTTCATTTGATTTTTTTTTATTAGAAGTGTGTTTTTTTTTTCATACTATTCAAAACTGGCTCTTTCATGCACACTCCCCTAACCAGACGACATCGAAACTTTTGAGGATGTCTTTCAAAATACCCTCTCGAGCAAGTTGCCTCTTTTATAGGGCAGCGCACGGATTGCTCTGCCCTATAGATAAATTTGAGGACATGCTCAAAAGTTACGTTGACATCGGAACTTTAAAATTATTGCAGGTACATACTAACATCCACGAAGCCCGTCGCCTGTTCGAAAAGGACCCCACGGTTTTTAAAAAAATCTTATTATACGGAGTGGGTCACATTAACGGTCGAGTCGTAAATTCGGAGGGCTCGCGCATGTCCCACCTCCAATTTTACGATTCGACCGGCCACATACTTAAAGAGTTTTAACAGCTTGACTGCCCATCTCGCCCTGGGGCGGGAAGGGGGTGCGGGCGCGGGACGCCCGTCTCGCCTTGAGGCGGGCTGGCGCCGTTGCCAGTTCTATGAGCCAGTGCGCCGCCGGCTTCGGCGAAGAGAGGTTGTTTACGCAGTGGCCTCGTGCGCAAGTATATCGTTCGTACCTACGAACCCGCGGTTTCGTGTTTTCTGTTGTTTTGACTTGTATATTACAATTTTACTATGGACTCCGAAGCAGGCCCTTCTAGGCCTAAGAGGCAACGGAAAAGTGCAAATCTAAGTGAGATTGATAATGAAGATGAGGAGTTATTGTGGGGGGACGTTGACAGCGATGATGACTTCGACCCTGGAGATGATGAAGAGCAGTCCTCGGATGATGAAGACGACCAGCCTTTATCACACTTTCGCCAGCCTCCACTCGTGGATATTACTTTACGTCCTCAGGCGCAGCAGGTGATTACACCGCCTCCAGCCACTCAACCTTCGACTGCTGGGTCTACATCACCGTGGAGTACTAGTGGTACCATGAAGGAGATTCCATTTACGGGAATAAATGCTTTTTCTGGACGTCCCGTTGGTGAGCGAGCCATAGATTTTTTTTTTTTTTTTTTTGAGAATGATTTCTAACAAACGATTTGCAACGATACAAATGCGCAAGCTGAGAAGTTGTTTTTATCACAAAAGACGACCGATATGTCAAGGATTACTAGATGGAAACGGTTAGAGGTCGAAGAGCTGCGAGTTTTCTTAGGATTACTTTTTCACATGGCAACAATCCCTATTACTCGCATCCAAGATTATTGGAAAAAAGATCGCCTTTTTTCCATACCTATTTTTGCCGAGCAAATGGGGCGCAATAGATTTCTTCTAAACATGCGACGTCTACATTTCACTCAAGAAACGGAGAGCCAGGACCCAATTTATAAAGTTCGCAGTGTGATTGAGTATTTTAATAAAAAGATGGAGGAGTGCTATTACCCTGCAAAAGAATTATCGTTGGACGAAAGCATGATTTTATTCAGAGGTCGTTTATTGTTTCGTCAAAATATAAAAAATAAACGCCATAAGTACGGCATAAAATTATATATGCTAACCGAACCTGATGGTCTTATTTGGAAGTTCCGGGTGTATGCTGGCAGTGAAGATACCGAAGTGACTGGCAAAGGGCACGCTGGAAAAGTGGTGATGCAACTTATGGAAGAGAAATTGGAGGCTGGCCATGGATTATATATGGACAACTATTATAATAGTTGCGAGCTGGCGCGTAACCTTTTAGAAAAAAACACTTATTGCACCGGCACGCTGAGAAAAGACTTGAAGGAAAATCCGAAGGAAGTTACGCAGGCCAAAATAAAAAAGGGCGAAAATGTTTCACGGTTTCGCGATGGCATTCATGTCGGAAAGTGGAAGGATAAAAGAGACGTGGTATATATTACTACGGAGTATAAAAATACAATGGTACCAGTGACAAATAAACGTGGACAAGTACGTGAGAAACCCGAGACAATTGCAAAATATAACGATTATATGTCGGGAGTAGATCGCCAAGATCAACTTTTGTCTTTCTCCCCCTGCGAAAGAAAGACAATTCGCTGGTACCTAAAAGTTCCAGCTGCTACTTATAAATTCGTTCAAAATTTATAACAAGTTTTCTGGACAACCGAAATTGCGATTGTATGATTATCGCCTGGCAGTGTTGAACGAATTATTGCCCCAGAAAAACGTGTCTTTACAGCCCCGAAATCCTCGAGAAGCTCCGCATAAAATCAGCAAAATTACTGATCTAACTGCAAAAGGCAGAATAAAGCGGAAGCAATGCCGTCAATGCTACAAAAATAAGAAAAGAACAGACAGTGTTTGGCAATGTCTCCGCTGTGAAGATCAGCCAGGACTCTGTGTGGAGTGTTTTGATGCATATCATGCATGAGAGATTTATTTCAAAAGTAGTTTTTCTTAATTATTTTCGTTACATTTCATGTTTTATTTTTTTTAATTGTGTTTCTAAATAATGAAGATGTTCATTTTGGGCGCTATTATTGATTTTGAATGTTTATATTGTAATAAATAATTAAAATACACAAAAAACTTAATCACGCCCCAAGGCGAGAAGGGCACCCAGATTGAAAATTTCATCCCAGGTGCCCTTCCCGCCCTAAGGCGTGATTTTTTTTTTCATAAAAAATTATGGTACAACATACTTTTGCATATTTTGTCCAAAAAAAGCCAAAATTCCAAAAAACTGAAAGGTTCCCACCCAGAGGAGCCCCAAACCGGTGGGCAGTCAAACTGTTAAGTGGGCCCCTGTGGTGACCTCGGCCCTCCTTCGGGGTGTGGATGGCGTCGATGAGGGAATCGACACCATTCACGAAGAGCTTGCCTTGGGGGCTTTGCGAGCATACTTATCAGCTATATCTACTTCGGTGCCGTTGCGTGTTGAGGTAGTATTTAATTATCACGACGGCACCGAAGTGGATATCGACTCCGACGTCTCCACCCTCAAAAAAATAATCTCTATAGAGAACTTATTACGAATAGTCACCAATTTCACATAATAGCACCAGAGGCTGCACATATAACGCCACTAATTCAATCTGCTAAGACCCCGTGCCATGGTGTAGAGGAAATTGAAAAACTTCATGACCTCTGCACCATTGCAAAATTTTCGTTGACAGGGTCAACGTCGGAAATTCATTACGCCACTCTCAAAAGTGCCTGAAGGGTGGCACTGAATTAAAGAGTGTACAAAAAGTTGACGACTTGGTGTACATGACCATGGTCCCGTTGGACGAGATATTATCATAGGAGCACTTCGTCTGCCCTGGTTTCCTCAAAAGTGAAAACTACCCACGCGCAGTAAACCATAAAATCAAGACATACTGTAATGTAGTGGTAGAGCAGCTCTTCGAGACGTCGGATGCCTGTGACAAGTATTTGTTAGCAGTGGCTCGGTACACTATTGACAATTGCTTGTCACAAAGGCAAGCGGCTCCTCAGTCGCATGTAAAGCCCTTTACCCGACCTTTTTTGACGTCGGAGAGAGGGTTTACATTGTGTGGTGAGGTGTCAGATTCCGATGTAATAGATAGCTTGCTGTATCCCTGCGTCACAGCGATCAAGGTATTTTATGGTTTGCTGCGCGGGGTCGAAAAAGCTTTTGCTTCTAACATTGACTATTCGCCGCTTAGAATATTGGTCCCGTTCGCCAAATTTTAACGGGACAATATTTAATATAAATGGAAAAAGATCGTACACAGATGCACGGGACAATATTCAATATAATTGGAAAAAGATCGTACACAGATGCCCCCAAACCAAAATGGTTGACATCAGTTTGCCGGAGGAAGAATTGTTTAAATTTCTTCTTTCGGCATGGAAATCGAGTATAAGCGGCGCTCAATCCAAATCCATATTTGGCCCTCGGGCTCCTTCGGGCTCGACAAAAGAACAGAGTAAACAAGCTCTTAAACAGGAACAGGGTCCTAAACAGGATGCAAAGTTAGAATGCCGTCCAAAATTAAAAGTCACATTTAAACCAAAAAAACCATTGGACGTCACTTTGCCGGAGAAAACATTGAACGTCACTGTGCCGGAGGAAGAATTATTATTTCAATTTATTCCATCGGCATCGACATCGACTGGGGCTCCCGCAAAGTCCCTATTGAGGCAGCGCGCTCCTTCGGGCTCGACAAAAGCTCAAAGCGACATAGCTCCCGCGAAGTTAAAGAGTGACGACGACGACAACGATCCATCCACCTCTCGTGGTTCTCCGGTAATCCGACCGGAGTCAACCATGGAGAGGTGGCTTGGCAAACGCCTTCCACCACCTTCTCTCCTACCACCAGTGAACCCCCAAACGAACCAAGTATACGCCCAGTGAGGATGAATGCATCCTTGATTGGGCGTATGCTTATATAGATCAAAAGCTGAAGGGTGATGTGGTTTGGAAGATGATGATGGAGGCGAAAAAATTACCCGAATAATTATAAACTTGTTAAAATGACAATTATTAAGCGTTAAAAACGTGAATTATTAACTTACTACATCGACGAAGGAAGGACAGTCGAGGCACTGTTAGTAATTATAAAAGAAAAGTATCAGTTTGTGAAGATGACTTGTGTTTCATTATCAATGATATTCAAACGCATTTTCTTCCATCGTTTAAGAAACGTTGGGCCGCAGCGTCACGGAACAAAGATTATTTTTTATCTAAAAACAGAAATTGGCTAGATTCTGAATATTCTGTAACGATGTCCAACATAGAAGACAATTATTAAGCGTTAAAAACGTGAATTATTAACTTACTACATCGACGAAGGAAGGACAGTCGAGGCACTGTTAGTAATTATAAAAGAAAAGTATCAGTTTGTGAAGATGACTTGTGTTTCATCATCAATGATATTCAAACGCATTTTCTTCCATCGTTTAAGAAACATTGGGCCGCAGCGTCACGGAACAAAGATTATTTTTTATCTAAAAACAGAAATTGGCTAGATTCTGAATATTCTGTAACGATGTCCAACATAGAAGACGCAACGATCAACTCCACACCATCCACGTCTAAAAAACCTTGTGTGTCTTATGGAGATTTGTCTGATTCGAGAAAGAAGAAAAAAATACTGGTAATACTAAAAGAAGATTTCTTTGCAACGCAAACTGCGCTGCTGAAATTACTGGAGTTGATGAAAATTTTATTAAACGACTTTATATAATTTTTCAAGCGCTTTCCTCAGGTGTGATGAATTGATGATAAATGCCGAAAGTTTTGGTAATTATGCTATAGTTAAACTGTTCTTATCTTATCTTTTTAATTTAATTTCATGTAAAATTATTAATTTATTCATTCATGTTCTCACAAGCCTGACTAAACTGGTCATCATCATTGTTGCCTTCCTTTTTGTTGTGATCGGAAGTGACTAGCCTTTTTTAGTTGGAGAAAAGAACTTTTGTCTAAATGGGCTCTGAATGTTATTTAATATGTTTGGATCTCTTCTCTGGCTTCATTGGAGCTAGGCAGCACTTTGTTGTCATATTCGTTGATGTTGTTTCGTGGTGTTGATTTACGCATTGGTCTCGCTTTGTTTTGCTCCTTTTCTTTAGCGGTAGGTGCAGGCTGGGTGACATGGATGATAAAAAATAATTAATTATCTTAGTTAGAGAAAAGAACTTCTGTACTTTTTTTTTTACTAGAGGCAGGCCTATATATTTTTATATTGTGTTTATTTTTATATTTTGTTTATTTTTATATAGTGTTATTTTTAAGTTTAAGTTTTTACATTGTTTATTTAAGTGAATGAAATAAAAAGAGTATATATCACATTTAAAAGCTTTTATTCATATTACAAGCATCCTAGTGGCAATGACAAATACTGGTAAGTGTAACCCCATAATATCTATTCTCTCATAGACCTTAATCCTTACAGTTTTGTTTAAAGTCTAACACTAAGTTTCTTTCTTTGTCTACAGGAGGTTTTTTTATATACCTGGAAAATATTGACTACTTGTACTGCGTCCCTTGACTGGATCTTCACTCCAGCCCGTAGCCCAAGTATCTCGATACAACCCCACCGTCTGAAGTCTGGATTGGAGCTACGTATACGTAAATTTAGAGAACTTATATCCCGTTGCAACCTAACCATAGGCCTGCCACCCAATTAGTAATCCAAGTGTAACTAAATTGTTTATTACGTTAGGTTAGGGTAGGTTAGTTAAGTTTCGGAACCTCCGGCTGAGGGCTAAGTATGACAGACCAGGTATAGTCCTTTACTCCAAATCAGAAAAGTGCAGTGAAATGCCTATCTCTGCAACCGATTGTATAACCCGGGAATTTGTATAACCTGCTCGCTCGGGAAGGCTGCACATGTGCCGTTATGAGCAAATTGGTCAAAAAAAATGGTAAGGAAAAAAAGCGCACAGCCATATAGACAATTATAAAAGGGAATTATATTTTTCGTCCTCAATTAAATAGATTCATCTGTATTCAATATTTTCGTTCTCAAATTGATAGATCTGTCATCGAATTGATAGATCTGTCATCAAATTGATAGAACTGTCATTAAAAAATACGTGTGGCACTCGGGGACTGCCGCGGTAAAGCTATTGCATGGTAACAAATCGAAAACTAGGGGGTAATCGGTCAACGTCTTTTCAAGGTCAAGGTCAGGGCCAATTCGATGCCAAAGATCCATAATAATAGATAACAAATCGAAAACTAGGGGGTAATCGGTCAAAAACAATAAATAAATGAGCGAGCGAAGCGAGCGATGTTAGGTTCGGTCAGGTTTGATTGATTTAACAGTCACCCACCCTGGGTACAAAAGTACTTCGCAGCAGAAGAAATCATCGGAAGATGACCCCTAACGGGGGCGTAGCCCCCGCCCCCCGTTTCGAACATCAACAAACCTTCGGGGTCCGAAGAGGATGTGGGAGTCTGTAGGTCACCTTTGTTAGTAATTTTAGGCATTTCTTTGGCGACAGATCTACTATTTTGAGTACAAACTATATTATTTAGAAAATTTCAATTTTTTTATTTAGTGATCGAATCTACGGGTGTCCGGTGGCAGAATCAGGATTTGAATTTCGAATATCTCCGTAACCGTTGAGCGGAGGAGCGGGGAGGGGGCCGCGTTGGCTTCGTCATTCGTGCGGGTTATTTAGTCACGATGTCGCAGTGGACGGGTGAATAACGTGCGTTCGCAATCGAAGCGTATTTCAAAGCCAATGATTCGTGTGTAACTGCTCGTCGAAGATTTTGTTCACGTTACAATATTCGACGGTTACGTGACGCTCCCAGTGAAGATTTAATTCGGTCATGGGTGCGAAGGTTCAGGGCAACAAGTTCAGCAGAAAACAACCCACGACCGGGGCCCAGCCGGACGTCGAGAACAAACGAAAACATTGAACTCGTCGCGTCCAGTTTGCGCGGTAATCCGCGTCAGTCAGTTCGCAAGAGAGCGGCTGCCTTGGGGCTTCCAAAAACTATAGTGCACGAGTTATCGAAGAAGGATCTTAAATTTCACGCGGCTGCCTTGGGGCTTCCAAAAACTATAGTGCACGAGTTATCGAAGAAGGATCTTAAATTTCACCCATTTAAAATTCAAATTGTGCAAGCGCTTAAGCCTAATGATCACAATATGCGTAAAAACTTCTGTGAGACAATGTTGGAGCGATTTCGCACGGTGAACACTATTGTTGGGAGTCATGAAGCCCATTTTCATTTAAATGGTAGTGTAAACAAGCAGAATTGTCGTTATTGGTCCCCTAAGGGACAAAACCCCCGCTTAAAGCATCAACAGCCACTTCACAGTCCCAAAGTGACGGTTTGGTGTGCATTATCAAGCAGGGGAATAATTGGACCCTATTTTTTTGAAAATCGTCAAGGGCAAGCAATTTCTGTGGACGGTGTTGCTTATAGGCGAATGCTTAACGATTATTTTTTTCCAACATTGAGAGAACATCCTTGCTTCACTTCACAGACATGGTTTCAGCAAGATGGCGCCACGCCTCACACTGCTAGGGACACCATGGCGCTACTTCGTGATTTCTTCCCTAACAAACTGATAAGCCGTTTCGGTGACATCCCCTGGCCACCCAGGTCCCCGGATCTTACCCCCATGGATTTTTTTCTGTGGGGGTATCTCAAAAATAAAGTCTATGAAACAAGCCCGGCGACTATCTCAGCATTAAAAGAAAATATCGTTCGCGAAGTTCATGGCATCTCGGCGGCTATTCTCCAGCGAGTGGCAAGGAATACAGAAGCCAGATTCCAAGAATGTCTCCGACGTAACGGTCAACATTTAGACGACATAATTTTTAAGAAATAAAATCCGCATTAGTCTTCTTTAAAATGAATAAAAATATAAACATATATCTTTCGTAGTTTTTTATTTATTTATATTTTAAATCCTAATTCTGCCACCGGACACCCGTTATTTAATTGACAATCGATAAAAGACTTTTCTGGTGATAAATCTTTTCCTTTTGAGTATTGTTTTGGTGTTGTTTGATGACTTTACTTTGGCGACAGATCTACTATTTTGAGTACAAACTATGCTATTTAGGGAATTTCATTTTTTTTATTTAGTGATCGAATCTATTTAATTGACAATCGATAAAATCATACCCATTATATAAGAAGTCCGAGAAAAATACAAACAAGGATAGCCTACAAAAATTCATAGATTGGTCTAGGACAAAAAAAATGCGTTGTGTAGAGCAAAAAATTAGGTTCGCGATGCGCTATAATTAGGTTAAGGTTAGGTTAGGGTTAGGTTGGGTTGGGTTGGGATCCGGCCCTACTACACGACTACACGATTTAAAAACGCCTTTGGCATTTTTTGGCAGACCGTACAACACCAGGTAAAGGAAAACGGTTAACGACACACCTGACACCTACATACCTACAATACCTATATTTAGACAGTGAGGGGTTTCACTAGTGCAAGGGAAACAAACGAAAGAGATAGCAACACGACATTTCATATAAAAAGGGGTGAAGACAAGGGGCTTTTAACCAAAATTTATTGCGCGTATCATATCATTACGTGTGTAAACGTCGAGGAGTTCATACGAAAGGAAGATGACGTCACCCCAAATAATAATGGAGTCCGACGAGGAATTTCGACTATCGGGGACGGAGGAAACAAACGCAGGAAACCTGTCACCGCCACAGTCACTGGAAGACGAAACTTGCAACTTAAGGACGCCGAACAACACACGAACGATAGAACCGAGTCCGATAAAGAAGAAACGCCAATTGAGCTTACAGAAGAATCGGACGAAGAGACATCTCGAAATAACGGAGGAAGAAGAAGCCCTAACAATTCCTTGGATTGTACAATTCGCAAAGGAATGGATAAACCACCACGAAATCGGACAAGTCCTTGGAAAGTCGTCTGTCGTCATACGAGAACCCGACGCACACATTATCACCTCGTTTATATCTCAACAGCCAAAAACTGGGGGCATAATAGCAAACTTGGAATCGCTATACGACAGCAAGAATATAGATGTAGTACAATTACATGCATTAAGTGTATTCTGGAGTACGTTACTACCGGCAATAATCGCGATACACTTAAACAGATTCTCACAGCAAGCGATACGAAAATTGCAGAATGTGTCGCTCAAAAATTGGGATATCACGATGTGTACAAAAACAATACAGCTATTAATTCCGAAAGAGGAAATATGTTTCTTCGAATTCAAGGCGATGCACGAGTCAACAATGACGGAGGAATGGATCAAGGCGCTTCTACTTCCAATGAAAACGTATTACACATACACGCCATGCAACAGTACAATCAGTGTGACGAAGAAGATTGACATTGGAATGGAACAGGCAGGAGGTAACAACAGACAACGACAGCGTAACCAGAAATTTTCAAATATTGCACGAGAAAGTCAAGAACTTGTGTTGTTATTATGTGAAAACAAAGCTTTCACAGAAGGAGAAGCACAAAAATTACTGTGCTCAACGCCTGAAGGGATTGCCATACAATTTAACAGAAACTTTGAAGAGAGATGTAAGACTGCAATATCAATATCCAAGACATTGGTATTTCAAGAATCAATTGAACAAAGAAAGGAAAGAGCAAAAAGATACACAATTAGACACAGCCCGGAAACTCAAGAGCCCGGATACATATTCGATGGAGTAGCAGAATTAGAAAATCTGCTAGAAAATAACAACATTGACGTGGAAGACTTTGCAAAAAAAACAAATAAACATTCTCACAGACAAACAAAAAAAAGAAACAACTTATTCTTCCTAGGACCACCAAATACAGGCAAAACAATGACAATGGAAAGTCTAGTGGAAATGCACTACAACTATTGTCGATTAACAGGATTAACACCAACATCATCATTTAACTTCGCAAGTTTACTACATACTAATGCCTGCTTCATGGATGAGTGTAAAGTTACTGACAACCAATTTGAGCAGTGGAAATTACTAGCAGGAGGACAACCAATGTCTACTGATGTTAAATATAAAAATTGACATGACATTACAAATTGTGTTCTGTATACGGCATCTAATTACCAGATATCGGCATACATAACAGTAGCAAAGGCACATGACGCAATTAAAGCAAGAACAATTCAATATAACTTCAATCAACCAACGCATTACTTCAAATTAACGCCAATGATATGGGAACATTTCTGGAACAAACATTACATAAAATCACTAGGATACGGCAATCCGCAAAATCTTTATGTTTTGGCAAAAGATGGGAAAACAAAAAACGTGTTTATAAAAACGTACTTAAATAAACTCATATTAATACTTTTACTTTATGCACTTATATACACTAAAACACTGCAAATAGTTCATTACATTTTTAAATATGTATCTTATTTGTAAAATAACTAGCCTAAATAAGTAAAAATGCTACCATAAACACTATTTTACGCGGACGAAGTCGCGGGCACAACTAGTAGAATATAAATATAATATAATTTTTAATATAACTAATATAATATAATTTTTCTTTTGTAGCATGCGGAAATATACCCGAAAATCAACACGAGGTTCCGTGTCACTGGAGTAATGCAAAAAGCTGCGGATGCGGTTATCAAAGATGACAGGAAAATAAATACTGTTGCCAGAGAATTACATATTTGTCATGTCATTATACAGATTTGTCAAAACGCTAAGATCTGGAGTAGAAAATGTCGCTTTTGGCTACAAGAAAGTAAGATTGGTTTTAACTGAAGAACAGGAAGATAAGTTAGCAGAATATTTGTTGAAATGTGCGTCAATTCTTCGGTCTTTTGCTAGAACAAGTCAAAAAGTTAGCGTTAGCGATAGTCAATATTTGGGCACCCAAATCATGGCGGTGGCGCAGTAGCAACTAGCGCCACAACGTGCGATATTAATACAATAGCCAAACACGTGGGCGCCACCACTGCAGCTCAGTTTGTGGCCGCCAGCGCCGCCAGTGCCGACATTGGTAAAAGGACCACTGTAAAACCAGTGATAAAAATAATGTTCTAATTTACAGATGTTTAGTAAATATTTGGGCGCCCAAGTCGTGGCTTTGGCGCTGGCACAGCAGAAACTGGCGCCACAACTTAAAATAATAATCCAGTAGCCCAACACGTTGGCGCCACCGTATTCCGAATTAAGTACATAAGTAACTAGAATCGACAAAGAATTAATACGCAAGCTTGGACTAATTTTAAGAAAAATTGCTAATGGAAAGATTATAAATCTTTGATAAATTCAAAAATAGATTAGTTTTAAAGTAGCTTAATTTTAAGTGATTTGGTTGAGACGGGGAACCTATGCCTGATTTTTTTCCGAATTCAAGTGTCTTAAAGACTTATAAAAATTTTGCGGATTTTAAATAAACTTTGTTTTTATTTTTGAGTTGTATAAAGTAATTTATTGGTAAATATGGATTCTCTACCGTTGGAATCCAAATTAAATGTACAACAAGAAACTTACAACAGAATTGTTAAAGATAAACGCAATTATAAGAAAAGTCCTAAAGATAGTATTACTCAAAGTTATGCACAAGTTGGACAATTTGGAAGAAGGATGGTCTAAATTTAATAACATGCACAGTATGTTGGTTGCGAAACATTTTACTGAAGTAAACTCCACTGATTATATCATAAATGATTTATATGATCAAACTAAAGAACTGTAGGTACATAGAATATAAAACTGAATTAAAAACTGTATTAGACTCTCATACAAAGCCTAATATTCCGGCTAATAATGCCAACGTGAAGAGAATATTCTCTTTAATTACACAACAATGGACAAAAGAATGAAATTTACTAAGTGTAGACACAATCTCGTCGGAAATTAAAATTAAATTCAATTTCTAATAATACAGCTGCATTGTTTTTTACAAATTCCTTTTAAACAGAGAAGATAACTGAAAAGTAAAAAAGGCAAGAGGCTCCTCAGCCTCAGTTGTCTTACACTTTTTGTTTCTAGCCCTTTAAACTAGGTAAATTTGCCCAATTACCATAATTTTTTTAAATAGAAATTTAAAAATTTCACGGAGTTATGGAGTTTTTCCGTAGTAACACTTGGTCTTTGGCACCCTGTAATATTAGTAAGGATTACGGCGCGGGCAATTTTTAAAGATTGTACGTTCGTAAGAATTTGCATATATTTCCTAAAAACAGTGACAGGCATAATTTGAATTTAAGAAATGTAAATAAAATAGATATAGCCTTTTCGAGACTGAGTAAGGTTGAAAAGTCATTTGAGGGGCAGTGTATAAGATTATACAATAAAATTCCAGAAAATGTAACTAGTTTGTCAGAGAATAAATTCAAGACTCATGTCAAAAAAGTTTTGTGCTCTAGAGGATATTATAAAATAATAGATTATGTAAATGACAAAGATATATATGTTGATTCTATAACAAATACCATTTACCTGAGACTGTAATCTGAATCATGACATTATTTGTAATATACAATATTTTATTTTTGTTTTGACTATTTAAAAGTGTGTGTAAAGTAAACACCTATTTGAAATAAATTGTTTTAAATTTTGTAAATACGCCTTTTAATGATTGTAAATACGCTGATGAAGGGAAAATCGGAATCAACCCATAAAAAGAAGGAATAACGGATGTTTGGTTTGTGATACATGTGGCCCGTGTATAAGGGTGACCAAACGCGCCTAGAAATTGAAGAACAAAAAGAGTCGCTTTTTGTTTTATTATTATCTTTTTTGTTACTTCCCTTAAATAATATTAAATTTTCGCTGCGGGTACAAAAGTAACCCTGTATTACTTGTATGACTTGTATCCACACTAAGAAAAATTAAGTCACATAGATCCACACAAGAAACAGATATTGAAGAATACTTGAGGAGTGGCGGAACAAAAAATTATATTTCCACTTTAAAAAAAGTTTCAAATGCCATTTGACTTATACCATAAATTACGTCATACTTGAGGCTGGTCTGGTTCAAAGTTTTTATGTTTAAAAAACAGACGGAACAAAACATGATAAATATTTCTGGTACTATACCACTACCGTACCGTACACCGATCTCTGGCACAAAATAGAGTATTTCCACGTAGAAAGAACTTATTAACAATGAGATGATACCAAGGGCTTGCCAACTGTAAATAAATAAAATGCTCTTGTTTCATCTAAGTATAATGCTTTAGCTTCTTCTTCTTCTTTTCGAATCGATGGTTTGAATATTGACTCTTGTTATTTTATATCTTATTGGCCCAATAGGTAGCCATGCCGAGTGCCCGGACACCTGCACAATGGTAGACCTCTGGGGGGCCACTGATAATGGCAATGCTTTAGCTTGTTTTAGTCTTTATAAGAATGTGAATTAAAAAAAAACCTGTACAATATATTTCAGGTTGAACCTATTGCGACTGCTGCCTCTGATGCTTCAGTATTAGGTGAAAAAAGAAAGCCACTCTTCCCCTACAATATGTGAATACTAGGATATTGTTATGTTATAACAATATCAATAACAGAGGTAAGTATAGGTGGTGTCACCTGCACGCGGGAGGACTTGATGCAGGCCACTGACAAGGCAATTTGCGTGGCTCGGTTTTGGGATGGGACTATCTGAGTTTGCCGTCGACTCGAAAAGAAGAAGATAGGTGGTACTAGGGATATGTACCACAAAACCAGTTGTCAAAAAAAGTTTCCAACAACATATCTTTTTTTTTATCTTTGCCTTTCAAAATGTCCACAGGTGTAACATAATTAATTGTCTTTGATTTTTAATTACTATAAGTTGAACGAACCTAATGTAATCTTATTTTTATACTTTAAAGAAAGCTAAATTTAAAGCAATGTGGTATAAGTTAACGCACCAATCATGCACACTAGTAGGCCGCAAGTGAAGTATTAATTGTGAAAAACAATATATTGAATCCTGCTAATACCTAATGGCATCTATTATATATAAGTATTCTTGATACGACATTTACCACCTTATTAAGACCCACTTATACACGAGCCGTGATTTTTTCAAGGTTTTAGGCCCAGCAGTTTCAGAGATCTTTGGGGGGGGGGGGGGGGGGATTTGACAATTTCTGCATATTTTCTTGAATAACTTCAAAACTATCATAAAATTATAAAATAAAAATATGTTTGATATGTCGCACAATATAGTTTTTAAATCTTTTTTATTTTATTATTTACCCCTAAAACCTAACTCATTTTTTAACACAAATTAAAATTATTTAATTCAATTTCAAAATTAATTTACTTCTTTACAATTCAGTCTTGGGGTCATCGACTTACATACGTGCACCAAATTTCAACTCAATCGGTCAAGTAGTTTCGGAGTAAATTGGCTTTGACAGATGGACGGATGGACAGATAGACACGCGAGTGATCCCATTATGGTTCCGTTTGTACCTTTAAGGTACGGAATCCTAAAAAGGCATACATTTACTAACGCTTTCGTTGACGTCTTACGATTGAAATGAAAAGGTATCAACTCAAATTAAATCAAAATAATTTATTTTAAAAAGGTGTTTACACACACTTTTAAACTCAAAACAAATATACAAATTGTTGCACTTCTATGGAGGGTACGGAACCGTCGATACGTAAATCTGACTCACACTTGGCCTGTTTTTTGACACTCGCAAACTCACTCATTAAAACCTGTATTCAATTCCCGTTTACATTGAGACGTGAATCAAACAAGACGGCTGCTGTCTACCGAAAACACGACTATGCGCCCCTCCTCGTAATTCGCCAATACCCGTTCACTCAGGAGAACGCTTTTTGCTTTCTGAAAAGCCTCTTCACATTCTGAGTTCCATTGCCAGGTAACATCCTTTTTTAACAAACAATGAAGGGGATGTAAAATACTACTTAAACTAGAAATGAATTTTCCATAGTAATTTAGTATCCCCAAAAAACTTCGCAGTTGAGATATATTCTCTGGTCTCTTGACACTTTTGAGATTGCTTCTAGCTTTGATGGGTCTGGCCGCAAGCCTTCTTCACTAATTATAAATCCTAAATATTTCACACTCATTTGCAGAAATTTGCATTTACTTAACTTGACAGTTAGACCTATGTCGCGCAACCGTTCAAGTACAGCCCTCAAGTTACCTAAATGCTGTTCCCTAGTTACTCCCGTTACACCTAAGTCATACAAAAACACAGCGGTTCCAGGCACTCCCTTAAGAGTTTCCTCCATCAACTACTGGAATTTTTCGGGTATACATGAAAGACCGTATGGAGTACGGCGGTACGCGAATGTTCCCACGTGCGTCGTGATCGCCGAGTACTGTTGCGATTCTTCCAAAATGAGACACTGTTCATAAGCATGCCGAAGGTCAATTTTTGTATACTCAGTTCCCCCACTAAGACTAGCAAATAACTCCTCAATACGTGGCAATGGATATAAATCACTTTTTAATTTTGGGTTTATAGTGATCCTATAATCACCGCAAATACGGATATCTCCATTTTCCTTCACGACAGGAACAACTGGAGTGCCCTAATCCGAATAATCAACACGATATATAGAACCGTCTGCCTCTAATCGTGATAACTCGCTCTCTATTCGCGCCTTAAGCGCCAGAGGCACGGGCCTTGCGCGCACGTAAACAGGTTCCGTATCGGTCAGCTGTAATTGAATGGCTCGCTTACATGTGCCTAGCTTCTCTGTAAAAACTTCAGGGAATTCAGCTCATAAACGGCTAACAAATCCATCGTCGATTATGTCATGCAAGTTAATTTGATTTATTTTGAATGCTTGCATCCAATCCCGCTGTTAATTACATACAATGGTAAAGACTTTGCCTCGTACTGTTTTAATTTCTCGTCTATCTCAATGTAACCCAGGCTATCGATCTGTACACCAGAGTAGCTGCGCAAAATTATGTTATCGGACTTAATAGGTATATGAGAAAACAAACGCCTAAACATTTCCTCAATAATGGCTGAAATACGACTGCCAGTGTCAATTTCCCATTCAAGTTCAATCGTGTCCGTGAATATTTTAACAAAATAAGGCTTGTCACCTTGAGCTGCAACTTCGATGTTAAAAATATCCTCTGATTCACAACAATAACAATAAGGAACAATTTTTAAGGATCCCTTGATAACAAAACAGAAATAAATTTCGGACCATTTATTTGAATACTACAAGTACAAAAAATATGTAAATAATACGTTATTGAGAAGATTGGTGTAGCTTTTAGCAAACTGAGTAAGTGATATTCGGGTTGATGTAGCGATTTTTGGTGGCATTTACTTATTATTGTTAAATGGTCCAGAGATAAGAATGCAGCCCTCTATACATATACTCGCGGACCACAGGTTGGGAAACACTGCTTTACCTGATACGGAACCGTAAAAATGGAGCATATTTTTTAAAAATAACTTTTAATGAATTTTGTTCAACATCTTACACAACTCTCAATCAATCAAATATACTTTACTAGCGACCCGCCCCGGCTTCGCACGGGTAATAGAGCGTAATTGTTATGCCTGCATGTTATCGTGATATTTTTTTAGAAGATAGAATAGGTATTAGTAAGCTATCCTTAAAAGATAGATATATGCCATCACGGACGTTTTTGTAGATCTATAGAAGAGGAATATCCCACCATAAATTGTTTTATTTCAAGTTTTCGATATAAGCTCCGGATAAAGGCAGCCTGACTTTTTTCGACACTTCCAACAATTCATCATCATCATATCAGCCGAAGGACGTTCACTGCTGGACATAGGCCTCCCCCAAGGATTTCGACGACGACCAGTTCTGCGCTACCCGCATCCAGGGGCTTCCCGCTACATTCACTAGGTTATCTGTCACCAAGTGGGAGGCGTGCCTACGCTACGTTTTCCGGTGCGCGGTCGCCACTCGAGAACTTTACTGTCCCAACGGCAAACTGTTCTATGAGCCACTTCCAACAATTATCGTTATATTTAACCAATTCAGACTGAATTTGACAAATTATATAAATAAACCATCTTCATGAATCATTCTATCTATTGGTGCAAACCTCATGAAAATGAGTTCAGTAGTCTTGAGCTGACGTAAACAGACAGACAGACGCGGCGGAGGACTTTGTTTTATAATATGTAGTGATTCCAGAATAACAAATATAACAATAGTACAGATAATTACAAATAATATATTAACAATATAAAAATAACATTATCATCAGAACAGCCGCTAGGGCAGTAATGTTCTCGAGTGGCGACCGAGCACCTGAGACGCAGCGTAGGAAGGTCTCCCACTCCGTGAACCCAAGGCCTTGTGAAAGTCTTGGAAAGCCGCATGATGCGGGCAGCGCTAGTCCGGTCGTTGTAACCTCCCCGTCTTTGTTCAGCAGCATTTATCAGCTTATATAGTACTAGCAGTCACGGCGAACTTCGTACCACCTTACACTACACTACACTACACTACAACACACTACACTACACTACAGTACACTTCACTACACTACCGCTACCGCTACACTACCACTACTACTACAGTACCACTACACTACTACTATCACTAACACTACCACTACACTACCACTACCACTACTACTACATATCCACTACTTTTTGTAGATATTGCAGAAATTTTTAGGTCATTTTTACACCTTGAGTTACATTTTTTAAGTTTTAGAAAGGATCCCTAATTAAAAAAAATAATATATAGCATATAGCAACCGCGGATAGTGTAGCTTCCCAACGGTAAAAAAGTTTTTCAAATCGGTCCAGTAGTTTCGGAGCCTATTCAAGACAAACAAACAAACCATAAAATTTTTCCTCTTTAATAATATTAGTGTAGATTGTATAGGAAGACGTCTCGTACAATTTTAGAATAGCAGATGAACACAAGTTGTTCAGTTTCACGAGTAAAAAGCCTTTTTTTGATATGCTCTATTTTAACTTACACCCTGTAGACGAGTAGCAATATTGCTTTAACAATCTGATAAAAGTTCGTCCCACTTCCAGTTATGTGAACCCACGTCACAGCGTTTTAACAAGCAATTAGCCAGATCGTAAACCAACACAATATAGCACTGCCATGAAAGGCATTAAAGCAAAAAGACGGTCCAGAGAAATATATTTGGAAACGAGCAAATACCTGACAAATATAACCATGCTTTTACTATTTCTTTTTTTCTCGTCTATGCTATATCTAGCTCTCTCTTTCACGCCACTTTCTAAAGAGGAGCAGATCGATAGATACAACAAAATGAACGAGGGAGTAGAACCGTTCAGGAGGAATCTGACAGAATGCGCGCGCCAAGTCAAAGCGTCAATGGTGGACGTCGAGAACTTTCTGAAACGCATCCCGCAATCAAGCCTCCAAGGAAAGTGCTTCGTCGCTTGTATTTTAAAACGTAACGCCATAATACGAAATAACAAAATTATGGAGCAGAACCTTTTGGAAGCAAACAAAGCCGTTTATGGCGATGATAGTGAGGTGATGGCGCGTTTGAAGACAGCTATAAGTGAATGTAAGAGTGCTGTTGAAGGTTTTTTTGAGATTTGCGAGTACGCTTCAGTGTTCAATGACTGTATGCATATGAAGATGGAACATATTTTGGATAAAGTGACGTTGGATAGACGGATGGAGGCGCTGGGGCAGATGACATCCAATCCCGATGAGTGGAGTGATGAAGAGGACGAACTTTTGAAATTGGTTAGGGATGAACTGTAGTTATAAGGTATTGGGTATCAAAATCAAAAAAGATGTTAATTAACGCTGGCCACAAACCATAAAGAAGTTTTCGTTAAGAGTACACATCCCTCGATGAGTAAATTTTAAACAATAACGACGAATCTAAAATCTTATTTACAGACGAGTATGTCTCTAATTTTCCTGCACTTTTAAGTCGAATCGGAATCATCCCTTAAAATTTATCTTACGTTTAAGGATTCCGTATAGTAAGACTAGGAACCCTTATAGTTTCGCCATGACTTCACAGCCGTTTTACTCTAAGATTAATACCGCTATAATGCTGAAATTTGGTACGGTTAAACAAATCTTTGGCCTTTAGAATCATGGAATAAAATGTATAAAAAAGTTAACTTGCTAAAAGGGATCCCATCATAATTTCAAGTGTGATTTATCCCAAACATTTTTAATTTTTCGTAATTTTTATTGACTGATTTGTGCACGACTAACTCTATCATAATATGGAGCCATATGATCATGTATAATTTTTAATTGACTTTGATTTGTGCACGGCTTGTTTCGTTTGTTTTCATAATTTAAAGTGCTGTGTTACCTCTCTATCTAATTTATTATTAAGCAGTGTGATATCAGTTATATGGAGTTAATTATACATTTACCTGCCAAAAACACGATTACCAGGGATAGGTAAATATTGAAATAATCACCTTTTTGGAATCCGCACAAAATTAACAGTTTACATTTAACGTAAAACCTTACTAACGACTCTGATGAAACAAATATGAAGCTAAAATAAAAGAATGGTATATTACTGATACTTGAATGGATTTCACTTAACAATTTACCAAATTTACTATAATCTATGAACTAAATAATTTTAAACAAAAAAACCGACTTAAAACAGGAAACTAAGCTTCCCTTCGATTTCTCTGGGATGCCATCATCAGATCCTGGTTTCCTTATCATAGCACCACCCTTGGGATATCTCCTTTCCAACAAAAAAAGAATAATCAAAATCGGTTCATAAACGACGAAGTTATCCGCGGACACACATAAAAAAAAATTACATATACGGTCGAATTGAGAAACCTCCTTTTTTTATTCACAATTTTGATGTCGGTTAAAAATTATATAATTTAAAGTAATCGATTATAATGAAATCCAACTTATTTCTCTTCATTAGACAATAGACAGATTTTTATTTGACACAAACACACACCGATTACACAATATAAAAAAGGAGTAAAACACAAAGAAACAGAAAAAAAAATTAACACAAATAAGACCAATGGAATCGGTGTAGTGCGATGTCAAAATGGACTTTTCTCAGCATTAGCTGCAGGAGAACTGCACTTAATAATTAATAATTAATTTAATTTCATAATTAATTATTATTTATTTATAATTAACCACTTGCACGCAGTTTGTTTGTAAACTCTTTATTGATCTTTTGTTACAATACTTAAAAAATATATTATATACAAAAGCGGGCTTATCCCTTACGGGATCTCTTCCAGTCAACCTACTGATGACGTTTGAGATTTACAACAAAGAAAAAAGGTAAGTGCAAAAGTTACAAACACGACTTTCTATAATCTATACCTTAATATTAAGTAATTAATTATACATTTAAACAGAATTATTTAAAAGTAATTAACAATATCACTTACATATTAATGCCTAGTAGTAAATACTTATAAATAAATGAAAAATACTTATATAAATAATAATAAATACAATAAACATTATATATAATAAATAAATAATAAATATATAGGTACTTAAATATATATACATATACGAGCTCAGGATTCAGTGTTGGGACTCCACATCTTCTTAATGAATGCCTTGAAGGTGGCTAAGGAAGGACTTAACCTAACATCGACCGGGAGAGCGTTCCAGAGACGTGCGGCTTGAACAGTGAATGATTTGGTGTAGGTGTCCGTGGTGTGGGAGGGGATTGCGAGGGCATAGGTTTTGCTGGAGCGCAACTTGGAGTCCACAGAGGTACGGAAGTTAAACCTCTCTCGGAGATATCGAGGAGCAGTAGGGTTGAACAATACATTATAAAGAAGGGCTTAAGTATGGGAGTCCCTGCGTTGACGGACAGCCGGCCAATTTAGTTTTACACGATATTCAGAGATGTGGTCGTAAGGCCAAAAATATAACGGATACATAAATTTTGCAGACGCTCCAGCTTTAGGAACAACTCTGCAATGGGGTCTAGGAAAGCAACGTCACCATAATCTAGAAGAGGAAGGAGAAGAGTACGAGCAATCAGAAGTTTAGTTGTAAAAGGTAGAAAATTCTGTAGGCGTTTTAAACTGTGAAAAGAGGCAAACATCTTTCTACTCACTTCGTTAATGTGTGCAGTCCAAGTCAAGGTTTGGTCCATGATGATGCCAAGATTCTTAACGGTGGTGGAGGATAAGGTTAATAATGTGTTATTAAAAACGAGATCTGGTGTCGTCATATTATGAAATTTTGAAATGAAGTAAGGGCTACCAATGACGATAGCTTGTGTCTTGGCTGCATTGATGACAAGCCCAAAGTTATTAGCCCACTCGGCAATGGTACACAGGTCAGTATTTATTACAGCAACATCCTGAGAAAAGTTGGAAAGGGGAGCAACGGTATATATTTGCAGGTCGTCTGCATACAAGTGAAATGAAGAGCGCAGAGAGTTGGAAATGCTATTTATAAAAATAGAGAACAGAATAGGAGAAAGCACACCGCCTTGTGGTACAGTTGCCGGCGTACAAGACCAACTGAACCAGGAATCGGAAACCGGTTAACTTTTCAAACCGGTTAAGGTCATTGACCCCGAAACAGAATTGATTACGGTTTAGATTTTGGCTACCGATATTTTAACCGGTTAATTTATCAAACCGGTTTTTTACAAATTTCAATTTTGTCAAGTAGAAATAACCGGTCAATTTGAATAAGAAACGAGCGCCATCTCTTGACGACGATAACGTCTACTTTTTCTACGGCCTGCAACTACACGCTCATACCTAGGCAATTCAGTTTGTATTCAACCGTGTTGGCTGCCAGGTGCATGGTTTTGTTCTATGTGCGAAACATTTTTGCGATAACATACATAAGTTGTGTAGATTTATTAGTGATTGGTTTGCAATAAAAAATGAATCCTAATTATTACCGAACGAAAGTTATATCGGATAGTCAACCTGCATTTTTCCCTGAACCCGCAGAAGATACATTTTGTGATTTAGAGGACGGTAAGTAAAAATAAATAAAACAAATGCAAGTTAATTAAATTAAACCACAATTGTACCGTCCATACGAGGGCGGTCCCATAAATACCCGATCTTACTTACTGGCAGTTTTTATAATTCGAATTTAGAATTCGAACGCGCTAGGTCATTTGGCATTTGTTCTGAAGCATATTTAGTGAAAGTTTCCATCGAATTTTTCGACTATGGATAAAATTGGTGTTCGTTACGTAATTCAATACTTTTATTTAAAAGGTCTCAGCCCAACTAATATCAAAGTGGAGCTAGATTCTACTTTGGGGGAGTCTGCTCCTTCATTTACAACCATAAAATATTGGGTGGCAGAGTTCAAGCGCGGTCGCTCGAGCTGCCAAGATGAACATCGCAGTGGACGACCAAATGAGGTGACTAATCCAGAAATAGTAAAAAAAATCTACAAAACGGTACTGGATGACCGTCGACTGAAAGTGCGCGAGCTAGCAGATATGGTAGGCATTTCAAAAAGTGCAGTCCATCGTATTTTAACAGAAAACTTGGACATGAGAAAGCTGTGCGCAAGATGGGTGCCGCGATTACTCACAGTAGAACAAAAACAGCGTCGTGAGGATGTGTCAGTCGAATGTTTAGCAAAATTTCGCAGCAAGAAAGCCGAGTTTTTGCGTCGATTTATCACCATGGATGAAACATGGGTTCATCACTTTACACCTGAGACTAAGGTACAATCAAAACAATGGACTGAAAGAGGAGAATCAGCTCCAAAGAAGGCAAAAACAGTTCCATCGGCAGGAAAAGTCATTGCTTCAGTTTTCTGGGACGCGCGTGGCATAATTTTTATAGATTATCTTCCAAAAAGAAAAACCATTAATGGCGAGTATTATGCGAACTTATTGCAGCGTTTGAGTGAAGAAATTAAAAAAAAGGGCCTAACTTGTCAAAGAAAAAAGTTTTGTTTCATCAAGACAACGCTCCAGTCCACAAATCCGGCATTGCAATGGCTAAAATCGAAGAATTAAAATTTGAATTGCTTCCCCATGCACCTTATTCACCAGATTTGGCCCCGTCAGATTATTTTCTGTTCCCAAACCTAAAAAAATGGCTCGGCGGGAAAAGATTTTCAAGCAACATAGAGGTTGAGTCTTTGGTTAATGACTATTTTGAAGAGTTCGACGATTCCTACTATAGACGTGGCATTGAAGCTATAGAACACCGCTGGGAAAAGTGTATCGAGCTACAAGGAAGCTATGTAGAGAAATAAATATAGTTTATCCCATTTACTTTGATTTTGGAATAAATATAATGTAACTGCATAATAAACATTCAGTCCGCAAAATAACTACTTGAGCGGCAAGATTTCATGATTGAGCGGCAGAAAAACATGTCTATAAGCAGTATATTTGACACTGACACTGTAGGAAGAGTGTGGTACGGGGAGTTCTAAATGGAAGCGGGAGCGAGCGAAGCGAGCTCGGACTTGCGGAGCACCCCGACTCGGATCCGTTAGGTTCGGAGACTGTGCGGGGAGGCGAGCTAAGCTAGCCTCCCCGCACAGTCGTAGTGTTAGGTTTAACATGAGAACACAGAAGTAGGAGCCCCGAAGGGGCTCCGTCGACCACTCAACACTGTAGGAAGAGTGTAGTACGGGGATGTTTAAAATAATTACAGCCATCCAGAATGACATAAATTGCTGATTGATTTTGAAATGTTTGCTGACCATGAGTTGCTGACCAATTAGCTATTTCTGCTCACCGATTATATTTTTCTGCTCACAGAAATAACAATACTATGCTAACCATTTAATTGACACCCTTTGATTTTTCTTGGTTAGGTCGGCTACTTCTGGGACCACCCTCGTACAATCAACTTTGTGTGTATTCAGATAACGAAGAGTCGCAGTAGTCGCAGTCATTGGTATCGCCTAAGAATCGTCAAAGCAATCAAGTTTTACCAGCGAAGAAGTTTTTTTACCGACGATGACTTACCGGAGTCAACCGTTGTTCACTTAAACTGAAAATAATTGTGATGTAATAGTACCACGAGGTTTTAAATTTTAAAAAACACAACGATTATCGATAAAAATCGGAAAAAAGATAGATATTTTTTATTAGGGTTCCGTACCCAAAGGGTGCCAAACGGGACCCTATTACTAAGCCTCCGCTGTCCATCCGTCCGTCCGTCCGTCCGTCGCCAGGCTGTATCTCAAGAACCGTAATAGGTAGACAGCTAAAATTTTCACAGAATGTGTATATCTATGGCCGCTACAGTTTTTTTTTGTGTATGTTATCTCATATCTTCGCCAGTTGTGATCCGATTTTTTTTTGTCTGAAAGGGTATATACCCGGTGTTAAGAATCCACAAAAATACTTTATTTTTATTATATATTTTTCTTTTGTTTTCACAATGTGTGAGGCAAAGGCATCATACAGCCTCAGTCAAAGATGACCAAATATTAAAGTATTTTTGTATCTTCTTAACACCCGATTGGTCCCATTTTAATTTGGTAAGGATCTGATCATATAGATATCTTCATACAATGGAAAAAAACATCAGTTATTGTATATTTTAGCGCGTTTTAGTTTTAGGAATATATACGTAACTATATTGACGCTATCTATTGAGTGATTTACAATGTTTTTTTAATACTACCAAGCAACCCGAATTTTTGTTTGTTTTGACAGCAAATGTGAGTGACGACTGCATAATTCTACATTTAGCTGATAGACGTCACCGCACGATACTAAAAAATATTGTATAAGGTCGAAATTAGGTTAACTAAAATGGTGAAAAAAAAAAACTTAAAACAAAAATACTAACCGACTTCAACACTAAACCGTAAAAATAAATTCTTTGGAGTCGGTACCACTCTCATGTTTGGTACCACCACCAAAAATTTTTTACGGTTTAGTGTTGAAGTCGGTAAGTATTTTATTTAAAAAACGTTCTTTTTTTACTTTAAAAACCATGATGCATTAATTAAATGACTATAATAAGTAGGTATTAATTGTACAAGTGCTTTTTATAAGAGACAAATTGACAATAATAATATATTAAATAAAGCTGCAGAGGATACAATTTGTAATACGGAACGCGGTAAGTAAATATAAATTAAACACAATGCAAGTTAATTAATAGAGCAATAACTTTACCGTCCATACAATCAACTTTGTGTGTATCCAGATAACGAAGAGTCGCAGTACTCGCAGTCATTGATATCGCCTAAGAATCGTCAAAGCAATCAAGTTTCACCAGTGAAGACAAACTTTTTTTACCGATGATTATATGACTTACCGGATAGTCAACCGTTGATCACTAAAGCTGAAAAGAATCTTGATAAAGCGAAAGGTAGGTAATATGAATGATTATTAACTTATGAACAACACGATTATTAATAATATGCGTAAAATAAAATCGTGCTTTGAAAGCACATAAATTCCGAACGCGTTAACTGTTTTGTTATTTCTAAGTAGTAAACAGGGTTACTTTTGGGCTCGACAGCATTACAATAACTTAATGAAATAAAGAATTTTAATTAACGTATTTTTACTAAAATAATCTTTAAATGAAACTACAAGTATTACTTGTACGTGTGTAATCAACTTTTTATTTCAGAAAATATACATACGACAAGAAAGAGACAAATTGACAATAATGTATTAAATAACGAAGAATCTCAGTCATTGTCAAAGACTCATCGTAGCAATGAAGCAAATTCAAGTGCATTAACAGAGCATTCTAATCTTAATGATTGTGAAACTAAAGCTTTGAAAGATAAATCTGTGAAATTTTCCAATCAACAAGAAACTAAAACACACGAAGAATCTGATTTAGATTCGGAAAATGGTGATAGCATACCAAGTGAGAACTGTGTTGATTGTATATTTGACAAAGAATTGGATAAAAGAAACTACTATTTTAATACTAATCAGTTTTTGTAAGATATACCTCAAATGATACGTAATATCATCATATCTAATATAATCAATTTTGATTTTTTTTTGTTTTTTATTTTTCATTACTCAAAAGTGAGCGGGCCCTTAAATTTTAGTATTTTAAAAACTTATAATAACAGATGTAATCGTCACACATCGCACAGAAAGATGGAAGGAGGTAGAGCTTAGGGGATACGCCTTTCACGCCCTTACTGCGCCTTTTTATTAGTTAGTATTGTCCGGTTCAAATGCTCTTAGGATACGACCTTTTGGAATGGAGTGGCATATGACAACGCTGTCGGGAAAGCGCGTGACAACAACAAAAACCACCAAAATACTATATTATAATAGACAATCTGTTTTCAAGTCATGAGGCTTCCACCATATAACTGCGACCTGAACCCAATCGATTATGTGTGTAACCTTGTCAAGCAAAGGGTTGCGGAAAAAAATTACAATCAATTAGAAAGCAACATCGAGAGTTTAACTTCAGAGGCATTACAATCAATCACAGCAGATGATTGGCGCAAAGAAATAAACCATATTAAAAGATTGGAAGAAGAATCAGTAATCTTTTCCAGTGAAAAGAGATCGTTTTATAGATGACCTTTTCATTACTATCACTGGTAAGGCTCCTAAGTCTTTAATAATATCAAATCAACACCCTGTCCAATGTTTTATGTAACGACTATGCTTATACTTATGTAACGAATATTTATGCTTCGCCCGCGCAGTTCCCGTTTTTTGATGTTTCCGTGGGAATTTCCCGAAATCCTTTCTTAGCGGATGCCTACGTCATAACATCTACCTGCATGCCAAATTTCAGCCCGATCCGTCCAGTGGTTTGGGCTGTGCGTTGATAGATCACTATGTCAGTCAGTCACCTTTGAGTTTTATATATATATAGAGTAACAGTTTTTAATATTATAGGTGATGATACTGATTCTGAAATTTCAAACTGAGACAGCTCAGAGAGTGAAGAAGAGGCTATGAGATCTAATGTAAATTGCTGAGTTGACATACTTTATAATGTTTTGTACTACATTAGTTCCAAAGTACCTTAACTAAAAACTAGTGATTTTGTGTACGTAGTTAGTACATTAACCTAAAATGTAATTGTTTTTTACACCTGTTTGTTAATAACTGGCTTGTATTTTTTTATTTTTGTGGAACCTTTAGTAAATACATACTAACTAAGACATTTTAAAAAAATACCAGACTTTTATACAGGTTAAAATTTATATGAATTGAAAGGTTAGGATCTTAGCTACAAAATAAATACTGCAAAATATTTTTAGTAGATACGGCGATATCGTTAAATTGAAATGTTTCCAAAGCTGATAGTCACCTCACAAGTTAACCAATTTTGACCAATTGTTGATGGAACAAACGCTAGGTATTTTTGATTTGAGGAAATGAGGAAGAATTTGGAATGAATAAGCCGAAGAGTTGCATCATGGAAAAGAAAAAAAATAGATGAACTAGGTAAAGAACATAATTAATGGTTAACATTTTATAAAAAGGACAAACAGTATAAAAAGGAATTTTCATCGCACACCGTATCGTAATTAGATTTATAACCTAAATAAAATAGAAATTTACCGAATGTGGATATTTAACCCAGTTGAATACAATTTTAATTTATTTACTTATTTGGTTTTCCTTTCAATGTTTTTTTTCAGATCTCAATGGAATTAGCGAAAATTCATAGTCATTTTGCGACACCTCAAATGTGTATCCAGTTTGCTGAGTGAGGTCGTATTCTCAGTAAAAAGCAGTGTTCATACCAAAGGAGACCAATGTCTGCGACCCGTGGCAGTAAGAAAAAGTAATTGTCGCTCACGTGAAGTGAGCAGAGCTACAGGGAACTGGTTTGAGAATGTCAGGTTGCCCTTGTCCCTTGTTTTCCAGGTTATGTACATGTTCAGCCACGGGTACACTTACGAATTGGTGCAGAGAGAAACTGCATAAGAGGAGTGGGAAACTGTACTGTCACCAAATAACATTGTCGACTGGTACAGTTACTGTCGGGAGACTATTAAAATATATGAACTAGAGCATCAGAATGATGACAACAAAATAGGTGGACCCAACAAAGTGGTGCAAGTGGATGAGTCTAAGTTTGGAAAACGTAAATATAATAGAGGGTGGCAAATTGAAGGTCAATGGGTCAAGGGATGATTGAAGATGGTAGTAATAATTTGTACTTGGAAGTATGTCCAGACAATGAGCGGTCTGCAGAGGTTCTGGTGCCACTGAAAAAAAAAAGTTCAAGTGGGCTCCATTATATATAGTGATTACGAGCTTATGACTGTATTCCTGAACATGGATATGTTAATAGAAAAGTTAATTATAGTGACCCTGAAAGTAGATTTGTGGCACCAGATGGGACACACGCCCGAAGAATCGAAAGCCTGTGGCGTGTCCTAAAAAGACAATTTCACAAGGACAAATTCAAAGAAAACTTCACAGATTGGCTTGTGGAGTATTCCTGGAGGAGGAAACTTAGAGTACACCTTAAAGATCCTTTTGAAGAATTATTAAAAGCAATTAAATATATTTAATAATTAGTTGTTTATGGACATAGTGTTGTAAGTTGCCTGCCACTCCCTTCGTGAGCTTTTTTTAGCTTTTTTTTAAGCTATTGCATAGCTTCTATGGCGGGCCTTGAGCGCGGGGACCGAAACCAGAAATTCCGTAACGAAAAAACCTCACGCTTGAAGGCCGTGCATCGTCTAACGTCGTTTCAGTTCGGCAGTCTTCGACACGGCGTTGTGTGCGTGCGATTAGACGTATTGTACGACTCTACGAAACTCGCAGGAATCGAGACGAGCTGCTCCGAAATCGGACGAATACATAAGCAGCTGTTTATGAGAAAGTACCTTGCGATTAGACGTATTGTACGACTCTACGAAACTCGCAGGAATCGAGAAGAGCTGCTCCGAAATCGGACGAATACATAAGCAGCTGTTTATGAGAAATTACCTGTTCGGTCCAAAACTTTCTGGCTGGAAAAATTTGGCGGCTTAAAAAAAAAAAAAAAGATGTCATCGCGATTGTCATTTAGTCTGCTTTTTCGAGTCTGGTTTTGGCGTTTCTGTTGGTTGTAGTTTTGATTTTACGGCGTTTTAACGATACGAATCCGGAAAACTTTCGAAATGATCAAATTGGAATATCGTTCCGTGATCAAATTCCTGACTAAGGAAGGGGTCAGCCCGACCGATATAAAAAAAAGGTTGGATGCCGTGTACGGGGATTCTTCTCCATCATTTTCCACGGTAAAAGAATGGAGTAAACAGTTTCGATTGGGGCGGGAATCCATTGACGACGAACCTCGCTCCGGCCGGCCTATAGAAGTACTCACCGAGCAATGTATTAAATTAGTGGAAGAGGAACTTCTGAGTGATCGAAGACTAAAGAAATAGCGGCAAGAACCGGACTTTCCAAAACTTCAGTACTTAGGATACTACATGATCATCTTCACATGAATAAAGTTAGTGCTAGGTGGGTACCCAAACTTCTTTCGAGCTTGCAGCGTACTGAGAGAAAAGCGTGTTCTCAAGAAGTTTTAGACGCGTATAGGCGTTACGGAAAAAGTTATTTGGAGTCGATTGTTACGGGAGACGAAACCATGGTTTTGTACTATGATCCCCTGTCTAAAAGGGAATCGGTGGAGTGGCGTCGTCTTGGTGAAAAGCCACCTAGAAAGGCCAAGGTAACGCAATCCACCAAAAAGATTATGGCAACGGTATTCTGGGATTGTCACGGAATACTAATGATTGACATAAAAGAAAGGAATACCACGGTAAATGGCAGCTACTACGCCACCCTTATTGAGCAGTTGCGAGAGGCGATCAAGCAGAAACGACGTGGAAAACTTAGTAGAGGTGTTCGGCTTCTCCACGATAATGCTCCCGTTCACACTGCTGCAATTGCCAAAGCTGCTGTAGCTAAATGTGGCTTCGAGGAAATTCGCCACCCCCCTTACAGCCCAGACCTGGCCCCAAGCGACTACTACTTGTTCTCGAGACTTAAGGCAGACTTAAGGGGAAGACGATTTTCTTCGGATGATGAAGTGGCCCAAGCAGTTTTTACCCATTTCGAGGACAAAACTCCAGAATATTTTTATAAGGGGATAGAAATGCTTATCACGAGATCTGCAAAGTGCGTTGAAATAGAGGGGGACTATATCGAAAAATAAAAATAAAATTGTAAATATATCTACTTGTTTTCTTTGTTAGGCCGGACACTTTTGGACCGCACCTCGTATATAGGTGTATAGGTATTTATGTACAACAGTGAATAGCTGTACTTGTAAAATTTGTGTATAAAGTGTTTTTGTTTACCAACGATATCGGTTGCCAAGGCAACAATATCGGTTGTTAAAACAATTAAAACAAACATACCTATAAGATAAAAAAGATTTGATCATTTTCGGAGAATAATAAAACTCTTTTCATAAACTGTATATACCTCCATATGACAAAAAAGATTTGATTATTTTCTGAAGACTAAGTATTTACTTTCAAACATATATTGATGGAGCTACAGAAGTTTTACTTCAGTCGTGTGGTCTAAAGCACACTCGTATTTTAAGCTATTGTAAGTATAGCTTTTATCGCGGGCTTTGAGGGGACTGAAAAAAACCTGACACCTTAAAAAAAAATTGAGTTCTAAAAAACTTACAGTGCCATCTATCTATCCATCATGATGATGGTGATGGTGGTTGCGATGGTGGTCGCGATGGTAATCGCAATGATGGTCGCGATGGTGATCGCAATGGCGCTCGTGATGGTGGTCGCGATGGTAAATAATTATAATTGCATAAGTTGATAAAAAATGCTATGCAATAGCTTTACCGCGGCAGTCCCCGAGTGCCACACGTCTTTTATTAATAAGTGGTAGCGATTTTCGTCACGATTGAAGTAAATTTCCCACTACACTTTTGCACTGAAATTATGCACTACCATTAATAAAATTAAAGTAGATTTAATAAAGTCCCCATTGGTTTCTGAGACCACAACTTTGGAGAATCGCAAGGAGTCTACACAAAAATGCCCTGCAAAACTCCCACACATCAACACTACTCCGTTTATTTTGAGTCATTTTTAATGCCAATCGCAACATGCGATAACTATCCGGAAGCTCCATTCACTCATTACGTACAAAAACATGAAGTATATAGTCAAAGATATTGTATTAAATGTGCGTATGACGATCAAAACTCTTTATATAGGACGTAAAAGTGATTTACAAAAAATTTGTAGTAAAAATTCATTCCAAAAAGAACCTCTACTATTGTCAGAAGACATCAGAAGTATAGAACAAAGTGAAGTATGTACAACTGTCAGGTAAGTAAAGATACTCATGACTGATTAGCATACAGGGCGCCACAAGGGTGTTGCCCACCGACTTAGTTAGTTAGTTAGTAGTAGCTAATAAATGCATTGTACCAAATTATGTCCCAATTTTACAAGCTTTTATTTAGTTTCACCTGTCCTGTTGTCTGTCGTTCTGTAATCAAATCTTACAACTTAAATTTGATCCACTTCCCGGTTTCCGATTGAGCTGAAATTTAGAATGCATGTATAAATCGGATGACAATGCAATGTTATTGTGATATAGAGCTGATCTGATGATGGAGCTGGAAGGTGGCCATAGGAACTCCGTAATTAAATGATGCAACCCTATCGAGTTTGAGCTCATTAGATTCGTCTTGACAAGTACTTTGATACTATATGGTAACCAGGGTCTGATGATGGAGCCGGAAGGTGTCCATAGGAACTCCGTAATTAAACGATGCAACCCTATCGAGTTTGAGCTCATTGGATTAGTCTTGACGAGTACTTTGATACTATATGGTAACCAGGGTCTGATGTTGGAGTTGGAAGGTGGCCATAGGAATTCCGTAATTAAACGACGCAACCCCATCGAGTTTGGGCTCATTGGATTAGTCTTGACGAGTACTTTGATACTATATGGTAACCAGGGTCTGTGTTGGAGCCTGGAAATTGATGCTGTGTTACCGATGTAACAATCACATAAGTAAAAGTAACACGTCCGTACCTCCTTCTAAGGCATATTGGAACAGCTTGGAACCTGGGCCTATACCTCACGTTATACAACGTTTGTCGCAAACTGAAAAGCGCCTTCTTTCTCGGATAATACCGTTTTTAAAAATTGTAAAGTTTGACGGCTTATTTGGACAATACGGATTTCGTGGTCAAGCAATTCTTTTTGCTCAGGATCTTTTCGAGGTTACCGAAAAACTGCCACATATGTTGCCTAGATCTGTAGATAACTGTGGAATTGTGATTGTTACAGAGCATCTAGAGAATTTAAATATTACTCGTGAGTTTTCAGTGTCTCGCGACAATGTGTTCGAGGCTTTGACATGGTTGGTGGCTAATAATCCGTTATACAAAGATGTTCTTATAGACAACAACGCAAACATATCGACTGACGATCTGATTTTAGTTTCCGAAAACGCTTGTTCTACATCGCAAACTAACAGTCCGAGCGCGGTTCAAAATAATCAGGACTTTGTACAAATTAATGACGTTTCTCGTATTTTACAAGGATCATGGCATCAAGGAAATGCTGAAGTTTTTACATCGGGGTATGCTGGCGTGCAATGCTGTGCTATGGCAATGAGCAATATCATAAGAGTGTCCATTACTCCACCTCAGCAGTGGAGCAAAAACACTCTTGATCAAAACATGATAGAAGGAGATTCACTGTATGTCAAACTGCGATTATTAAACGCTGAAAATCCTGCAGGTGTCCAAATCGAAGAAGACGGTTATTTAGAAATAAGGCATTTCGATTTAGTAAAAGCTGGATTGGAAATATTTGGTCGTACATTTGCTCTAGAATATGAGAGTGACAGTTCTTTGTTCGGAAGTTTACGAGATTCGGTAAATCGCGACAGTATTGGTCTACCTGTGCAGGTTATTCTTGACACATCAAACTGGTATATTTATAGCTGCTGGAAAATCGTTTGGGGTTATTTGTTTCGACCAAAAGTTTTATTTAACTGATTCTCATTCATGCGGCCCAAAAGGGGCTAGAGCTAACAATGGCAAAGCATGCATGATTGAATGTAGAACAGTCGATGAGTTAGTTCGATTATGTAAACGAGCTACTACCTCTCAAAATGTACCTTACACTTTGACATATGTGGCAGTGACAAATATATCCATCATCAGTCCAAATCACTCACCGCTCAGCACGCCACACTTACCAGTATTAACAAGACACCAGGAATGTAATAATGTGAACACTTGTACACAGCAGTCTAATCCGATCTCGGAAGCATACTTTGATAAAATATCTTCTAAAGTGGAACATAGCATACGGACTAATGAAAATATATCAAACAACACCGCAACCAACGATGCGTATCTACCTGTACAAACTTCTATCATGGGTCCAATTGATTGTCATCAACCGGAAGTCGAAGATGAGCTGGAAGTATCTGGTAATATCAATAAAATTGTACGGAAAACGAAAGGCAACATTGTAAACGTAAATCATGAACGGAAAGCAGAAGAATTATCTTGGTTTTACCTATTCCCGCACGGTGTCAATGGATTAAATGAAGAGACAAGGCAAGTACCAATATCTCCTCTTGATTACTATCAATACCGCATTCTTAGCGAGGACACTCGATTCCAGAGGAATGATTATTTATTCTACGCCTTATCAATGTTCGAATTTTATAGAATCAAATCTACGATTGCTGCTTGTGGAAAAAAAATTGAAGGACATAATGGTATGGTTGAGGATGTACATTTATATTTAAAAAATTTGAGAGGTTCCGCTTCTTACTGGCGAGCAGCACTAAATGATCTCGTAGCACAAATCAGGTGTCTCGGACCACCGACGTATTTTCTAACTTTCAGCTGCAACGATTTAAATTGGATTGACATGAGAAAGGCACTTTTGATTGCTGACGGGAGACCAGATGAAGATCCTACCAGCCTTAACATAATGGACGTACAGAAATTAATTGAATTATACCCAGTTATTGTAAGCCGGCATTTTATGGTACGAATTCATGCACTTTTAACGTTTTTAACACACAATCACGAAGTACTCGGCGGACAAATGAGAGATTTCTGGTGGCGCATAGAATTTTTAAAATCGGGGGAGCCCACATTTACATATGGTAATGTGGATCGAAAATCACCCATCTTTTGAAACTGAAGAAGGCATTCGTCTCCTTGACCAAGTTGTATCGTGCCAATTGCCACCAGAGGATACCGATCTTTATGAATTGGTAAAAAAAAAACAAATTCATCGTCATACCCATACGTGTCAAAAGAACAATACCAATACTTGCAGGTTCGGTTTTCCTAGACAAGAATCCGACGAAACTCGGATAATTGATCAAACTACTGATGAGTATCTCCGGAATGGTGGCAGAATTTGTATTCTAAAGCGACGCCTAGAGGACAGATGGGTTAATAATTATAATCCCACATTATTAAAGGTTTGGAATGGGAATATAGATTTGCAACCATGTGGCTCAAATGAAGCAATAGCATATTATGTAGCAAAGTATATCTCTAAATCTGAACCAACGGTATTAGATTCAAGCCTAGCTCAGGCAGTGCGACAAATTCAACGTGAAGAAAGTGACACATCCCGAAAACTCTTTAAGGTTTGTATGCGAATTATGCAAGAACGACAAATCTCTGCTTGTAAGTCCGCATGTAGACTGTGTCATCTAAATCTCCGCGACAGCTCAAGGAAATGTATTTTCTTAAACACTCGCAAGCCGGAAGTCAGATACCGAGTATTAAAATTTGATGATTGCGGACAAGCAACAGGATACTGCAATAATATCTTTGACAGGTACGAAAAACGTCCATATGACCACCCAGAATTTGACTTTATTAATATGAGTTTGATAGAATTTGCAATGCTTTTTGAGCCTTATTATATCAAAAAAACGAATGATATGAGCAATGACGATTCCGTAGATGACCATCAGCATCAAGAGGAGACCACCAGAAGACGACTCATCACATTGACCGATAATACTAAGCTTATAGTACGAAATGTTCCAGCGACGGTACGAGTTCCATATTTTGTAGCAGCAACAGATCCCGAGAACTATTATTATAGTCTGTTGCTACAATACATGCCGTATCGTAATGAATGTGAGTTACTGGAAGAACACGACTCCGCTCAGGAAGCATTCCTAGCAAAAGAAGAATTCCTCCGCCAAACCAACGAGCGTATGCAACTTTTTAGAGAACGAGACCGACAGCTAGAAAATGCGTTTAACCAAGTTCACGCATTTCGCATTCTCGACGAAGAAAATCTACAACCTAACGACGAACCCATTGATGAAATAGAAGCACCTGAACATTGTATGGCTGATGATGAGTTCAATACGTCTTGCAGAGCTATGAATGCTGATCAGGCGGAAGTGTTTCGATTTGTGACACGAAAAATTCAAGAGCAGATTCAAGGAAACGACAACAGACTAAGGCTCTTCATAACAGGGAATGCAGGAACTGGTAAAACATTTTTGTTCAAATTGCTGAAAAATCAAGCCAACCGTTGCCATGCCAAGACTGTCGTTAAAGTGTGCGCTCTAACAGGGGTTGCAGCGCGTTTGATTGGAGGCTCTACACTTCATACTGCACTAAAGCTACCTGTGCAAAAAGATGGAAGGATAACCCAGATGCCCATGCTGACGGGAAATTTTCTCAGATTGATGCGGTTACAGTGGAAAGATATACAATTTCTATTTCATCATCATCATATCAGCCAAAGGAAGTCCACTGCTGGACATAGGCCTCCCCCAAGGATCTCCACGACGACCGGTTCTGCGCTGCCCGCATCCAGCGGCTTCCCGCGACCTTCACCAGGTCATCGGTCCACCGAGTGGGAGGCCTGCCTACACTACGCTTTCCGGTGCGTGGTCGCCACTCGAGAACTTTACTGCCCCAACGGCCATCTGTTCTACGAGCAATGTGCCCCGCCCACTGCCACTTCAGTTTAGCAATTCTGAGAGCTATGTCGGTCACTTTGGTTCTCTTACGGATTTCCTCGTTTCTGATTCGATCACGCAGAGAAACTCCGAGCATAGCACGCTCCATTGCCCTTTGGGTGACCTTGAGCCTTCTTATGAGGCCCATAGTAAGCGACCATGTCTCAGTTCCGTACGTCATCACTGGCAACACACATTGGTCGAAGACCTTGGTCTTAATTATTAACAATTTCTATTTATTGACGAAATATCAATGGTCCCGTATGAGATGCTTTGCATGATCGACTCTAGATTAAAACAACTTAAGAATAGTGAAGAAATGTTCGGTGGTCTTAATGTGCTCTTGTTCGGCGATCTAATGCAACTGCCTCCGGTACGCGGAAACCAAGTATTCGATCAACCAGCAAGAATGGTTCCAGCGACACATTTGTGGCGCTTGTTCTCTTTAATAGAGCTAAAAGAGAACATGAGACAAAAAGGTTGCGACAAGTTTGTGAATATATTGAACGCTTTAAGAGTAGGTGAGCTGACTACCGAACACTTTTCTGATCTTATGCAGAAAGTATCTTCAAATAGCTCTGGAGAGTTCTCGATTGAAAAAGCTCTACGTATTTACCCAACGAATCAGCAGGTCAATAAACATAATTCAGCCGTTCTCGAACATTTTAGGAAGAAGAATACACAAATGTTTAAAATAATAGCACAAGATCAATTAATTGATGGATAAAAAAAGAATGATCAGATTGATATTAATAAAATAATACACACGGACATTAACAAAACAGGAGGTCTTCCAAAAGAACTAGAAATATTTGTTGGTGCTAAAGTTATGTTGAGGTCTAACGTTGACGTTGCTAAGGGACTTGTGAATGGAGCAATAGGTCACATCACTGAAATCATATGGCCGTATTACAGACGTGCTCAACTATACAATAGCGATGTACCATCGGTTCGCGTAGACTTTGGTAACGATGGCATTCACATAATACACCCTAAATCAGTTCAATTTCCTGCTAAATTTAATCACGGCACAGCTGAAAGAAGAATGCTCCCGATTGTCTTGTCTTGGGCTTCAACTGTGCATAAAATGCAGGGAACTACTGTAGATCATGCTGTTATTTATCTAGGCTCCAAATTGTTCGCTGCTGGTCAAGCTTATGTAGCTTTAAGCCGAGTTAGGTCTTTAGCAGGTCTTCAAATCGAAGAACTTGACTGCTCCAAGTTGACGTCGAAGAAACCTTGTAATGTTGATGCATTAAAAGAAATGGATAGAATGAGAAACGTTACAAATAACTAACAAGTGATTACATAATTTCAACATTATTGATATTTAAATCAGTACATATTACATATCATGTGAACGAACTACGGACTTCATAACGGAATAACGCTGCTACGCGCTGCGAACTACGTCGTAGTAAATCTCGAATTAAAAACAGAGGTACTAAAAAGTTAAAAATAAAATTAAAGAAAAAAAAAATTTTTAAAAACAAGCTTTTATTATTTGTTTATAAAATGAACTAAAAAGTTAAAAATAAATTAACTCTAAAAAGAAATATAACACTTTGTAACTTGATTGTAACCTTTAACGACAAATAAGCGTCTTCGTCTAGGACAAAATAATTCCATATTGTACAAATTTATTTAATTTTAATACTAAAACTTTTCACCATACATAATTATTCAATCTTGTCCCCCCTCTTTATCATAGTCCCCATTTATAAATGAAAGCGTGTTACATTGTGATAGCTTGAGGAAAATGTTGTGTTGTATTAAAATTTGTACAGTATGGAATTATTTTGTCCTAGACGAAGACGCTTATTTGTCGTTAAAGGTTACAATCAAGTTACAAAGTGTTATATTTCTTTTTAGAGTTAATTTATTTTTAACTTTTTAGTTCATTTTATAAACAAATAATAAAAGCTTGTTTTTAAAAAAAAAAATTTTCTTTAATTTTTTGCCATAACCTCAGTAATTATGACGCTCATTTTATAGTACATGCTTTGAACTTTAAACAAGGGAAAATTTAAAGAATTCCTCTAAACAAAGATAAATATATTTAATATAAAGAGGAGTATGAGTGCAGCAGCAGTTACGCTGGCAGGGAAGATAGCGGGTGATCCGAGAGCATATCAACGTCTCAGGGGCTTTCTGGCTAAGGCGGGAGATAACCCGAAGTTCTGCCGGGCGGTCTGCGTTATCCTACAGCGCCGCATCACCCTAGACATCCTCCGTAGAACAGGGGCTACGAAGGGGGAGGCCGAGATAGTATTGACCACCCTGCAAAACTGGGTTGGGAAGGATGGCCCCGCTGAGGCTGTGGCAGAGGCGGTGGAGGAAGCCCTCGAGTCCGACCAGAGTCGCTCCCAGTTGAGGACCATCCTTGAAGTTATGACGCATGAGCTACGAGAGCAGGGCGGGGACACGGGAACACATGGCATGTTGACCACGATGGAGGCACTTAACAAGTTACAGGCAATTGCTTCTCTCCTAGTGGCCGACAGGGTGTGTCCTGTGTGTTACCTGCAGTGTGTATCGGGCACTAGCGGCCAGGACGAGATTACCAGTAAGGGAGACGATAGCACTTTAAGTGGTATTGAGCTCGCATCGTTGATACTGTCGGGAAGTGCACGGGCCGCGCAGGAAGCAGCAAAGCAACACAATCGTGAGATGCACAGTGAAAACGGAAATATACACTTTCTCCAGCCCGACTTAAGTAATCACGCCGCTGTTATAAGTAACGCTGTCTCAAGAAGCTATAGAACCGTGCGTCACAAGTATGCCCCAGGCATTACACCTGAGAATAAAAGAGCAGCTATATCCCTTGAGCTACCTCACCTTGTATACGCCCAAAGTGCAAACGGGGGCACGACCTTGGCAGATTGTCCGCCAACACGGCATCAAGTGGCTTGGGTACGTTCTCATATGGGACAGAAAGAACTAGAGGGGGTAGAGGCTCCAACAGCAGCGGATAGACTGGCTGTGTACAGGGAGGAACAGAAGGCGGGAGAGCAGCGGGGCGTAGCACAACGTCTACCCGCCGAAGCGCCCCTGGGGGACAGGCCGGCTGCTGGGGCCTGTGAAGGCTTAGCCGACGACGGGGCCGCCCTACAGAGCGCTGCGCAACTCCTACAAGACTGGGATGAGATGGAACAGCGCCATGTAACGGCACACGAGGAAGACTGGCTGACGCGAACATCGCAGTGGCAGAGAGACTCGGCGGGGGGTTGTAGGATATTGATGCGCCCAGACTCACCAGGGAATCATGTCCGGGAACTGACATTGGGACACTTATATTGGAATAGGGCAGAGCCCTATGTGCAACAGGGGGACATGCACCCTTACAGCCTTAGCTACCTCACTGGCAGCGGCTATGGACGCGACTGATACTAAGGATGGTAGGGTGAACGCACGGTACGTAAACCATATCTGGAGGTACCTACAAGTCTCGCCCCTAATCCAGGGAACCCTCATGAAAACGGGGCCCGCCATGACGGCAGACATCACAGGGCATCTAGTGAAACTGCGCCTGCTCGACCACCTTAGGGAGGTATCATGTGGGTTTCCCACCGGAGTCACATGGTCGCCGGTACTCAGTGCCCCCACGCCGCGCCTCCTCCACGCCCGTGTCGACGACCTCGATATACAATTTGTCGTCATCAGTCCTTGGTACCTTGACGAGATGTGTGCCTTGAATGGGGTTATCAGAACAGATGCAGGACACGGATGGGCCATGGATGATCCCTCGGTGGGGGTCGTTGTTTTAGACAAGGCTGCGATACAGTGTGACAGGTTGTGGTCGCTGCAAGTATTAATGGCTTTACCGTACCCGTTGATAGAAGTGTACGAGTTGTTCGTGGCGCAACCTCCTTTTGCACCTCCTTTGGGGGGAAATTTGTTGGCATCCATGTTGCGTAACGAGTGTGCGGTTACATTAAACAATGGGGTGAACAAGCTAGTCTTGGTCACGACGGACGAGAGGCCAACCCTATCGATAAATGATATAGAGTACAACGTGCCATGGCCGCGGACAAACGCACAGCGGGAACGGACCGTCCCGGATGCGGCCCAAGCATTAGCCTCGGGGCTGATACTACGTTGTGCGAGCACGGCATTAACGTGCGCCGAACCTCTGATGAGGGTAGCGGAACCCTGGTTATCAAAAGTGAACGCACAGAACAATGTCTGCTGGGAAACTATAGATGACATTGTCGCCTGGGCATGCTTTCGGTTCCTGCCCCAGCCCGAGATGTCCAGGTCCGCAGCTAACATCTGCCGCTCACACTGGCTACCGGACATGTATTGTGCTGTGGGGTATGGGACCGGTAATCCTAGGATTGGCCCCCAACAAGGCCAGGACTATGAAACGTTCTACCACGACATGGCTGTGACATCCCTCGATCAGGTCTTCACGAGCCGTGATGACGCTGATGAGTTCCCCGCCCTAAGGGTGGGGACGTGGAGTAACGCAATCGAGTTGGCCACAGGGTTGGGCATGGTTACATACACTCATGCCTCTCAGGAGGTGTCACCGGGGGAGGGATTCGGTTCATGTTTGGCGGTGGATGAAGTCGAGCGCTCACTTCTACGGAGGAGGGCGTTTGAAGAGTTCAAACGCGCCAACGGGTTGTTGGATCAGATAGTGGACCAGGAGGCGATGGGCGACAGTAAGGGGTTCTGGGGAACTCTTATTGAAGGGGACTCTCGTTCGAGGGACTCCGTATCATCAATGGGGGAATATATTGTCAAGCCGGCCCCGGGGGCCGTGCTAAGTTGGACCATTAATAAGGTCGCCGGCCTCCCGGGCACGTTAACGGGCGTAAGAACGCCACTGGCTTTTAACTTGTATGATTGCATGCAGGCGGGTAAATTGGAGATCCCGACGACTGCTGGTTTCGCACAACTTACGGGGGCGGGGGCAGGCTGGACCAGCGGACGATACGACTTCATAGGGAATGAGGTGGGGACATCACGAATACTCGAGAGAGGTATGGGGCGTGTTAATTTGGCCATCCTCGAAAACAATGACATAGTATATGAGTCTCGGCCGCAACACGAACAGGTGCAGAGTATGGCATGTCGCCTGGATACAGCAGTTTTTACGATATCCGCCAGACGCATGGGATGGCGGGGGGTGGCAAGGGACGTCCCCCACCCAGCAGATACCGCCCCGGCTTTCGGCTGGGGCGCCACTGTTAAAGTCCGGGACTTCATGGGGGGGGGAATTTCAAAGACTGAAAGAGAGGCTCTAGCTGTGGTATGGTCAAATGAAAAGTTTCGAGGATATATTGAAGGAGAAAACTCTGAAAAGAGGACGTGGCAGACCCAAAAAGAACAACAACTAGAAAGACTTCTGTCTCTCTCATCGAGACGATCTCGGAGACAGAGGGGGAGTATGTAACACCACGTACTAAGTTCCAGCAATCGTCACTAGATGGCGCTGTAAATTATTAAAACGCGCTAACGATTTGTACCTAGTGAAAATGTACACTGCTCATATGAATTTGTGTAAGCATGCTAGGCAGAGAGGGTCTTTCACCGTCTATCGCTTGCGGTGGACGTGTGCTAGACAGTCTGCTCTCGGCGCTCCGCCGCCGCCCGCTACCCGCGCTACTCTTCGAGTATCTCCGTGCGTCGTCGTGCCCGCCCGCCGGCCACGCCCCCGCACGCTGCCGACACCTGCCTGCGCCTCGCAACGCTACCAGTCGGCCATCCCAGCCCAGCCACGTGGTGTTTACACGACGCGACTACGGCCAGTTTCTGACGATCGCTACACGTCTCCTCGCGCGTTTTCGAAATCCACTGTTTGGTGGTTGTCCGGTGCACCTCTTTAAGAGGAAGGCTGCCTCACGGCGCTGCGCGTTAAAGTCGGACAGAGTGTGACCCGAGCTCTCACGGTTCCCTACTGGGAAACGGAAATTCTTGGTTGGGTCTGGAACCACCGGCTTTGGGGGTGGCCCCTCGCCGACGCCAGATATCTCCCTCCCACCCTTCCCATCCCAATACCTATTCTTGTTGTGTTGTTTGGGCGTCTGCGCTGGTTACAGCTCGCACAGGCTACCCTCGACACTTCAGGCAGCTAGGGCCGTTAGGTCACCCGAACCCATTGCACTAGGCCTTACCCAGGGGTGACGGTTAGGGACACCTAGGTTGGTAAGGTCCCAACATGGCGGGTGCAGTAGCACCCGCGCTCCCCGCCTCCGGCGTCTCTCAGGCGGAGTCAGCCCGAGAGTTCATAGCTCTCATTAGGTCCGACCCCCGTTTTATGGAATCAATCCTCCGCGCTATGCCTCGCGAATCGGTTGTAGCTTACCTACAATCCGCCGACACGATCCCTGACTCGCCCGCGTCTCTCGAGCCGCCGTCACCCGCGCCTGCCCTTGCGCAAGCGTCCGAGGACGACAACGGTAAGGACGACAACTTTATGGACGCTGACAACTCGTCAGTGACCTCCTCTCGCCCCAACAAACGAGGCCGTCCTGCGGATTCAGACTCGTCAGAGTCATCGGAGGACACCGTTACGGGTGACTCCGATTTCGTATCCGCTCACGACAAAAAGGCAGCTAAGAAGGCTAGGAAGCTCGCGAAGCGACAGCTAGCCAAACTCGAAAGAGAAAAGCTAGAGTCGCTATCGCTGTCTCGCTCTACCGTGCCCAACCCTCTCGCTAGTTCAGCGCCGCCGCCGGCCGTAGCTATTACCCCCCCCCCCCGCCCGCGCCGCCCCGCCGCCCGCGGCATCGAGCCAGTCAGGCACAAACACCACGGCGAATAAGCCGAATCGGTGCGCCCCGGTCCTACCGAGAGCCAAACCCCCGCCAAACGTGTTCCTCAGGGATAAAAGCAAGTGGCTGACCACTAGCAATCTCTGCAAGGAGCATAATATCAGATATACCAAAGCGTCAAACTTAGGTGAGACGATCAAAATCGAGGTCCCTACGACCGACGATTTTAGGAACCTTACCAGGCTCCTACTCACAAACAAAATTCCGTATCACACCTACGCTCTCCCTGAAGAGATAAGATAAGATGGAATTGATCCAAAGAGTCCAGAGCATTTTCTGCCGTAGGGCTCTGGACGCCCAATGGTGCGTCAGGAACCCGGACTTGCATAGGGACTTAGGCTTACCTACCACCCAACAATTTCTCAAAGGCCTCTCCGAGAACTTCTTCAAGTCCTCGGAGTCGCATCCCAACCCACTGATTCGCGAGGCAGCGGACTACTCCCCACGTCCCGTTCTAACTAGTAATATGGTCCGCAGACCAAGAAATGTCCTCACTGATCCTCCCGATAAAATATCAGCCGACCTGAACCTCCTCCTGGCAGCTCAGGGAGACTGTTAGTGTTATTATTTGAATAACACTGTCCCCTCACTTGCACACCTAATGTGATAAACCATACGGCCCTCCCATCAGGAGCTCGCCGCGCTGTCCCCTTAGCGTGTATTTTTCGCACCCCCACCCCCCCCCCCTCCCTAGGGGGGGGGGGCGTCGCTCCGATATACTTTTAGGGTGGCTTATGCTGCCAAAGTTCTTCGGCGGGTTTTAGTGGGTATTGCGGTCCGACAACTGTGAGTCCCACATAACCGGTGCAGTTTTACCGCTGCACAGGTATGCGTAAATGCATTCACCTCCCTCCCCTACACATCTCACGAAAAAAAAAAAAAAAAACATGCTAGGTTCGCTACAGGGTGCTCGCATCTGACCTCTTCGTCTCTTGTACAGCTGAGTGCCAGAAGAAACTGATTTATTAAATTTATAATTTTAAAAGCATAAATAGTACCAATTTGAATTTTTTTAAATTTTTGCAACTTTAAATGCAATTTACTCAAAACTGCTTTTTTTTAATAGTAACGGTACGGTTCTCAGATGTATTGGATGGAATATGTTCAAGTCTATCTTCAAGTCCGGCTTTGCATTGTATAAGTTCAACTCTCCGCTCTTATACGGATTGTTATAAATGTAAAGAACCCTTTGTTTCGATCCCAGAATTACGATTTTTCCGTGTTGATAAATTATTGAATTTTTCAGCAATTGTAATTTCAGTAATTTCAGCTGTAATGGGGAACTAGCCAATTATAAATCTCCATACAAGTCCAGTCCATACTGCTTTCCTTCAATTGTCGTATGATCGAATTTGGCTGTGCCAAATCTAATTTGAATTTGCACTCACATTCATTCTTGATACTGATTAATATTTTACCGCCTTGTCAATATAGCTGTTTTTTGTGAATTTGATTTAGAAATGCACAGTATTCTGCGTGTAAATAGGCCCAATTCACATTTTTTTATACAGTAAGCACCATTTTCATCAACAATTTCAGCAAACCACAAGATTTCACTTTGAAAATAGTACACGTCATTACTATTTTTTGCTAAAAAGAAATCACTCTCCATGTCATATGGATCTTCTTTCAATTTTGCAATAAAAATTGGATCTAGTTTATTGTCATTTGGTTTTGGAAAAATGAAGACTTTACCGTCTTCATAGTCCCTTAATACAATTACTTCATCATTTTCATCGTACTTATCAAATATCATATCAAAACGGACAGTTTTGATATCGCACAGAGTTTCCGAATCAAAGTATGTTATGAGATCATAATAGCCACAATCTTATACTTATTTAGCTCTGTAGAGTCATATGTGTCTAAATTCGCACGGCCTACAATAGACCAAAGAGATGTGGATTTGTAGAACTCTCTCGCGCTCAGGCCAGATCTTTCGTAAGCTTTCTTCACGTCTCCTCCAAACCCTCTTAAGCAAAGCTTTTTCCAATCATCACAATTCAAGTTGTCGACGACGGTCTTCAATCTTGTAGAGACCCTGCGAAGTTTTACAACCTGTTTGCCAAGTTTTATAAGTATCGGAATATCTTCAGAAAGTTATGCCCCGTAAATTCCAAAAACATACAAAATAATAATCATAAGTCTTAATTCGAGAAAAATAAAATCTTTCCATATAACTTATAACCTGGCACACAAACTTTTTTTTAATTCACAATTGGTAAGCCCTTGGCATCATCTCACCGGATGGAAAGTGACGATGATGTCGAAGATGGAAGCGGGCTTACCAAGATTTCCCAACGCAATGTAGAACTGACTATCTTATCTTCATGCCGGAACACATCAATGTTTTTTTAACACACTGATGTTTGGCGGCAAGACTTAGATAAGACGGTGGTAGCTAGTCAGGCGGGCTAAGAAAATGCCCTACCACCAACCAAACCTAGTCTTAGAAGTTGACAACACCGGGAATCGAACCCGCGACCTCCTGGTGTGAAGTGAATGGACTAACCATTACGCCACGGAGGCGGTTAAAAACAAAAACAAAGTTTCAAAATGTTTTTATTTTATTTTTCCAGACCCAGTGGAAATCCCGGAGTCGCTCTGGGCGTAGGAGGCAGAGCAAAACCGCCTCGTCCTGGACCAGCGTCGGCTGGAGATAGAGGGTGTAGCGGCCCAAGAGACTATGGTCGCTACACTTCGCGACATTCAGCAAGATATCGCCAACATGCGCAAAGACTTCGCTGCCGCGTTCGGGCGGATCGAGAGGTCGTCGGATAATTAATCCGACCATCTCTCGATCAGCCGTATCTTATGTAGAACCTCGTCGACTGTGCTAAGAGAAAAAAATTAATAAGTAAAAAGTAAAAATTGATAGAGTTATTTTAATAAGTAGTAACAATTTACTCGTGAAATATTTATTTGTTTATATTAGTGTCTGCAGACAGATAGGTTAATATCATACAACTAGACGTCCCTTGCTAAGTTATAGGCATGGACTGCTTTAATCGATTTAGATCAATCTGTGAACAAATAATCTGCTACATGATTTAAACTTGTACAAACCTATTTTCAAGCGACTTCCAAAAAGGAGGAGGTTCTCAATTCATCTGTATGTTTTTATTTATGTGTGTTACTTCATAACTTTTGACTGGGTGAACCGATCTTTATGATTATTTTTTATTTGAAAGCTAATGCTTCCCGTGTGGTCTCATACAAATTTTATCAAAATCGTTGTAGTACTTTATACGAAAATTAACAAAAAACCAAAAATAATAATGCAAAAATGTACTAAGTTGTTGCGATGGAAGTAGGTTTTTAACGTGTTTAGCGTTTTCAATTATTCAGAATAATGACTACCAGAAGTATGGCAAAAAATACTCGAGCTCGACTCCAAACTACATTTTGCACTGGAAAAGTTAAAATTAAGCCAGGACTTATGACTGTATTCCTGAACATGGATATATTAATAGAAAAGTTAATTATAGTGACCCCGAAAATAGATTTGTGGCACCAGATGGGACACACGCCCAAAGAATCGAAAGCCTGTGGCGTGTCCTAAAAAGACAATTTCATAAGGACCAATTCAAAGAAAACTTCACAGATTGCCTTGTGGAGTATTCTTGGAGGAGGAAAATTAGAGTACACCTTAAAGATTCTTTTGAAGAATTATTAAAAGCAATTAAATATGTTTAATTAGTTGTTTATGGACATAGTGTTGTAAGTTGCCAGGGCCAAAGGTCACTGGTTTTGGTAGCTTCGCGTGGGGGCGGCACCAGGAGTCCTCCCACTCCCTTCGTGAGCTTTTTTTTCCCACTACACTTTTGCACTGAAATTATGCACAACCATTAATAAAATTAAAGTAGATTTAAAAAAGTCCCCATTGATTTCTGAGACCACAACTTTGGAGAATCGCAAGGAGTCAACTCAAAAATGCCCTGCAAAACTCCCACACATCAACATTACTCCGTTCGACGGCAGACATTTCGCAATATCGTCCATTCATCGAGCTCTTTACAGCGGTAATTGACAGAAACAAGAATATCACAAAAAATTGAAAAAATGTGCTATCTTGGAACGTTGTGCAAAGAAGAACCACTACAAGTTATTGAAGACCTTCCCATCTTCAATGAACCGTATGATGAGGCCCTTGCATTACTGGATAAACGGTATGATAACCATGCACTATTAATAAACAGTCACATCACTGTATTGTTAGAAATGCCCAGCATTCAGGGAGGTAAGGCTCACCAGTCGACAGATTTGGGCACTAAAGTTAGGCAACATGTAACTACGCTGAAAAATTTTAAACAAGCAGTCGAGCACTGGGACACCATATTAGTATGCATATTGACAAAATTGTTGATTCCTCTTACTGTAAGGCTTTAACACTCTAAGCGTGAATTAGCAGCAGTTCCCACTATGTCAGAATTGTTCAACTTTTTAGAAAAAAGAGCCGCATCTCTCGAAGCTACTCCGTCAGCAGCTGAAAAACATAAACAATACAAAGGTAGTAATCATCTGTCCGCCGGAGTCGTGAGAGCCTCCCAGCTTATCTGTCAATTCATCAATTGTGCCAGCAGTCTCAACGATTCTTTAAGTGTCCACAATTTGGACTAATATCCATAGTCAGGCGGCAAGATTTTGTTGCCAAAAATAAAATCTGCAAAATATGTTGTTAATTTAATCATTTAATAGAGCGTCAACTGTTCGATTGTAGACATATACGTGTAGACGCGCCGAACAAGAAAAACGAGAAAAAACAAAAAAAAAATGGTTTCACAAAATAGCACCGGATAACGTTCTGAAAGCGTTCTGGATAATACAGCGTAAATTCACTTTTGTAATTTATGCAGATTTTGAATCATTTTTAATGCCAATCGCAACATGCGATAACTATCTGGAAGCTCCGTTCACTCATTACGTACAAAAACATGAAGTATATAGTCACAGATATTGTATTAAATGTGCGTATGACGATCAAAACTCTTTATATAGGACATAAAAGTGATTTACAAAAAAAAAATTGTAAAAATTCATTCCAAAAAGAACCTTTACTATTGTCAGAAGACATCAGAAGTATAGAACAAAGTGAAGTATGTACAACTGTCAGGTAAGTAAAGATACTCATGACTGATTAGCATACAGGGCCCCACAAGGGTGTTGCCCACCGACTTTGTATTAATAAGTGCATTGTACAAAATTATGTCCCAATTTTTGCCATAACCTCAGTAATTATGACGCTCATTTTATAGTACATGCTTTGAACTTTAAACACGGGGAAAATGAAATAAATCTTCAAAACAAAGATAAATATATTTCATTTACTAATAATGTAGATGTAAACGGTCATACAATGAAATTAAGGTTTTTAGACTCGTTTAAATTCATGTCAAGTAGTCTGGAAAAAATTAATAAAATCTTCAAATGTATTAAAATGGGAGATTACTCAGACTTGTTTCTAAAAAACTGATGTTTTGTTATTGGCTATCATTTTTGAGAATTTCCGTAGCGTTTGCCTAAAAATATATTGTTCACTATTATACAACTCCAGGATTAAGCTGGGATGCAATACTAATGAACACCAAAATTAAATTTGAATTGCTAACTGGCTTCAAAAAAATAGCATTCATAAAAAAGTATAAAAAGGGGGACGTTTTAATGCAGTAGAGCATTTTCTTAATTAGCGTCGGTTGTGCCACAACCTCTGCACTATATGTTGCCTGTCATGCAAGCGTCCGCCTCCTTGAGGCTCAAGAGGAGGCTGGTGTTCTTCATCACGACACATTAGCTCACCGTCGACCTCGAAATATGGGTCATTTATGAAATTGTGAAGAACAACACATGCGTTCACAATCTGTGCTGCCTTTTGTGACTTGTAGTGCAAGGCAAGAATATATTTTTGAATATATTTTTAGGCAAACGCTAAGTTTAACGTTCAAAGCATGTATTATAAAATGAGCGTGAGGTTATGGCAAAATTTGGGACATAATTTGGTACAATGCACTTATTAATACAAAGTCGATGAGCAACACCCTTGTGGCGCCCTGTATGCTACACTGCTCTCTACTGCATTAAAATACATACTACACAAGGCGATGACGATTGTTAGTTTCATAGATCACCCTAAGCAATTCCGTGGTCGACTGGTTTAGGCCATGGTTTTTCAACCAGTGGGACGCGCTCTACTTGGGGCGTAGAGTAATCCAAGACGAGGAGGGGCATGCCATGACCATTAGGGTGAGGCCATAGGGTAAAAGGTAGGAAGTCCTTGGTTTACACTCTTGGTTCACGAAAAAAACTATAGCCCTTTCAGACCGAAGCTACACGATTGTGTGTGTCGGACTCGCTTACCGAGGGTTCCTTACAAATTTGTACTACAAAAAACTTTTTTTATTCCTTGTCTTGAATCAAAAACTGTAGATCAAAAAAAATATTAAAAATCTGTTTAAGTTTGCGCCAATGAAGCGCTTTCATACGATACCCATATGACACGGTCAACTCAATTCAAAATGTAGACCACCTCCGTTCCTTGAGCCTTTTCAGATACCCAAAATTGACCTTGAATTGCTATAAGGTTTGATTTTCGTGTGTCCAGTTCTTTCAGTGGCCAGTACGTATGACCGATTTCCTCGATGTACCCGATATACCCTTTCCTAAAAGACCAATGTCCAGTTGTTCCCGATTTACTCGATTGTACAAAAGAACCATTCTGCCCGATTTCGTTGTATAAATATATCAATACCTCGCCGGGTCTAACCACAGTTTGTTACAAATTCTCGTAGAAAACAGTAAAGTAATTAAAATTACAATGATCCAGTTTACGGTGGATTTCATCATTGACTTTGATGGATTTTCCATAAAGAGTGGGTTCATCTGTAAAGAAGTTGCCATATACGACATAAAGTACAAGAGAGCCTTCAAATGGGGTATTCAAATATCGCCAGATGATATCGAAAAAAAAATTGCTATTCTGTAAAATGGGCTACAAAAAGAATTCATGGATTGCCATTTAAAAATTATGAAAACGACATATCCAAAGATAAACTGGTGCAACGGATGGAAATGTTAGACAAAAATAAGACAAAAGTTTGGGCGTATAAAGGTGGTAACATAGAAAGGTATTTTTTTAAATTAAAATTGGATTCATTAATTTTAACCTCAAAGATTTAAAGTGCCCCAAGTTTGACAAATTGATACAAGAAGATCGTTATAAAGAATATATCTGGAAGAATGTATGCAGGAAACATTCATATTTTGTGCCGTCGAAAGATCTGAGCCACCCCCACTGTCCGAAAACAGAAGTGGCAGTGTTTTGGGGCGTGGCTCAAAAAACACTACCCAAAATTATTGGTATCAAGCGACTTTGAAATGGGCCACACAAAAAATAAACGGACTGGCGGTAACGACTTGATACAAAAGAGCTTTCAAATGGGACATTCAAATACCTTAGGAGGATCTCAAGAAAACTACAAACACGACCTATCCAAGGACATACAAAGAGTGCGTTTATCTGTAAAGAAGTTGCCGTATGCGACATAAAGTGCAAGAGAGCCTTCAATCAAATATCGCTAGAGGATATCGAAAAAAAATTGCTATTCTGTAAAATGGGCCACAAAAAGAATTCACGGATTGGCATTTAAAAATTATAAAAAGGACATATCCAAAGATAAACTGGTGCAACGGATGGAAATGTTAGATAAAAATAAGACAAAAGAGCTTTCAAATGGGGCATTCAAATAACTGGAGTATCTCAAGAAAACTACAAATACGACCTATCCAAGGACATACCTCTCAAGACCAGAGGTACACGTATGTGCACCTGAACTTTTATTTTAGTTGAAGACCGTAGCGACATCTAGTGGTGAATAGCGGTACTAAATCTTCCGTGATTGTCAAAACTTTATTTGAATTAGAACGTCAACTGTTTTGTGATACGACGCCGACGCAAAAAATTGAGTTGGACAATGCTAAAAAAAACCCAGGCCCGGCGCAAACGACATATATCTCATATTTTTTATAAAAAATGGTTATTTCACACTAAATAAAAAATACAGTCAAAATTCATTTCTAAACGTAAGATTTTGCCAATTCTTTTTTCACAGGAATAATATTTAAATATAATTATTTTCAAAGGCATTCCCATTTTTCGTTATATTATTTAGCTATGTTAACATTACAATAACCGGTATAATACATTCTCAGTGGCGCTGCAGCGCGTAGAGGCACCAAACCAAACCGGTTATACACAATGCCTTTCCGTCGCTACAAAGACGAACCGACTGTCAACTGCTATTTCACTTGCACTTATGAGTTCCCGTATTCTCGTACCTTATCAGCTAGCCGCCGAATGAGTTAGTCATTGTGTAGTCTCGCTCACTCACTTAGCATATGCGATGCGCAGTGAGTGCGCAAGTGCACATGCGCAGTCCTTCGTTGTACTTCGTTGAGATCTGTGCACTTTATTTGTTATAACCGACTTTTGATAACTTATCCCGCTATACGACTTTGGCATTACTTTGGACTTGAATTAGCTTCTCGATTGGTTATTTGTAAAAATGAACAGGTGTGTTGTGTGTGATCGGTCATTATACCGAGGTGTTCGGAGACACGTTCTGACACAACGTCTTTTCGATTCTCGTAGAGACTTCGTTGAGCGTATTTTCCAGAACTTGCCACCGCTACGTGAGGTAAGACAACATCATTATTTACCCATTTATTTAGTTAACTTGGAAATAGTTTTGTGACGACTACGCAAGGAGCCATACGATTATATAAATAATCATTATTTACATATTTTTCTAAGAAATATATCATTGGAAGACATGCCCCACATTGTATCACATCATCAAACAGATTTTAATAGTGATACTTTTAAAGATATTATGAACATGTATAACCCGCGCAGATAGAGAATAGATCTGTAAATGGCGTCCGCTCGCAGGCGTTCTCGCTCACTCTCTAGAGTGAATAATAAATAATCACTCTCTAGAGAGTGAGCGAGAACAATAACACATTAAATAGAGCTACAAATAAAAGATAACGTTGAAAATCGATCACGAAAAATCTGTTATTCGCTATCACCCCATCACTGTCAGTGGTAGTTACTAAAAATAGTTAATTGTTTGTTACAGCTAGCTTTCGATGGCACGAGGTCGATTTGCCATCCTTGTTGGCATAGGATCGACCATTCTTTACGTCCAGAAGAGCCAGCCCCTTTTATCCGTCCCGCTGGTGCCACAATCACAGTTCCAGGTTTTACTAGGGCGGCCAACACTTCCCGTCGTTGTATGGTTGAGAACTGTGGTAACATGGAACTGCGGCAAATGCCTAATTCAATAAAGGTATTTTTACTAAGTTATTATTGACTATACATACCCCAGCATGCAAGGATTTGTCAAAATCATCTAAGAAATATATCATTGGAAGACATGCCCCACACTGTATCACATCATCAAACAGATTTTAATAGTGACACTTTTCAAGATATTGTGAACATGTATACCATAGCTCTGGAACAGAGATGTCAAATGAATTTCGAAAATATAGATGAAATAGGACAAGAAGATTTACATGTCTGGACTGGACTGAGTCACGAACAATTTAATAATTTATGTGCGCAAGTACCGACCTTGTCTCGTAGATCAAGTTCTCCACGAGAAGATTTGGGCATATATCTGTCTAAAATAAGAACGGGCGAGCCCAGTATTCGATTGGCAACTATTTTTAATAAATCTCGGCAAAGTATAGACCGAAAAGTCAAGTTGGTGAGGCAATGTCTGTACAATGACTTTGTTCCTTTACATTTATTAACCGTATTCTCCCTAACTACATCTTTGGGAATGACCTATCACCGAAAGCGTTGATAATATGTGATGGTGGATACATTTTTATACAAAAAAGCTCCAATTTCCTTTTCCAAAGAAAAAGCTACAGTCGCCACAAGTATACAAATCTAATAAAACCTTTTATGTTGGTCTGCGGAGATGGACATATTTTAGATGTCACAGGTCCGTACTCAGCTACAACCTCAGACGCTTCAATCATGCAGCAGATTTTACGAAATCATGAAGGGCCACATGAAGAGGCACCGCTTCATTATTACCTCGAACAAAACGATGCATTCATCCTTGACAGGGGATTCCGTGATGCAGTTCCTCTTCTCGAGACATATGGCTATGTCGCCCATATGCCCCCGTCTAAAAGGCGTGATGAAAGCCAATTGACAAATGAGGAAGCCAATAAATCTAGGCTGGTCACCTTGTGCCGATGTACAGGGTATTTAATCGAGCATTGCCCTCAACAATGACGGATTATAAGATAGCTGCAGCGCTTATCAATGCGTTCCAAGAGCCCTATGAAGACAGCCAGTACACTGAACAATTTATTGAAACTATAAATAGAAACGCACACAAGCCAAATCTTCTGGTCGACTACGTTGCAGAGCACAACCTGAACAGACAAAGAGCTACGTTTGTGCGCTTGGAAGCGAATGACCAGGCTTTCGAAGATTTCCCCAGATTCACACAAGAGGACTTGATATTGTTTGCCTTGGGCACTTACCACTATAAAATAGCACGCTCGTATTGCAGTGAGCACATTAAACAAACAGGTGTCTATGAAATTGAAGTGTACAGACATCCGGTGCCCGTTGCAATAAATGGCGAAGACGGTGTGTTAGTAAGATGCCGTATACAGTCGCGACATGTAAAAAACAGAACTTACTATACTTATATTTTGTATAGAAGAGAAACTGGTACAAACGCTATTTCAGAGCACTATTGTTCCTGTATCCACGGCAAAAGGACTTTGGGCAGCTGCGCCCATGTTATGAGTGTGCTGTATTACTTGGGTTGGGCCAGACACCAAGATGGTTTCAATCATCCTGGACACAATTTGGAAGATGTAATCCTAGACTGAAGTAAGGCTTGATGGTGTAGGGCACCTTCCGCGGTACCTGGATGATAAATTCGCATCAAAGTGCCGCCATCCAACCTGCTCATCTCGGTGCCGCACAATTTGTATAAAATGTCAAATGTATCTGTGTATTCTCAAAAATAATTGCTTTGAAGAATACCACACTAAGCACCACATAGCACCATACTAAGAACTCAGGTACACAAATGTATACCATGTTTATTTAACTAAATAAAAAAAATAAAAATAAAAAAAACACATTTATGTTTTATTTTACCCAGTCTAAGCCTATAAAACCTATAAATTTACTTTTATATCATTTTCATACAGTCTAGGTCTTAAGAGGATAAAGATTGGGTTCATATCTGTAAAGAAGCTGCCGTATACGACATAAAGTACAAAAGAGTCTTCAAATGGGGCATTCAAATATCTTTGGAGGATCTCTAAAAAACAAATTGTGCAGTTAACATTCAGTTTTTGTACCGTCCAAAGATCGGAACCACCCTCACTGTCTGAAAGTAAAAGTGACAGTGTTTACGGCATGGCTCAGACCCTGGATTAAGATCAAGAATGTCATTTCAACTTTTTAATGTACCAGAGTTGAAAACCGATGAAAAGGTTTTTGCACAACTTGTAGAAAAGAATGAAGGATTAATTAAACAAATTTTGGAATCCGTTAATAATCAAAGAACCAAAGTGTTGTTTGTCAAATAACAAATCAATTGTATTTGTGGGAAATGAATTTGGCGCTGCTGAAACGGAGAATTGATGATTTAATTGTGATATTTGATGGCAATGAACAGGTTACCCCTCTAGTGGATTTGGTAGGAGAGCTTAATAAAACGATAGATTCCATGGCAAACCTAGAATTTTATTATAAAAAGGTATGCTGAAAATGAAGATGACGAATTAAAAAATTCATTACAGACGTGGAAAAAAAGATGGACTACAAAATGACCATGGATGGTCGTTGGCGATTAAAGAGATCATTAAAAATAAATACAATAAAAAATAAGAGTTGGCTGCGCCAAAACAAGTGCTAGTTTTTAGTTTTAAATCTTTTTTACTAAATAAATATTTTATAATATTTTTTTCATTACATATTTTTTACCATTTTTGCTCACACGATTCGTCATTTCATTCCCTTGAAAATGCAAAAGACAAGAACCGCCGCGTGCGAGCGACAGGGGGTCGTCTTTAGCGCCCATCTTTTCTTGATTATTTTTTACTTTTTCAATTTTTATAAATTCTTTACTAAAAAAAACATGGGCCAAATTAAGGAGTGTCTCTCCAGGACTCCCTAGTCAACGACAAATGAAACGCATTAATCTTTTGGTTTGTGGGAGCGCGCCATCGGAGCGTAGATACCCGGCTCAGCAACAAACGGCGTCTTTGGGTGCCAATTTGGAGATGTTAACAAGTTGGAAACTTGGAAATCAACTCCTTTCAAGTAATTTTTCAGATATCTTTAAGGACATACATTTAAGCTCGGACATGAAAATGGTGTGCGGATGCCAGTGGGGTGGGACGTCGACAAGAGTAGGTACTTAGGCCAATTAGGCCCACGTTTTTTTTCAAAGCCCCCTCGCCCGCCAGTACAATGAATTGACAAGGACAGGCGTGCGAGTGAGTCATTAAAATTAAGAGTATTGTTCAAAGACTTTAAGCAAATAAAGAGTATTGTTCAAAGACTTCCTAGTCGAGATGACACGGAAGAAGAAGAAAGGTCAGGATCACAAACAGATGATGAACTAAGGCCAGACAACTCCCAAACCCAATTGAAACAAGGAAAAGTTACAGCTGGAAATTGATAAGAGTATGAAATCCCCAGATCCTGAAGTACAAGTACAGAATGAATCGAGCTTGGCAAATAGTATAAGACGTGCAATGAGTCTGTTCAAAAAAGGAGGAGTTCGTGGATATCACTTGGAAACAGCACATAAGTATTAAGTATACATTGTCTTTTACTCCAACCAGCGTAGAATCTGACCGAGCGTTTTCAGCTACTGCTTATGTTGGCAATAAACTATGAAGCAGGCTTGGAAGTCAAACATTAGAATTTAGATGCTTTGATGTTTCGGCGATTGTATTTTCGAAATTCTAAATATTTTTTTTGTGTCGTCTTTTTGATTTCTTGCAAAAGTATAGTGTTTTTTTTTGCCTATTTTCTTTTCTTCCTATATTGTGATTTGTGTTGTGCAACGATATTAAAAACATTTTTTTTAATTACTCAAGTTTTTTTTTATTTGAGCCCAATTAGAAACCACATAGTCTAATCCCGGGTTAACGCATCAAAATCCCGTAATCCCGGGATTAACAAACATGCTCGGGATTGTATTCTCTAGACAGCAGCCAAACGCACTCAAATTGCCTAAAGAAATTTCAAAAACCTACCTAATTAGTAATTAACTAACAAAAAAGCTAAAACTCATAATAACAATACAACTGGAGACGGGGCGATCGTGTTGCCGGTCGGCATCTCCGAAATTCTAAAAAAATTACGACGCTGACGTACTTTCCAGACTCCACGACCCAATTGCTTTTGTAGAAAATAAACGGGAATCATTTGATACTCGTGAACAAAAACAGCAACACAAGAAACAAATGTGTGTGCGCTGTGACCATATCAGTAGGCGAACAATTATCAGCCAATTTTGCATTTCTATAGGTATGCAAATCGGATACAATATGTGAAGCTAAAGCTAGAATTAACGCCATAAAACTTTAAAAATTATACCCAATTGATCTTGTTTTAAAAGAAAAATATTTTTCCTAGATTATCCGTGAAAAATGTGTTCTTTCTAAACAATTCTTGACGTATCAATGAGTTTGATGCAACATAAACTGTTTATTAAGCAAAAGGATTTGATGGAAGCAATTCCCTAGTTACAAAGAAATAGCATTACGTACGATTCTATGCACTGCAGTGGTCACTGACAAATTGCAGTGTAGAACGTTTGTTTGCCGTACTCAAAAGAATATAAAATTAAGTTAAGAACGTTTTTTTTATTTACAATTGATAAGCCCTTGGCATCATCTCACCTGATGGTAAGTGACGATGATGCCGAAGATGTAAGCAGGCTTACCAAGATTCCCCAACGCAATTGAGAACAGGCTATCTTATCTTCAAGCCGGAACACATCAATGTTGTTAACACTGATTTTTGGCGGCAAGACTGGATAAGATGGTAGTAGTATGGATTCGCGGATTCTGGCTCACCCCTGGCCACTCCCCTCATGGGGGGCGCGATTCACGCCAGTAAAGATGCCCCTCCCCTAAAAAAAAAAAAATTTTTTTTTTTTGTTTTGCCCCCCACTTAAACCGTTTGGCGCTAGTTTCAGAACGATCAGAGCACGCCTTTCTACATTTATCTGCGCTGCTACAAGCCCCATTGTTATCGAGGCTCGACTATCTCTATTGTTCGCTCGACGTCTATTCATTTCGGGGATTCGGGTAACCTATTGTAATAGCAATGTTACCTGCTTTTGTGTTTTGAACCAATTGTGCTGCCTTCGATACTCGCTAAGGGCTATACTCGACTGTTCAAAAAGGAGGGTAATGTTTTTCGGGTGTATGTATGTCTGTTTCTTTGGATGAACCTGTAGCCTAAACGCTTCAATGATTTTGGAGTGCGAGGTGTCGTTAGGTTCGTCTTGATTCCCTGAGTGACATAGCTTGTGTTACCCAACTGTGCAAAAAGGAGGCTAATTTTTATGCATTTGGGTTTTTTATTTTAAATTAACCTAACCTGATTACTACTTTTCTTTGACAATTTATCATACACTCATGTAAAACCTTTTACCCGATTGTACAAAAAAAAGGAGGGTAATGTTTTTCGGGTGTATGTATGTCTGTTTCTTTGGATGAACCTGTAGCCTAAACGCTTCAATGATTTTGGAGTGCGAGGTGTCGTTAGGTTCGTCTTGATTCCCTGAGTGACATAGCTTGTGTTACCCAACTGTGCAAAAAGGAGGCTAATTTTTATGCATTTGGGTTTTTTATTTTAAATTAACCTAACCTGATTACTACTTTTCTTTGACAATTTATCATACACTCATGTAAAACCTTTTACCCGATTGTACAAAAAAAAGGAGGGTAATGTTTTTCGGGTGTATGTATGTCTGTTTCTTTGGATGAACCTGTAGCCTAAACGCTTCAATGATTTTGGAGTGCGAGGTGTCGTTAGGTTCGTCTTGATTCCCTGAGTGACATAGCTTGTGTTACCCAACTGTGCAAAAAGGAGGCTAATTTTTATGAATTTGGGTTTTTTATTTTAAATTAACCTAACCTGATTACTACTTTTCTTTGACAATTTATCATACACTCATGTAAAACCTTTTACCCGATTGTACAAAAAAAAGGAGGGTAATGTTTTTCGGGTGTATGTATGTCTGTTTCTTTGGATGAACCTGTAGCCTAAACGCTTCAATGATTTTGGAGTGCGAGGTGTCGTTAGGTTCGTCTTGATTCCCTGAGTGACATAGCTTGTGTTACCCAACTGTGCAAAAAGGAGGCTAATTTTTATGCATTTGGGTTTTTTATTTTAAATTAACCTAACCTGATTACTACTTTTCTTTGACAATTTATCATACACTCATGTAAAACCTTTTACCCGATTGTACAAAAAAAGGAGGGTAATGTTTTTCGGGTGTATGTATGTCTGTTTCTTTGGATGAACCTCTAGCCTAAACGCTTCAATGATTTTGGAGTGCGAGGTGTCGTTAGGTTCGTCTTGATTCCCTGAGTGACATAGCTTGTTTTACCCGACTGTGCAAAAGGGAGGCTAATTTTTATGCAGTCGGGTTTTTTATTTTAAATTAACCTAACCTGATTACTACTTGCCTTTAACAATTTATCATACAACCTATTACCCGACTGTGTAAAAAGGAGGTCGTTTTTTATGTTATTACACCAGCAACCGATATGGTAAATTTAACCCTCCTTTTTTCGTAGTCGGGTAAGGAGTTTACTAGTATTTAAGCTTTCTATGAAATTCGTTGTGTGAAAGTTTTTTTCACATCAGGTGAACATAGTAATTTATTGTACCATAAATAAATGTATTCAAAAATAGTTTCATTGTTATCGGTGTCTTTCATTTCGCAGTTGGTCGATCAGTAGAAAGATGTCTCAATACCGATTGTGAACAGAGGGTACTATTGTATTTTTAAGTTATTCATCTTGTTTTCAATGAAATAGGAATCGGGAAGTTCTATAGCAAGCAATTTACAATGCTTTTATTGTTGCGCTTCTATGTAATTTCGCAGATGGCTGCTCACCAACAAATTCTGAATCTTTTGTGTCAAACGACGAAGGTGGTCCATTTTTGAAATATATTTTTGCGTTAATAGCGAACAGGTTCTAACATGTATGTTACAGCGCAGGTGTTGCGAAGATACACATTCCTTTGTTATTTTGTTTGATAGCTGCATATAAAAGCAAGTTCAGACAGTTTAATCTCATAATATTTTAGACAGTCCTCGACGAATCTAAGTGCGTGGTCCATACGTGGTGTCTGTGATTTGTAATAAAATCTGTTGCAGTAATGGATGTAAGTATTACCTTGATACAAGTAACTATAACGTGTGCCATTAACATACCTAATTTTCAATTCATTCGTGTTTTGCTTTGTTTACAAAAGTAATTTTGTTTTATGATAGGTGATATTTACAATGTAAGCTCTGCAATGGAAATTTCTATGAATTCATAAATCAATGTAGGTAGTTAGTCGCTCATTAAACTTATTGTGTCTTTGTTTTCTAAATGATACCTAATGTGTTATCTCTGCGCTATGAAACATATAACCAATTTGCTGTTTTTATTACAGGATAACGATTACACATTCAAAAATTACTATTTTCCGGCGACGGTATCCGATGAAGACGAAACAAAAGATATTATTATGAGGCCACAAAAAAACAAAGTGAAAAGGACAAACAATATTGACATATTCTTTGAGAAACCCAAAAAGAAGAAGAAAGCGATACCAAAATCTTCATGCGTAGCACATACATGTAGTGACGGTTTGTCTTCCATAGTTTCAAATGAAGGTGAATCAGCAAAGGCGACTCACTTCATTAAAATTGAAATATATGATATGGATAAAATTCGTGACCTCGCACCAACTGACTACTGGAAGAACGTTGATGTACGTCTTAAATATTACGTGCAATCAGACGACGATAAACATTATCAAAGCACGCAAGAACTTATATTCAACGTCACTAAAGAACTTGCCTCAACTCTGAATTGTTCCAAGTATTGCATTGAAAGCAAGCAAACCGAAAAATAATAACAAGACGCGCTGTTTGTGACATTCGTAGCAAATAATTTAGTATAAGTCATTTTTTTTGCATCGTATTCCATTCAAGCCCCCCGGAGAATCACCACGGACAGAGCCCCACAGCGAGGACAAATAAAAAGGACTCGACAGCGCAGCGTTCATTGCATATTTGATCGTTCACCAACATGGAGATGTCACAGTCCAATCTTACTAACTCCCAAATTAACGCAGCATACGAAGATGCCTTACTTTACGAAAGTGTGGAAATTCTGGAGGAACAACTCTGCATCAACAATGAAAATATTGCGCAGGAGTTTATGAAGCTGTGCAAATTGTAAGTAATTTGATTATTTTACTATTCTTATTTTACTCAGGCTAGTCAAATTTTTCCCATGCTCGGTACATTTTCCCACGGTGCTTATTTCTCAGGCTAGTCAAATTTTTCCCATGCTCGGTACATCTTCCCACGATTATTATTTTGCTATGAATGCCTTTTATAAAGTTTAAACAACGCAATTCAACAAAGATTATGTCGTCTTTACAATAACTTTTAAATGGCTGTTTGTATTTCTTAGACAAAAGCGAAGCTTTGTCTGAAGAATATTTCCTGCGGTAGTCATGTTTTTCCCACGTATTATTTTTACTCGACTGTCTCAAAAGGATGGTTATGTTTTTCGAGTGTATGTATGTAGATTTTTATTTTCAACCCGACTGCCTCAAAAGGATGGTTATGTTTTTTGAGTGTATGTATGTAGATTTTTATTTTAAACCCGACAGCCTCAAAAGGATGGTTATGTTTTTCGAGTGTATGTATGTAGATTTTCAACCCGACTGCCTCAAAAGGATGGTTATGTTTTTCGAGTGTATGTATGTAGATGTTCAACCCGACTGCCTCAAAAGGATGGTTATGTTTTTCGAGTGTATGTAGATGTTCAACCCGACTGCCTCAAAAGGATGGTTATGTTTTTCGAGTGTATGTATGTAGATGTTCAACCCGACTGCCTCAAAAGGATGGTTATGTTTTTCGAGTGTATGTATGTAGATGTTCAACCCGACTGCCTCAAAAGGATGGTTATGTTTTTCGAGTGTATGTATGTAGATGTTTAACCCGACTGCCTCAAAAGGATGGTTATGTTTTTCGAGTGTATGTATGTAGATTTTTATGTTCACTGTTACAGCCTGAACGGCTTGGAGGATTTTAACGTATGGGGTATTGTTAGATTCGTGTTGATCCCGTGAGTGAAATAGGATAATTTTTTAACCGACTGGCTTAAAAGTGGGGTTGTTTTTACCAAGTCGGGTTTTCAATTTTTAATGAATCCCTGAAGTTATTCTATGATAGCCTTTTGATCTCCATTTTTGGATAATGTCAATAAGAAATTTCAAATTGAAGGAACCAGCAAATTTTTGATGTGTGTGTGGGTGTGTGTGTATGTGTGTGTGTGTGTGTGTGTATATGTGTGTGTGCGTGTGGGTGTGTGTTAACATATATTATGGAAGTAACCTTAAACATTAGTCAATATTTTTTGGTTTTTCTTCCATAGCGGTGGCGAGTTTCGTTTCCTTTTAAAAATGATTGAATTAACAAGTGATGAAATAAGTCTTTTCAATAAATCTGATATATTACAAAGATTTCACCGTTATATTCGTTTGTGGTACATAAGCTCGAAATTACCTCAGACGATGCTTGATGACTTGACTTTTAAACCATTTTTTACTCCATGTTCAGGACACTTAACATTAAATAGAAACCTAGATGATAATTTGGATCAAATAGATGGAGTTTTACCAATGCAAGCTTATTGTGAACAATGTAAAAATCAGTTAATTGTTAGTGTATTTTTATATGCCCCTACCTTCCTAATTACTTATATTTTCAAAAAAATATATTTCTTTTCTTTTTGTTATAGCTCAAATAATCAAGTTGGTGATGGACGTGCATTAAAAAGAAGCTCATCAATGAGGGTGCCTCGACCAGCAAGGAACCACGTTTGGATCATCTAGCTGTTTCGTCGTCAAATGCCCCATCGTCTTCACCTCAAAATATAGAAATAAATGTAAGTACAAAAAATAATGATGAGATTGAATGTTCCGTGTGTAAAATAGTTGTTTCTAAAAGATTTTTATCGAGTCACTTAAAGAGTAATCAACACAAAAATAACTTAGTTAGCTCACACGAAGAATTACCAAACGTTCAAAAGATTGAATCTGCTTTCGGAAATAGAATTTTGACTTACAGAGTTTCAAATGATAATCCTACCCCTGCATTGGAATTTCAGACACCAGAGTTGTTTATGAAAAATATTAAAGACACAATATTCATACTATTAGATCGCTGTAAGAACACGTGGTAATAAAAGTAAATTTTATATTAAGAGCAGATTTTGTTCAAGAAACAAAGGATTTAGAAAACACATTTGACTTTCAAACTTTTAATTATGTTTTCTGTCAAGGAGATAATATTAGCATTACATTTTTATCACTAGCAGAGGAAATTTCAAACAAAGTTAGTAATTTTGAATGAAAAGATAGCGGGTGGAGTTTGAGAAAAATAAAGCATTTGGATATGAATGTTAATAAGTTTGATCCTCTACATGGATCTTCATACATTGACTTACCGCATGATATAAAACTTAAAAAGGCTGTCATAAATGTAAAAAATAAGGATCATCAATGCTTTTTATGGTCCGTGTTGTCAGCGCTGTATCCTACTGATAAAAATTCAGACAGAGTTCATATTTACAACATAAAAATAAACTAAGTTTCGATGATATACCTTTCCCAGTGAAAATTAAACATTTTCACAAGTTTGAAAGGTTAAATGACTTGAGCATTAATGTTTTTGGTTTGGAATATGATTCTGAAAGTAAAAGTCATAAAGTTACCGGTCCATTGCATTTCACAAATATCGAAAGTCAACACATGTAAATTTATTATATATTTCACACAATAATAAAAGTCATTATTGTTACATCAAAAATCTTTCACGCTTGGTTAGCAAACAAATTTCATCACGTCACATTGCAATGCATATTTGTGATGGTTGCTTATTACACTTTTCATCTGCTGATCAGCTACAAAAACACCAGCAACATGACTGTGCACATGTTCGTGTAGATTTACCATCGGACAAACGTTATAGGATGAACTGGTTTAGAGAGTCTGTCCCAGGAAATCAGATAGAATTTGATAAATATGAGAGACAACTCAGAGTACCTTTTGTAGTTTATGCTGACTTCGAAGCATTGTTAAATCCAATTGAAGGATGTGAGACAGATCCAAACAAATCATCAACTACAAATGTACAAAAACATGAAGTGTATAGTTTTGGATATTATATTAAATGTTCATTTGATGATAAGCTTTCAAAGTACAGAACTTACAAAGGCAAGGACTGTTCTAAAAAATTCATGACATTGTTGAAAGATGATTTACAAGAAATATGTAAAAAGAGAACATTTAAAAAATCTCCTTCTCCATTAACTACAGAGAATGAAACATGTATAGCTCAAAGCAAAGTCTGCTATATTTGTAAAAAAGAATTATTAATTGACCATGACTGGTACACAGGTCACTATGCAGGTGTCGCTCATTCATTATGTGCGGAGAAGTATAGAACAGAAAACTTTGTTCCTGTATTTTTCCACAATCTTAGTAATTACGATGCGCATTTCTTAGTACATGCACTTAATTTTGAAGAAGGTGAGATAGAAGTAATTCCTCAAAACAAAGAGAGGTACATCTCGTTTTCCAAACAACTAAAAATTAATAATCACACAATGAAATTGAGATTTCTAGATTCTTTTAAATTTATGTCAAGTAGTCTTGAAAAATTAGCGCAAAACTTAAAACCTGAAGAGTTTAGAGAGATGAGTTTGAACTTTCCAAACGAAGATGATTTTAAAAGATTGATTCGCAAAGGTGTTTATTCATATGAATTTATGACCTCGTATGACTCTCTTAATATGAAATCACTGCCACCCCCTGAAAAGTTCTATAATTTTTTAAATGACAAACATGTAACTGAAAATGATTACGCTCATGCAAAAGATGTTTGGAATCACTTCAAATGTAAAAATATGGGGGATTATTCTGACTTATACTTAAAAACCGATGTTTTGATACTTGCAGATGTGTTTGAAAATTTTCGAAATGTTTGTTTAAAGACATATGAGTTAGATCCTGCTCATTATTACACTGCTCCTGGATTAAGCTGGGATGCTATGTTGAGTTTTACAAAAGTAAGACTAGAGCTCTTAACAGACTTTGAAAAGATTGCTTTCATTAAAAAAGGAATAAGAGGTGGAATATCACAATGTAGTAATCGACATGCTAAAGCAAATAATAAATTCATGCCTGATTACGATAGTAATTTACCATCTTCTTATCTAGTTTATTACGATTCCAATAATTTGTATGGCTGGTCTATGTCTCAGCACCTTCCCACTGGTAATTTTGAATGGGTAGATTCTGATACCAATTTTAATGTTGCTGACGAAGGTTTTATTTTAGAAGTTGATTTGGAATACCCTGAAAATCTACATGATTCACATTCTGACTTGCCATTTTGTCCTGAAAATATACGTATCAATGACAAACAAAAAAAATTGATACCTAATTTATTCAACAAAGAAAAATATGTAATACATTACCGAAACTTAAAACAATGTTTAGAAAAAGGTATGCGCTTAAATAAAGTTCACAGAATCTTAAAGTTCAGTCAAAGTGCATGGTTAAAAAAATATATCGATTTAAATACACAAAAGCGGTCCATGTCCTCTACAGAGTTTGAAAAAGATTTTTTTAAACTCATGAATAACTCAGTATTTGGTAAAACTATGGAAAACATAGAAAAAAGAGTAAATGTTAAATTAGTTGATCAATGGGGTGATCGTGGTAAGGTTCAGGGTGCAAAATCATTAATAGCTAAACCAGAATTTCATAGCTTAGCAATATTTTCAGAAAATTTAGTCGCGGTTCAGTTAAACAAAACAAAAGTTTTATACAACAAACCGATATATCTCGGATTTTGTGTACTAGATATATCCAAAACTTTAATGTACCAATTTCATTACGATTTTATGAAAAACAAATTTAAAGACAACCTGAAGCTGTTATACACTGATACGGATAGCTTGATCTATCAAGTTTTCACAGAAAATTTCTATTCTGACATAAAAGATGATTTAGAAACTCATTTCGATACATCAGACTACTCCCCCAATAATGAGTTTACAAACAATGTTTACTTCGTAAAACAGATAAAATTAGTACAATGTTGCGATTCCGCTCATTAAAACATACTATTTATACACAAAAAATAAATAAAGTCTCGTTATCACATAATGACAGCAAAAGGTTCTTATTATCAAATTCAACCGATACCCTAGCATGGGGACATTATAAAGTACGGAACATTCAATCCTAACATGTTTTTTTGTACTTATTTTTGTCATATTTGATTAATTTATTTCTCATTTGCATATTTTAAATGTAATCCTATAAGTTAATATTTTTACTTGTCCTCTGCCATATTTGTACTTAGCAGTTCCTTAATATTGCTTTTAAATGTAAGATAGGCATGTCTCTTTTTATAAATACTGTGTAAAATTTTCATATTTAGTTATGTGATTTACTTTTAAGTTATATTACTTACTGATGAAAAAGCTAAGTTAAAATTATGATAAATAATAGATTATTTAATTTGATTTAACTACAGTTTAAACTTATCGAGAATGAATATTTTGTATAAAGAAATCTCAACATAGTTTCTATTGTAAGTTTTTATTTGTATTATTACCTATTATCCTAGAGGGATGATTTCAAAGCAAAGTTCCATTGCAAACAAGAGCTCTGACTTCACAGTTGTCACAGGAATGTTTGTTGCGGATACAATACATTAAAAAAAATATTATTAGTGTTTAAAGCTTATTTTAATTTTATGGTGTCCCTTGAATATTATAATATAATCCTAAGAGTAAGCCCAAGCGTAAGTTTTTCATTGAAATAAAACATTTTAAATTATTCAACGGTTTGTTTTTCTTGATCGTTATCAATGCACCTACACTGATCTTAACAGCAATTCTAAATTAGGTTAGTCATTAAAAATAAGGTTTTAGCGTTAGTAAATATCACTCTCATTTTGGTAGTTCTTAAAGACGCACGCAAGTAATTACAATGATTCACTTTTATCATCCATTTACAACTATAGTTGCAGGACCTAGTGGTTGTGGAAAATCTAATTTTGTAACGAATTTTCTGAAATTTTGCAAGGATTTATGTGATGTAGAATTTGCAGAAGTAATATGGTGTTACGATGAGATGCAACCTTTGTACAATTTAGAACACGTTAATTACAATCAAGGTATTCCAGACCTAAACATGTTCGATGGGAAACATCCTAAGCTTCTTTTTATTGATGATCTTATGAGAGAATCAGATGGTCGTATTGTAGATATTTTTACAAAGGGAAGTCATCACAGGAACTTAGCGTATTTTATATTACACAAAATTTATTTCATCAGGGTAAAGGACAGTGAGATATTTCTTTAAATTCTAACTATATAATATATTTTAAAAATCCAAGAGATAGAACTCAGATACGATACTTAGCACGACAAGTATATCCGGATTGTCCGAAATTCATTGAAGAAGCTTATAAGGATGCAACTACAGAAGCTCATGGATATCTAATGATTGATCTTAAACAAAACACATTTGACATGTATCGTTTCAAAACTAAAATATTTCCTATTGATGAATATTGTTGGGTATATGTACCTAAAAAAGGATATAAATATAGTACACATCATGACATTTAGCTCAGTTCTATGTAATGTGTGAAAAGATAAACATTTTACTTTTTTATATAAGCACCTAGTATAAATATCATTTATTCAGTTGATGATAATGAGTGGAAGAGTAAGGACACATAAAGATTTTCTGAAAGCATTACTCACACTTAAAGCTAAGCATCGAGATGCATTATTAAAATCATGCGGTGAAGAAGAAATAAATTGCATAAGCGAGTGTATTTTCAACGTATTAAAGGGTAAAGTACCACTGAAGAGCCAGGATAAGACCATGTTAAAAAAACACAAAAATATATTAAGAAAAATAGTGTCAAGAGGAAAAAAAACATTGAGAAAACGTATCATCATACAGAAGGGTGGTGCATTTTTACCAATTATATTAGGGGCTGTCCTCAGTAGTTTGTTGGGTGCTGTTTTATAAATTGAAAATGGAAAACACCAAAAAAATGATATTAATTGAACCTAGTGTAGTGGAAAGACTCAAACAAAAAGAGAACGCAAGTGAGGATACATTATCTCGATTATATAAAGAGATGCGAAATATAATGAAAAGTAAATTAGAAGATCGTGAAAAATGGGCTTTATACCTTCAAACACTTCAGAGATATTTGCATTTTAGTGAAGCAAAAAAACACCCATTGAAATTACCAATAATTACAGAGGAAGAGAATGGTAATACTAGAAATACAATAAAAGATGATGCAGCTGTGCAAACAGATTTATTAGTTAAAGAAGAACCATTGAAAGAAGAAGTGTTCAATAAAAATTCTACATACACTCACTCTCATTTAATGCGATTGATCCCAAAAAGTTTTAAGAAGAAAGGTGAGGTTTTGTTAAACTCTTTAATTGACAACAGTGAAATAATACGTTGGGATGATAAAGGCTTGGTTTATTTACACAATAAACCGATTCCTAATAGTAATATCATAGATTTATTTCACGATACTCTAAGAAAATTAAAACGTCCGACCCCAATAGGAAGAGATGAGTTTTGTAAAGCATTGGTAGAAATAAGTGTGCCTTTACATTGTATTGGTAATCCGGATTTACGAGAACATATGAACAAGCTATATATACAAGATTTAAAAGAAACACCGAAGTCTGCAACATATAAAGAACTATCTTCAAAACGTAAATCCGCTGCTAGAAAAATTGCTTGGGAAAGATGGACACCTTACTAAATATCAATGAGATTTATTATGATGTTTCTCAACCTGCCGGCTACAGCAGTGTCAATAAGCTTTCAGAAGCCATGAAGGGTCACATGAATAAGAAACAAGTTCAAGACTGGCTGCGATCGCAAGAGACTTATACATTGCATAAACCGGTTCATAAGAAGTTTAAAAGAAACAAATACCTTTTATCTAATTTTAACCAACTATGGCAAGCAGATCTTACTGACATGCGTTCTTATTCTCAATATAATGATGTTTACAAATACATACTTTGTGTTATTGATGTATTTAGCAAATATGCTTTTGCTAGACCTATGAAAAGAAAAGATTCACAAAGTACTAGAAGTTGTTTTGATAGTATATTTACAGAAGCGAAAGCTACACCAATACATATACAGTCTGATAAAGGAACTGAATTTGTATCAAAAGAAGTAAGGAGTTATTTTCAAAGTAAAAATGTGAATTATTATACTACCAACAACCCTGATATTAAAGCTAGTATAGTGGAAAGATTTCAGAGAACTCTCAAAATGAAAATGTGGAGGTTTTTTACACATAGAAACACATACAGATATATTGATATTTTACAAGATTTACTGTTTTCTTATAATCACAGCTATCATTCAAGTATTAAAATGCGCCCATGTGATGTAAATTCTAACAATATTATGACTGTTTGGTGTAATTTATATGATAGAAGGAAAGACAGCACATTTAAACTGAGAACAACTCAGTTTCAAGTAGGGGACTTTGTAAGAATAACTAAATATAAACACATATTTCAAAAGGGTTATGAAACCAACTGGAGTGATGAGATATTTGTAGTGGCTACAGTTATTGATAGAAGTCCCCATACAGTTTATACTCTAAAGGATCTAAAAAATGAACCCATCATAGGAACTTTTTATGGCAAAGAATTACAAAAGGTTAGTTACAACCCCACCAATAAATATAAAATTGATAAAATTCTGAAGTCTAGGCATTCTGGTCTCAGAAAGGAACTGCTGGTCAAGTGGAAAGGTTATCCTAAGAAGTTTAATAGTTGGATACCAGCATCAAGACTTGAACAATTATGAACGGAGAAAGTTTCTATATAACACTGTTAAGTAATAGTTCAATGACATACTTTCCTGAAAACACTACATCAAGTTTTTATAATAAATTACCTAAATCAGTAAAATTGGAGGGGGAATGGGATGTTGGAATGGTTGAATTCCATTTTCCTTGTAATATATTAAATGTACAAGAGCATGAGAATATTGTTTATGTAAAAAAAAATGCAGAAATTAGACGGCGAATCTTTAGAGTTGCCTGTAGAGTTTATTACACACATTCCCGCAAAAAACTATGAAAGTATTGAGCATGTTTTAAATGAATTAAATAACAATCCTTTAATACAAGGGGATGTTGAATTTAGCTATGATGGAATAGCGAAACGAGTTAAGGCTACAAGTTTAAATGATAACATTTTATCGATAAGTACTTCCACAAAATTAAGTTTACAACTGGGTTTTGAACCAAAACAAAATTTTATCAACGTAATGGGAAAGTACCCGGTTGACATATCATTAGGTTTACCATCACAGATGTTGATCTATTGTGATATCATTCAACCACAAATAGTTGGCGATGTGATGACACCCTTACTTAGGATCGTTCCAATGGATCCTACAAAATATGTCTATGGTGCTTATAAGATGAATGTTTTTTCTCCAGCACATTATGTACCCGTTCTACGAAGAGAGTTTGATGTAATAGAAATAGATATAAGAACGAGTACAGGACAAAAAGTTCCATTTCAGTTTGGGACTGCTTGTATTAAACTACATTTCAAGCGAATAAATTAATCAAAATGGGGTGTCCTTATGAGCATTATTACTCACACCAAGCCGGGTCAGGCATTGGTATTGTATATAGAGGGGCTAATCATCAACGCGGTCATGGCATTGGAAGTTTTTTAGGAGGTCTATTTAGATCAGTGCTTCCGTTACTAGCGAGAGGTGCTAAAGCTGTTGGGAAAGAAGCACTAAATGCAGGCGTAGGTCTTTTATCTGATGTTGTTAATGCACGTGATCTTGATGACAGTATCAAAACACGTTTTAAGACAGCTACTAGTAATTTGAAACGTAAAGCAGATAATAAAATGGATTCTGTTATGTCTGGCTCGGGTTATAAAATAAAGAGACCAAGTAAGAAGTTAATCAGTCGCTTGAAGACATCAGGACGAAAGGGAGTAAGAAAAACACAAAAACATCGAGCTGACGACATATTTACATTTTAAAAAATGTCATTTTTACACCATAATTCTTCAGAATGTGTAAAATCAGAATTGGACCTCTTCGCCTTACCGTCGACACAAACAAGTATAGAGAGTGGACTGTGGATCCATTACAATCCAATATCTTCTTTAAGTGATGAAGGACCCATTGAATTTTTAGTACCAGGGAGTGGTGATGATTACATTGATTTATCTCATACCATGATACATGTAAAAGCCAAAATTTTAAAACAAGATACAAGTAATATTCCTGAAAGTACTGTTGTGGCACCTGTGAATAATTGGTTGCATTCACTGTTTAGTCAATTAGATATATATATGAATCAAAAACTGGTTTCCCCACCAAACAATACATATGCTTACCGTGCATACATAGAAAACTTACTTAACTATGGTCCAGCAGCTAAATCATCTCACCTTACATGTGGGTTATGGTATAGTGATACAGCGAATAAAATGGATAATTGCGATGACGCTAACATCGGCTTCCACAAAAGGCAGGAATTAGCAAAAGAAAGCAAAACAATAGAAATGATTGGACATTTACACGGTGATGTATTCAACCAAGAAAATTTTTTAATTAATGGTGTAGAAATCCGGATAAAACTCGTGCGTACAAAAGAATCATTCAACCTGATGTCCACTGCTGATTCAAAGTTCAAAGTGAATATTACTTCCGCCGCTCTCATAGTTCGTAAGGTTAGGATCAATCCGTCAGTTTTGTTAGCGCACGAAAAGGTATTATCCACTACAACTGCTAAATATCCTTTGACTCGTGCCGAAGTTAAAGTTTTAACAATACCAACAGGTGTTCAAGGTAAAACACTTGATAATGTATTTCTTGGACAGGTACCGAAAAGATGTGTTGTAGGTTTTGTAAAAAATGCAGCATTTAATGGAACCTTAAACATGAATCCTTTCAATTTTGATAATCATGGCCTCAATTCATTTAGCTTGTATGTGGATGGACAGCAAGTACCATCTAAGACATTACAACCATCTTTTGGTGACTCTGTTTACACCAGCGCTTATCATACCCTGTTCTCTGGGATAGGTATTCACTTTCTAAATGATGGGAATGCAATATCAAAAGAAGATTTTGCTAATGGATACTGTTTGCTAGCTTTCGATATGACTCCCGACTTGTGCGCTAATTCTAGTTCGCACTGGAGTTTGATAAAGCATGGTAGTGTTCGATTAGAGGTTCGCTTTGATGCAGCTCTTACAAACACAATTAACTGTATAATATATGCCGAGTTCGATAACATTATGGAAATTAATAAAAATAGGGAAGTTTCTATTGACTATAGCAGCTAAATCAAGTAAAATTAGAAACCTATAAAACGCAAGACATTTTTGGAGGGCAATATTATTCTTCAATGCATAGCTGTTAAAACTCCTTCCGCATGTAAAAATGAATACTGAAGAAATACAAGAATTTATGAGAAAAATCAACCCAAAAAATGAATTTAACGTCTTTGCTGCTAATCGTTTACCATTGTGTGTCTCCTTACCAATATGTTTTATCAGCAATTTGGATCCTGATAACAAACCTGGATCACATTGGGTAGCTATCTATATAAATTCAAAAGGCATTGGAGAATATTTTGACTCATTTGGTCGCAAGCCCACGAAATATCATGAAACGTTTTTGAAAAGAAATACTAAGCATTTTTTTTATAATGTAAAAGTTGTTCAAAACTATTTGACCTCAGTTTGCGGTTATTATTGTTTATTTTATGTTTATTATAGATCTAAGGGTATCTCTATGCATTATTTTGTGAGCATATTTACAGAAGATACATTATTTAATGATTTTGTTGTAAGAGAAATGTTTTTGAGTATTTTTTCTGATTAATATGTGTGAAATGATTGAAACAAAAAAAATACTAACTAATGTTTGTATGATGTCAAAATAATTAATTATTACTTTAACTTCACTTATAGCACATTGTTAATTAGTTTATATTAATTTCAGATCTAGGGATGTCACTGATGATTTTAGTTAAGAGGTTTTTAAAATAAAATGCGTACTTTGAATTAACAAATAAAATGGTTTCATTTTGAACAAAAGCTATCCTTATTTATAATAATTGATAAAAATTAAAGACAAAACCGTTCAATAAAAGAAGCATTTATTAAAATAATATACATTAGGTATTTAATTAGGTGAATATAATGACGGTGATAAGGATGAATATATGGATGGAGATGTTACGATGTCTTCTTCATCTTCTTCTATGATCCTCCCTGAATATGTTGCAAAAGTGTCCTCTATCCTTTCCCACGATGATGTTGCATATGTTGAGATGTACTCTTCATCTCCTTCTGTACTTCTTCGCAAAGATGACAATTGATAACACATGCATGGTGATATACTCCTCGAGTAAATATTTTGATTTGTCATAAACTCCTGCGCAATATTTTCATTGTTGATGCAGAGTTGTTCCTCCAGAATTTCCACACTTTCGTAAAGTAAGGCATCTTCGTATGCTGCGTTAATTTGGGAGTTAGTAAGATTGGACTGTGACATCTCCATGTTGGTGAACGATCAAATATGCAATGAACGCTGCGCTGTCGAGTCCTTTTTATTTGTCCTCGCTGTGGGGCTCTGTCCGTGGTGATTCTCCGGGGGGCTTGAATGGAATACGATGCAAAAAAAATGACTTATACTAAATTATTTGCTACGAATGTAGCAAACAGCGCGTCTTGTTATTATTTTTCGGTTTGCTTGCTTTCAATGCAATACTTGGAACAATTCAGAGTTGAGGCAAGTTCTTTAGTGACGTTGAATATAAGTTCTTGCGTGCTTTGATAATGTTTATCGTCGTCCGATTGCACGTAATATTTAAGACGTACATCAACGTTCTTCTAGTAGTCAGTTGGTGCGAGGTCACGAATTTTATCCATATCATATATTTCAATTTTAATGAAGTGAGTCGCCTTTGCTGATTCACCTTCATTTGAAACTATGTAAGACAAACCGTCACTACATGTATGTGCTACGCATGAAGATTTTGGTATCGCTTTCTTCTTCTTTTTGGGTTTCTCAAAGAATATGTCAATATTGTTTGTCCTTTTCACTTTGTTTTTTTGTGGCCTCATAATAATATCTTTTGTTTCGTCTTCATCGGATACCGTCGCCGGAAAATAGTAATTTTTGAATGTGTAATCGTTATCCTGTAATAAAAACAGCAAATTGGTTATATGTTTCATAGCGCAGAGATAACACATTAGGTATCATTTAGAAAACAAAGACACAATAAGTTTAATGAGCGACTAACTACCTACATTGATTTATGAATTCATAGAAATTTCCATTGCAGAGCTTACATTGTAAATATCACCTATCATAAAACAAAATTACTTTTGTAAACAAAGCAAAACACGAATGAATTGAAAATTAGGTATGTTAATGGCACACGTTATAGTTACTTGTATCAAGGTAATACTTACATCCATTACTGCAACAGATTTTATTACAAATCACAGACACCACGTATGGACCACGCACTTAGATTCGTCGAGGACTGTCTAAAATATTATGAGATTAAACTGTCTGAACTTGCTTTTATATGCAGCTATCAAACAAAATAACAAAGGAATGTGTATCTTCGCAACACCTGCGCTGTAACATACATGTTAGAACCTGTTCGCTATTAACGCAAAAATATATTTCAAAAATGGACCACCTTCGTCGTTTGACACAAAAGATTCAGAATTTGTTGGTGAGCAGCCATCTGCGAAATTACATAGAAGCGCAACAATAAAAGCATTGTAAATTGCTTGCTATAGAACTTCCCGATTCCTATTTCATTGAAAACAAGATGAATAACTTAAAAATACAATAGTACCCTCTGTTCACAATCGGTATTGAGACATCTTTCTACTGATCGACCAACTGCGAAATGAAAGACACCGATAACAATGAAACTATTTTTGAATACATTTATTTATGGTACAATAAATTACTATGTTCACCTGATGTGAAAAAAACTTTCACACAACGAATTTCATAGAAAGCTTAAATACTAGTAAACTCCTTACCCGACTACGAAAAAAGGAGGGTTAAATTTACCATATCGGTTGCTGGTGTAATAACATAAAAAATGACCTCCTTTTTACACAGTCGGGTAATAGGTTGTATGATAAATTGTTAAAGGCAAGTAGTAATCAGGTTAGGTTAATTTAAAATAAAAAACCCGACTGCATAAAAATTAGCCTCCCTTTTGCACAGTCGGGTAAAACAAGCTATGTCACTCAGGGAATCAAGACGAACCTAACGACACCTCGCACTCCAAAATCATTGAAGCGTTTAGGCTAGAGGTTCATCCAAAGAAACAGACATACATACACCCGAAAAACATTACCCTCCTTTTTTTGTACAATCGGGTAAAAGGTTTTACATGAGTGTATGATAAATTGTCAAAGAAAAGTAGTAATCAGGTTAGGTTAATTTAAAATAAAAAACCCAAATGCATAAAAATTAGCCTCCTTTTTGCACAGTTGGGTAACACAAGCTATGTCACTCAGGGAATCAAGACGAACCTAACGACACCTCGCACTCCAAAATCATTGAAGCGTTTAGGCTACAGGTTCATCCAAAGAAACAGACATACATACACCCGAAAAACATTACCCTCCTTTTTTTTGTACAATCGGGTAAAAGGTTTTACATGAGTGTATGATAAATTGTCAAAGAAAAGTAGTAATCAGGTTAGGTTAATTTAAAATAAAAAACCCAAATGCATAAAAATTAGCCTCCTTTTTGCACAGTTGGGTAACACAAGCTATGTCACTCAGGGAATCAAGACGAACCTAACGACACCTCGCACTCCAAAATCATTGAAGCGTTTAGGCTACAGGTTCATCCAAAGAAACAGACATACATACACCCGAAAAACATTACCCTCCTTTTTTTTGTACAATCGGGTAAAAGGTTTTACATGAGTGTATGATAAATTGTCAAAGAAAAGTAGTAATCAGGTTAGGTTAATTTAAAATAAAAAACCCAAATGCATAAAAATTAGCCTCCTTTTTGCACAGTTGGGTAACACAAGCTATGTCACTCAGGGAATCAAGACGAACCTAACGACACCTCGCACTCCAAAATCATTGAAGCGTTTAGGCTACAGGTTCATCCAAAGAAACAGACATACATACACCCGAAAAACATTACCCTCCTTTTTGAACAGTCGAGTATAGCCCTTAGCGAGTATCGAAGGCAGCACAATTGGTTCAAAACACAAAAGCAGGTAACATTGCTATTACAATAGGTTACCCGAATCCCCGAAATGAATAGACGTCGAGCGAACAATAGAGATAGTCGAGCCTCGATAACAATGGGGCTTGTAGCAGCGCAGATAAATGTAGAAAGGCGTGCTCTGATCGTTCTGAAACTAGCGCCAAACGGTTTAAGTGGGGGGCAAAACCAAAAAAAATTTTTTTTTTTTTTAGGGGAGGGGCATCTTTACTGGCGTGAATCGCGCCCCCCATGAGGGGAGTGGCCAGGGGTGAGCCAGAATCCGCGAATCCATACTACTGATGGTGGTAGCTAGCCAGGCGGGCTTTTAAAATGCCCTACCACCAACCAAACCGAGTCTTAAAACATGATCCCAACGGGATGCGATCCCGCGACCTCCTGGTGTGAAGCGAATGGACTAACCATTACGCCACGGAGGCGTTAACGTTTTTAGCGGTACTTTTGGCTAACCTTACTTAAGTAAGACACTTAAGAGCTGATGACTTAACAAAATTTATTAATAATGCCAGTTTCATTGACGAATTTGCCAAACAATTTATGCAACAACTTAAGAAAATTAAAATATTTTGTTAATTGGTGTTTATACATAAGTATGGCTCTTTTTCATTAATATTATATATTTAATTAATTCAAGAATTTCCCTTTTTTATCAATTTTTAGGCCGACAAATATTAATATACTCCACGGAGTACGTCTTTGTTTTACCTATAGCGTTGTCACTGTCGTTCGGGTGTTGTGCCAACGAGTAAGGAGGCAGCATAAGATACTGATTGTTTGTCGGCAACCATAGGGTTTGCTAACCATAGTGGTGTCAATAATTCGAGGTGGCGACTCGGAAAGAATACACGAATTCCTACAAAATAGGTTTTTATAAAAATGTCACAGTAATCTTTCGAATTTTGTGCAAAGCTGTGAATGGAGACCACATTCTTGCCCGCGCCCAGGGACATCTTGCAAGTGGTAAAAAGGCCTTGCTGTAGTAATGCTACATCTTAAGATGTCATACAAAAGTGTGGAAACAGTTCAAGGGACTGACATAGTTTTTCAAGCGACGAATATAAACCTCAAAACCACCAATAGAGCAACATCAAGACGAGAAGAAGTCAACACAAGCAAGCAAATAAAAAACAACGCTTTTGCCGCCATTGGCTTAGAGCTTTTGGACACAAAAAGCTTTAATATGCTTCTCACAAGGAAAATTGGAAAACATAACAATTGAAACGTTATATCTGCGAGCCAATAGCCTGGAAAAAGGGAACTGATCAAGCAAGCAAGCTAACTTCCTTCATTTCATTGCCTTAGCCACTTTTTATTTTACTCTTTTGGAGTTATTATTGATGGGTTACACGCTACAAAGAATTTGCTAACCTTTAAAGCGCACTTTCTACAAACTATAAACTGCTAGCTTTTTTCGTATATATCGTTTTTAAGACTGTATTTGAGAGTGAGTGGTGCGTGAGCCGCAAGCGGTTCGCGAGCGCAGACATTAGTTTTCTCCAGATCCCTATTCCAGATCAGGCTATTCTGTCTATGTCATATCCCACTCCCTCAACCATCTCTGTGCAAAAAATCACAACAATTCATTGTTCCGTTGCGATGTTAATGAAATTAACCAAAAAAAGTCATTTTTTTCATCTCCCTCAGCAACTGCATCGGACTTTGCTATTTTCACGGGATAAAAAGTAGCATGTCCTTTCGTGTGGCACAGGCTACCTGCATGCCTAATTACATCAAGATTGGTCAAGGTTGTTGAAGCGTATAAAGGTAACAAACAAACAGACAAACACATTTTCACATTTATAATATTAGTAAGGATTATGATGGAAAGACACAAAAAATCTACATTACCGACATAAAAATGTGGGCAGTCAACGTAACTTTACACACCACCACTGAAATCACAAGTTAACTCATTTTAAAAAAATTAAATGTTTACACAAAGTTGGCCATAATCAAGCTGATCCTTCTGTATGAGTCCAAAAAAATTTATAGAGAGAAATGTTCCTTTTTTGGCATCATACCATCCAGCCGTTTTCGACCATGGCAACTACTGTCGACTCCTAAGCTAAATTTTGGCGTAGATACACCCTTGTGTGTATTAACGTGTTGTTCACCAAAAACACAACTCATATTAAACAAAGATTACGCAAAAGTAAACTAAAGATAAGTTAGACTAAAGCTAAAGACACTGACAAATAACTGAAAAGGGCAACGTATACGTAGATACTGAAGGTTTCATGTAAATAATCAAGACTATAAACAAAAAAACGCTAAACACGTTCAAAAACCGACTTCCATCGCAACAACTTAGTACATTTTTGTTTTTTATTTTTGGTTTTATCTTATTTTCTAATAAAGTACTATACTGATTTTGATAAAATTTATATGGGACCACACGGGAAGCACTAGCTTTCAAATAAAAAAAGAACCATAAAAATCGGTTCACCCAGTCAAAAGTTATGATGAGGTAACACACATAAAAAAAACAAAGTCGAATTGAGAACCTCCTCCTTTTTGAAAGTCGGTTGAAAAAATGGCAGTGCCAGGTATTCTGGATGATACTGGTTTGTATAACATATAGACATATTCATAGATTTCGATGCCTTGCAATTCGTGTTAGAAGTAAAAAAAAATAATATGTTTAACTGCATATTTTGCAGACTATCTTTTTGACATATGTGCAGATACAAATATTTTGTCAATAATAAATTTCAGAAACTCCAACTTCCTTGTACTTGATCCGAGACGTCGCCGTCTTGACACCACACAGGGTTGCCACCATACAAATACTATGTGTGCGAAAGAAGTGTACATAAAAGAAAAAACTCTTGACCCATAATTATTTTAATGAATTCAATGATTTGTATTCAGTACAGGACTCCATTCAGACACCGCACAGGGTTTCCATCTAAACCCAATGTTGATGATTTCATTGATAACCTATTATTATAGCTGCACATAAATTAAAAATTTACAAACAACAAAAACTTTTTAACATCATTTGTCTTGATAGGTATTTCTAGAAACGAGATACTTGACAATGTACAACAACAAATCTGCATAAATGACTATGTACTTAATACCCACTTAAAAATACCCAAAAAATACATAATAAATTAAGGTAGGTACATAAAACCATATTTTGTTTTTCAATTTTATACTACAGTCTCAGTGTGTGCAACAAAGAGTATTTATTTTAAGAGCGTATTCACTAAATCATTTCCTATACAAACTTAAAATTACTACTTCTGAAAATAGATGGGCCGATTCTAATTAAACTTTATATATATGGCAGGCAAATTGTATGATTAAGTCATTTTACCTACGGTCAGGCAAATTGTATAATTCATCCGTATGTAAACGGTCAGGCAACATGTAAAACGCCGTACGCCGATTGTAAAATGAACAATCGAATGAATGATTAGTTATTTTACAAATGGTCAGGCATTTTGTAATAATTCGTCCGTATAAAACAGTGAGGCAACATGTAAAATTCTGTATGCAGATTGGAAAATGCGAGCCAGGCAAAATGTGAAAATGCCGTACGTCAAACTGTAAATAAGGTCCCCGCCCTCACCATTATATAATTTGCCTGACATTATGTAAAATGACGAATCATACAGTATGCCTCGACATATACATAAGCTAGTCACAAAATTACATTTTTTGGATAGATTATATTTTCAAAAAACTAGTGTTGTCACTCAATAATAGTGATTTAAGGTTTTAAAAATTAGCCTTTCTTTTTTAAAATAAAGTATTTCGAAAATGTAATCTATCCACTAACTACAATTTTGTGACTAGCTTATGTGTAGAAAGTTTCATTTAAATCGGACCATCCATTTTCAACAAGTAGTAATATTAATTTTGTATGGGATACTATTTTGTGAATACGCTCTTACAGAGTAAAATTGTAATTACTGGCTTAACTAAGCATCCACTCATGAAACTGAACAACACAATCCAAAACCAAAACTTGTTATGTTCCGTTTGTATGGGAGTTATTCAGATTCGTAAGTAGATGTTTAGTTTAAGATTTGCCCAAAGATTTATATTTCACCTTTCATTTAAACACTTACAACTTACATTTAGGTACTTTGGTAATTTTTATCACTTAGTTTTTTAGGCCTCGCCCCAAAAATGGTGGATCCTACGCGAACTGTTGTAGCACCCAGTTCAATCTGAAATAATGTTTTCATGATTATTTATAAACTAGAAAACTCTTAGGTTATCATTTGTCTCATTTGTTCCACAACATCCTGTTTGCTGAAATCTTAAACCATTATTGGACTTTTCTTACAAATCAATCAAAATTTCTAAATTCTCTTAGCTATTTCTGAAAATTAATAGAACAAATCATATGAAGTTTCGCTGTTTGCTGAAAACTCAAACGATTTTTTGGAGTTTTCATACAAAACGATCACAAGTCCTCTAAATTCTCTTTGCAATTTCAGTAAATTTATAGAACAAATCTTGTTAAGTTTCGTCAATAGGATGACCACATAAGAGGATTCGAATTGGTTAAAAATAATTGTATGAAACAAATTATTTAACCATGTTACATCATCAAACCTTAGTCCCAGTTAGATTTTGACTGGACTAGTGGCCTAGGAGTCAGGATTGTGGGTTCGATTTCCACCCACGGCTAACATTCTTGTGAGTTTTTGTTTTGTGACTGGGTGTTTCATCATATCAGCTTACATAAGGTCTAACAAAATTAGCTGAAACTAATTTAACTTAAGCTTCTACCCATGAAACTGAACAACTTTCCCCATGAAACCCATAGTCAAATCTCAAAAAAAAATGTGAACTTCCCATACTAAAATGGCTGATCAGCTGATCGAGTTAGTATGGGAGAGCCAAATATTTTTTTTGCAATTTGACTATGGGTTCCATCTGGAAAGTTGTTCGGTTTCATGGGTAGAAGTACCAGTTAAAATAATTTCAGCAAATTTGGTTACAGTTATATACGTCCCTATCGGTGGCGCAACGGCAAGGGGCACTACCTCCTATCTGGGAAGTCGTGGTTCGAGTCCTGCCACGTACCAATGTGTTTTCGAATTTCGATCTCATATGTACGTTTATCCGACACTCTTAAGGTGAGAAAAACGTCGTGAGGAAACCTGCACACGCCTTCAAGAAACTCGAAAGTTGTATGTGAAGTTGACCAACCCGCACTGAGCCCGCGTGGTCGACTAAGGCCGGATCGCCCCAATTCAGGGTAGGCTCGAGCCCCTCGGTGGGGACGTATATATGAGCTGCTGTGATGATACGTTTTGTGTTAGTACTAATATACTTTGCCCAAAGGAGCACTTCTGGTATTAATCCTCTGCCTCTACTAGTTAACAATATACAGGTCAGTCAACTAACTGCCTCTGTGGCATAATCCACTTGCTTCACATTAGAAGTCTAACTTTGTAAGACTCTGTTAAGTTGGTGGCCTAATTTCCTAAGCCTGCCTGACCAGCTACCATCATCCTATCTAAGGCCAAAAACAGCATCGATGGTTTCCAGCATGAAGATATTACAAATTGCTTTAGGGAATTTTGGCAAGCCTGTTCCCATCTTCAGTAATATTAGTAGGTGAGAAAATGCCAAGGGCTTACCAATTGTGGATTTTAAAAATAAATATAATAGGTAGGAATGACAAATACAAAAATACTTACAGCGTGTTCGAAATCAGACGACATCCCCATTGAAAGTTCCACATTGGTAATATCCAGATTCAGTTTCTCGCAGACATCAGTTCTGCATTTGGCCAATGTAATGAAATCTGGATTTGGTCCCTTTGAAGTATCATAATCGTATTGGCCAATCGTCATTAGGCCAACAAATTCCAAGCCAGGACAACTTTTCAAAACGTGTTCCACTAGTTGGGATGCGTTAGCAGGGTCACAACCATTTTTTGCTGAAAAAATTAATTTACATTTAAATTCACTTGCATACAATTCGCGATTCTGAGAGCTGTGTCTGTTACTTTGGTTTTCCTAAAGATCTCCTCCTCACGTACGGAAACTCCGATCATAGCTCCTAGAACAGATGGCCGTTGGGCCGGTAAAGTTCTAGAGTGGCGATTGAACACCTGAAGAAGTAGCGTAGGCAGGCCGAGGAGCGACTCGATGAACCGACGACCTGGTGAAGGTCGAGGGAAGCCGCTGGATGCGGGCAGGGCAGCGCAGATCCGGTCATTGTGGAAATCCTCGGGGAGGCCTTTCTACAGCAGTGGATGTCATTGGGTTTTACAGGGAGTCCTACGGCTATGCCACATGGAGGGAAAGTACCTTGAATATTGTAGATGGAACATTTCACTGAAAGAAGACATTATTTTAATTTAAAAAAAAATTAAAATGCATTCATAGATTTTTAATTCAAAATTAATCAATTTAATTTATCAAATGCTCAAAATTGATTATTTTGAATTAAAAATGTTAAAATTCGGTCTTCCTATTTCTGACACTATGTTCTTTAGCAAAAAATAATCCTTATAATGAAGCTTTTCGATCGGTATGATAAAGCTATAGGGTAATTTTTTTTCTTGTGTAGCGGGTTCGATTCCCGGTTCAACCATGTAGTTATTAAAAAATCAATGAATGCAGTTTAATTTGTGTTTTAAATTAAAATAATGTCTTCCTTCAGTAAAATGTTCTATCTACAACAATATTCAAGGTACTTTCTCTCCATGTGGCATAGCCGTGGGACGCCCTGTATATGATGCACTCAGTTGATAAGTGTGTTGGGACATTAATTTTTATTATTCATTTACGGAATGATTTAAATAAAAAACACAACCTACCTGGGGTAGGTAAGTCTGGATTTGTTTGATGCTATGATGTTTCCAAAGTGGACTTAGCCTCTAATTATTGACCTATCTATCCAAAAGGCCTCCAGCCGACTCATACTCCAGCAACTGGTACTCTCTGGATTGTGATGTGACTGATGGATGATTGATGTATTTCAGACCATGTTTGTCTTAGTTAACAAGCATTTTACCTTCTTCTCCACTAGTATTCACTTGTACCATGACTTTCAATTTGTCTTCGTTCTTCCTCAACTTTACATACTGCTTATTTAAATTGTCGGCTAATTTTTCCGAATCAACTGTCTCCACCATGAAAAGACCTGGGGCACCGAGCAGTTTATTTATCTTGTTCGTTTGCAAATGCCCTATGAAATGCCACTTGATATCTTTGCATTTTTCAAGTATTTGTGGATCAGCAGCCTTCTCAGCTAATTCGTTGACATAGTTTTCTCCAAAATGTTTCTGTCCCACTTCGTATGCTTCAATTATTAGTGGTACTGGTTTTATTTTCGATACTGCAACCAATCTTGGAACTACTTGTGGTAAATCCTAGAAAAAAAAGAAATATGTTAAGCGTAAATGACACCATCATACCATGGGACGGAAGACTTAAGTGTTAGACACCCCCCCATCAGGTGGACTGGTGATCTGTTACGGCTTGCAGGATGCATGTGGCTCGAAGTCATGCAGAGGGTAGGTATATATTTTTTAAATCCACAATTGATAAGCCCTTGGCATTAGCTCACCTGATGGTAAAGACAATGATGCAGGCTTAGAAACATTCCCCAACTCAATGAGGAAATGAATATGTAATCTTTACCAGAGCATGTCAATGTTGTTAACACTGATTTTCGGCAGCAAGACTTATAAGATAGTGGTAGCTAGCCAGGCGGGCTTAGAAAATGTCCTACCTCCAATCAGGATTCAGTCAATGAAACTCAACAAGATCCTATGTTCAATTCGCAATTTTTTTTAAATTTTTATACAAAAATTAAAAGGCTGGTAGCGATCTTTGTATCATCATCATCACAATTTAAGAGCCGTGCTCTTGTCGGTGTAGCTCTTTCTAGGTCTCTCTTTCCCACACTATCTCCTTCATTTCTCTATACGTTTCCACCTTAACTTTCTTCTTAACTTGGTATAAGCAATTCTAGGTCTTCCTCTTCCGCGCTTTCCTTCAATATTTCCTTCTATTATGTTTATGATAAAATATAGCATTCTATCTTTGTATAGCAGATCAAAAATTTATTTTGAAAAATTCAGTATATATTTGTTTGGGAAAGTTGTTTAGTTTAATGAGCTGAACCCCTCCTTAAATAACTCAATCAATCAATCAAATAAACTTTATTTTACAATCCTTATCCTTACTATAATACTATAAATGCGAAAATGAGTTTTTGTTTGTTTGTTCTTGTCACCGTTGATGAAACATGGATGAGACAGTATGTGGATTAGGGCGATCGGGCCTTAGTCGACCACGCGGGCCCAGTGCGGGTTGGTCGACTTCACGCACAACCTACTAGTTTCATCGCAGGCGTGTGCAAGTTTCCTCACAATGTTTTCTTTCACCCTAAAAATGAAGAATGAAGAAAATAAAAGTTAAAAAACTAAAACCCAACTAGTTTCATAGTTTTCCATAGTCGGGTTTTAGTTTTATAACTTTTATTTTATTTCCATATTTTTTGTGCTCAGAGAAAAACACCACCCCACCTCGCTACCCGCGGCCGCGTGTCGTGTCGCTTGATTGTAGCGAGCGTACATGGAGCCATCTCATAATATTGCTTGTGAGACTTTTTGTTAAGAAATTAATAATACTTGCATATGTAATGTACATATATTTAGAATTAGTTAGATCTTTCTTTCGATATCAAACATGACATGATTCGCTAAAAAAAATTTTTTTGGTTGTCTATGTAACTAATAAAATCCGTCATGTTGATTTTTTTTATATGCTATATATCCTATGACACGCGGAGTAATGACACAAATCCAAAGACACCACATATTATGTCAAGATCGGTTAAGTGGTTTAGGAAGTACTAGGGAACAGATGAACATCCTTACATACCCACTACCCACAGTATAATGTTGTACCGAAGGGGTCTGGTTTCTGAAATACAGGGTTACCCTAGCTTAGAAACCAGCGCTACAAATTGATGCAAACAAGTATTTTATTTTTAAAACTTCATATCTACCCTAAGTGTTATCCTATTCAATGTGTAAAGTACTTAGAGATTTATATAACTCAATAAATATATTCTTATTCTTATAGACTGTCAAAAACACAACCCTCCTTTTTCGTAGTCTGGTAAAAAATTAAAAATTCTACCCTCAATTAAAACGCTAAACGAAAGACCAGCTGCTGAAAAAATAATCCAAACTAGAAGAGCTTAAAAAATTTATAAAAAAATAGATGCTACCAAAAAACCATCCAAGAGAGAGATGATGTGGCTGCTTTGACATTTGACTATATTATGTAAAACCTCCAATTGCCCCATATACCAGTAGAAGTTTTTTTTTTACTATAGACAACTCTGGCTAAATGACTTTTGCATGCATAACTTGAAGGATGATATTTCTAACTTTTATTCATACCATGAAGGTCTAAGACATAAAGGGCCAAATGAAGTATGTGCTTTTCTATGGATGTATATTAAGAATCATTTACCAGATACTGAGAAGAAGAAAAGAACAATACAGTTGTCAGATTCCTGATGTTTTTGACAGCTACTGGAAGGTTTGATAATATATATCATTTTTTCCACAGAGAGGGCATTCATATTTACCATGTGATAGAGATTTTAGGTGTATTAAAAGAAAAATCAATAAATATGATAAGATTTACGAACCATCAGAATATGGAAGTATTAGACTGTTAGAGCAAGTTTGGAAGGAAAATATAAAATTAACAGTAAACAGAGTGACGTAATATTGAATTTTAATAACTGGTGGCAGAAATTCTATAAAAAACATGCTTCTCTATAAAATCACTAGGTATCCCAAGTGTATCCCAAACAGCAAAAAGTTAGATTTCAGGTTTCCACTTATTCTCAGTTTGCCTATGCATCTACAAAACCTGGCTATGTGCATGTTTCGGAATTTATTGACGACATTGTTACCCATGATTTTTTTTGAGCAAAAATAACCATACTCCTGAATTACCAACTTCGAAAGATTATGCTGAAGGCAAAATACCTATAAATGTTAAGAAAATAAATGATATAAAAAGTGCAGAGCTATATACCAGAGGAACATAAACAGCATTTTGAGATCAGATCATTGAATGGCCCCCAAAAGCTGACGACGAGCAAGAAATTGAGGAGGGCTGGAAAGTTCTGAGCCTAAGTTCCTTTAAGTGTCACTAATGCCTCGCGCAGTACATCACTAATTGCGGGTATCCTTAGAAATACATATAAATGTCAAGTTTCATGTCATTAGCTTATTACGCTTTGAGTAATTGAACCATAAACGTCACCATGTCAGAGTCACCCGCACTTTACACGAAATTGGAGTACAGAGCTGTCATAAAATTCCTTACATAGAAGAAAAAAACTCCGACGGAAATAATTGAAGAAATTTCAGCAGTTTATGGGGAGTCTAGGCCTTCATTTGCATTGTAGAGTCGGTCACATAGTAGGTAGAGTCAGTCACAGCCTGTATCATAATTGAATCTAGCTTTTTGTTTGTTTTTTTTCTCATAGATGGCGAAAACAGCTGCAGAAAGGAAGCACAAGCAGAGAGAGAAGCTGAAAGCTAAAGGATTATTTGAACAATTTAAAAAAAAAGGAATCTTAGAACAGGAATCCAAACTTATGAGCCTAAAAGTAACAAATAACAATGCCTCTTTATTTAAAGCTGATGAGGAAGATATATCTTATATGTCTTTTGATGACATATTGGAGATATTACCTAAAAGTTAAAAAGTACCTTGAAAAGGCTTAAAAGAATTTATACTTTGTTAAAGAAATTGTTTGTTTATTAAATAATGGGAACTATATTTTCTATCACCAAAATTTATATTTGTCATCAAGTTGTATCACCTAATAAATAGATCTATCGCCACGAAATATTTTCGTTCTCAGATAAATAAAAATTGTTCCCAGGTATGAATTATCAAATTAATGTTAATATATGTGTAAAATAAGAGATCGATAACCAATAAAATTATATTGCATTACATGAATATAAACTTCGTTCTTATAATATCAGTTTTGTTACTTAAATAATAGCTCTGTGCTCAGAATGGTAGATCTGTCACCAAGGAAGCGGGAGCGAGCGAAGCGAGCTCGGACTTGCGGAGCACCCCGACTCGGATCCGTTAGGTTCGGAGACTGTGCGGGGAGGCGAGCTTAGCTCGCCTCCCCGCACAGTCGTAGTGTTAGTTTTGACATGAGAACACAGAAGTAGGAGCCCCGAAGGGGCTCCGTCGACCACTCAATATGATTTATTGGTGATCTCTTTAAATTAGTTTGGTTAAATACTTATTAGGACACACCTATTATAATACATACAAAAACATTTATTTGGTACTAGACCTTATATCTCAGGATTTTAGGTGATTTATTGTGGAACTGATTTTGCATTGTTTGGTGACTACATTTTGGTGACAGATCTACTATTTTGAGGACAAACCCTATTATTTAAGAAACACAAAACTAATTAAATTGGTGATAGCTTAAATGATACCCTTAAATAATTACATTTCTTGCTTCTAAATAGGTTTTGTTTTGAATTATTTTAGTATGTTGATTTCTAACATATTATTTGTAATTTCGTTTAGGTGGTGTTTTTGTTCAAAAATAGAATTTTTCGAGTTCATTAACTAAACTTTTGTTTCTTTAAAATAATTTTAGAGTTCCTATTTTATGTGCTGTGATTTAAATTCTAAGGTTTCATGTAAAAATACTGACTTTTACACTACACTAAGTGAGTGTAGTGTCGGTCACGTTTTGGGCAAGTCACAATTTATTTTACTAATATATATATTTTTTAATAACTTAAAGCTTTTATTTCACCATTTTATAATAGTTTTTTTCATGCATTTCGATTAAAACACAAATTAAAGTTATTACGTCAGTTCAGAGGAACATTATTATTACCGAAGTTCGGCAGATTTTTCCGAACTTCGTCTCTGGCCTGAAAAAACGCTCACGAGTCGCTGCGGCTCGTGCACTGCTCACCCTCAAAAAACCGGCAAAGTGGGAGTCAGAACCGCGCACACAGGGTTCCGTACCATCAGTTTCAAAAACCATCATACTAAATGGCGCTAGTTTCTTCATGTTTTAAAAAATATGTTTTTTTGTATGCAGACCCCCCTTATTTTTTCACTTTTTCTAATTTTTATTATTTGTTATTATAGTGGCAACAGAAATACATCATCTGTGAAAATTTCAGCTGTCTAGCTATCAGAATTCATGAAATACAGCCTGGTGACAGACGGACAGCGGAGTCTTAGTAATAGGGTTCCTTTTTACCCTTCGGGTAAAAAGGAACCCTATTACTAAGACTCCGCTGGAACGGAACCCTAAAAACGATGTCAACGCGAGCGATGCCGCGAGCAACAGCTAGTGTAATTTAATTTTGTTCAAGCTCTATTGAAGTAGCTGCCTGTCAAGCAACTCTTGAACCCACCAGTGACCTATTTTGGTGGGAACACAGCTAGCGAAGGGTAATTTGGCAGCATGGAGTGCAAGTGTACACTATTTTGCAAGATTGATTAAACATGGTATTATAAACATGTGACCTGACTTTTTTGTAATGTGTTTAATTTTGACGTTAGAACACTGAGCGGTTGATCAGTGCTGCCATTTTAGCGCTTTCGGCGCTAGATCTAGCGCTTTTTTGCTATGTTCAGCGGGCACTTGATAATTTTAGCGCCTAACGGATAATTTAGCACTTTCTTAATTTTTAATATGGCAGCACTATTTGTTCCGTGGAGAATAAAATTATTGTCTATGTTCAATTTTGTGCTCTATGCCAGCTGGGTTTTAATATGGCAATAGAGCACGGGGAATCCCATGAACATTAATTACGGTTTGTTTCATGTTTGGTTGATTGACTTGGCTTCTTTCATTTTCATTTTGTCTATGTGAACGCACTGAAGTTTAAGTTTAGAAATAACGTTTTAAGCACTGATTTTATTAGTTACTTTTGGGTCATTCCATTTGAAACGTTACCTGAACCAATTTTCTAAAGTTAACTAATTTTACATCAATTATTGTTTAAATCCATCATAACATACTAAATCATTCGAATTTATTATCATATTTTACATAAAATTAACTTTTATTTACTTTTTTTAATGTTGAACCCGAGTGAACTCTCATACCTTACTGGTAGTATATTGAGACCTAAAATGGCAACACTAAATAACTGTCAACGAGTCTATTTTTGACAGTTCCTTTTGCGCCATTTCAACGGTATAATGATTAATAACCTACAGAAACAATAAAAACTTGGATATTTTACGATTTTCATAGCTTTTCTGGACGATAATAGAAGCAAATTCACTGGTAACGACCGTTACAAGAATAAGGTAATTGTTTGTTTTATATCTAATACAATAAATGTATACTTAAATGGTTCTAGGAAAGTAAGGTTGGGACTGGAGGCAAATGATTTATGTGCAATTTTTAATGCTAAGCTTTGCTTATTATTAATTATTCGCGGGGAAAAATATGTAACGACCGTTACGTAACGGCCGTTACATAGCTTTTTTGAACATTTTGGAGTACAAAGATTTTACTTTATAGACTTATAATGTGCGTTTTCGTGGTTTAATGTATTCATTTTTACTATGGGATAGATTTCTAGTGTGTATTGGGCGATTCCGCTATAGATGATTTCCGACATGATTTTTTCAATCACGCTATTAGTTGTTTTTTTTGTTATTAGTGCAAAGAAGAAAGTCAAAATATAATAATCTATTTATTTTTATTTGATTTTATACCATATTTTCGTTTTTGGCGCGTTTGAAAATATTAACATCCGAAGAGTTGGTGTAAACTGTAAAATCATAACTAGCTACACTGGCGCGAAACAGTTGTTGTTGACAGTTTGAGGTTATGTTTTACCGGCTTAACGTGAAGTGACAATATTCATTTATCTTCGGGTGCCAAAAAATGTAAGTATACGTTGTTATTTATTAAGAAATATTGAGTGCTAGAATACACTGTTAACTTGTTGCACCCGCGATGCAAAAGATATAAAAGTTTCCTTTTTTCACAGAAATAAAGAGCCAACGTTCTGAAACTTTGTAAAAGTAAGAAGAAATCAAAACCAAACTTAAATTATTTGTTTTTAAGAGTGTAATTATTGTTAGGTTAAAATAAACGATAGCTTAAATTGGTTGCACCCGCGATCTCGATGTGAGATCGCGGGTGCAACTTTTTTTCACGTAACCTATTTTGTGATTAATTAATAATTATACATTTCGTTGTTTTGATATACCTTGACTAATTATATATGCTGAAGACGATTGATGATACAATATATGTGTCTATATTATATTCTGTATTATTTTTTACAGAAATACCGGTTAAAATGACAGCAGAACAACATAAGGAGACTGCTTCGCAGAAATATAGGCGGAAATTAAAAGAAAATCCTGAGCTTCATGCTGAACACCTCCAACGGGAAAGGGCTTGTGATTCTAAACGGAGAGAAGTAATGAAAATGAAAAACCGGCAAAAAAATGGATTGTGTCAGTGTGATATGGATGAAGATCGAGAAGTTAAAGCACAATTTATGACGACGGTTGATGGCAAACGATTCACAAAAATCGTTAATGACATAGCAGACGTGAAATTTGATGATATTATCACGAAGTTGGAAGCGCTACAGAAAAAGACTGATGGAAATAATATATTCATAGAATTTAATTAATATAGCAATTATTGACATATTTCAAAAGAAATAATTAATATAAGCGACAACAAAAGTATAATTGTTAGTAATAAATATGGTTTGATCTCTTATTTTGTTCCTATATAAGTAAAATTGATGTTTATGTTCACTTAAATTAGACTGGTTGCACCCGCGATAATTTGGTGTTGCACCCGCGATTGTTAAAAAAATTAATAATTCATTGTTTATTTATTTTTTGTTTAGAGTTTTTATTTTATGTTCTTTGTTGCTATAATACATTTCAAAATATTAAGGCATAACATATTAAATGTATTAGAATTAACAGATTTATGTGTTTTTTGTTTGTGATCTGGAAAGGTTGGGCCAAATTTGTTGCACCCGCGATGGCAATTTAAACCTTTCTCCTGGCTTTTAAAATATCATATTGAAATTTTTGTTAATAAATATAAAGTAAAAATATTAAAATGTAGTCTTTTAAAGACTAATTTAATTAAAAATGTTTTTTATTTAATTAGGTTAAACTAAAACAGGCGTCTAAATGTTGCACCCGCGATAATGGAATGACCCTATTGCATGTTAATAGTAACGAAACTCAAATTATGGTACTTTTCATCTATATGTTTTTAAAAATGGTTGGGGTTGACGCAAAGGTGTTCAGTGCCGATGAAAATGATATTTCTGATATCAATTTTAACAATATTATTACCATCTTGCCAGATCCCATCCTAAAAAATAAGGGTGATCGCACCTACTTTAATTTTACCACTTCCATTGATGTTTTCGAGAAATAAGTGCATACAATTATTAAAAAATGTTTTTAAATAAAGATACTCTAATGTTTTGTTTTTAAATATTTAATAAAGACTTAGTTTCCTTTGAGTTTTTGTTTGAATTTCGTACGTGTAACGACCGTTACAAATGACTTGTAACGACCGTTACAGATATTAATTTACATAAAATATTAAATGAACCCTAACCAGTTATTAAATCACCTTGTGGCTATTGACCATTTAGTTTAATATCACCTTAAGTTATAAAATTCATGTAATCTAAGCAAAATTCGCAGAATTTTGCAATTCTGTCAGACCACTAGAGAGTTGAGGCAAAATAGCGTAACGACCGTTACACCCCTTTGGAGCAAAATTTCTTTAATTTAGTAAAGTGCACTTAAAATCTATTGACAATTATAAGAAGTATGCGATAATAAGGTATTGTTTTATTGATTGCGAAAGGTGTACGAACTGTAACGACCGTTACATGGAATTACCCTTTTGTAAGTGTTCCATATTGTTGTGTTGGTTAACTCTTTTGAAATGGATGTACCATTATCAAAAAAAACTGTACAAACAAAGATATAAAGTCAAATGGGAGAAATCGCCCAACTTTAAACAGTGGTTGAAACCTGTGCCTGGATATGATACAAGGGCAATGTGTTTGTATTGTAGGAAGGATTTTCTTGCCAAGTTAAGCGATATCCAGAGACATTGTGATTCAGTTCATCACAACAAGCAGGCGAAACCTTTCTTGGACAAAAAACAAACACCAATCTCTTCAATGCTGCAAAAACCCATCGATAAGCTCTGTGTTGAGGCTGAAGGTGCTCTCTCAATGTATGTTGCAGAACACACAGCTATACAAGCAATTAATCACCTTACCGAATTGTGTAAGAATAAATTTTTTGCGGATTCTAAGGCTACTACAGAAATGAAATTGCACCGAACGAAATGTACAGCAATAATTCAGGAAGTATTAGCACCTCATTTTAAAGATTCTTTGAGAAATGATATTGGTGATAATTCGTATACTTAGCTTGATTATAGATGAATCTACTGATGTTTCTGTTCGAAAATTTCTCGGTATTGTTGTGAAATATTTTAGCAGCAGTCGCAACAAAATAGTTTCCACATTCTTAGGGCTGGTTGAATTGGAATCTGCAGATGCCGAAGGAATAGTTTCGGCGTTAACAGCACAACTTGAAGCTTTTAAACTTGATAAAAGCAAGTTAATTGGAATCGGAACAGATAATGCTTCGGTTATGACTGGAGTAAACGCAGGTGTCCATAAAATATTGCAGGAAAGGTATGCTGTACCCAATCTAGTGTTGATAAGATGTGTCTGCCATTCGATTCAATTGGCAGTGTCACATGCGTCAAGAAATATAGAATTTATGATAAGAGAAACAATTAGTTTAAGCTTTCACCGAAACGTAAAAAACGAATATAAAAAAATTTATGAAGCGATAAACTGTGGAGAGGAGCCACTTAAGATCTTAAAAGCTTGTGATACACGATGGCTGTCAATTGAACCCGCGGTAACTAGAATCTTAAGTCAATGGATAAAACTAAAATTACACTTTCAATTAATGAGAACTCGTGAAAATTGCTACAAGCCGAATTATTATATAACATGTACAACGATGAAAGAAACAAAATTTATTTGCAGTTTTTTGTGTGGAATACTTAATCATTTACAAGGGGCAATAAAAACTTTTGAAAACAAAACTTCTGACCCATGTCTGCTCTACAATACGCTACATGATTTGATACGAAACATGTGCACGAAAATAATAATAGCGCAACCGAGAATGCAATTCGAAAGCATGAATGTGAAAGAACATCTGTCTATGTCACCATACCTTGGTTATTTATTTGAGAAAGAGATGAACGAGTCTTCATTAAATGAGGATGAAAAAAATGCAATGAAGAAGAGGTGTGTTGATTTTATTATTAAACTAATAAATAAGCTGCAACAAAGACTGCCTGGAAATTTAAAACTACTTAAAAACTCTATGGCATTATCTGTAACCGTTATTTTAAAACCAAACAGAAATATTGATAACTTTATAAGTTTTGGAAAGTCTGGGTTACACAGAAAATATGGATAATGTTATTCAGCAGTGACAAACTGTTATCCTACAGAACTGGGAAAATACCGAAGATACAGTGAAGTTCTGGACAGAAGTTCAACAGTCGAGGGACACAGCTGGCTGTTGTCCATATAAAGACTTATTCAATGTCGCGACAAAAATAATGAGTTTGCCACATTCAAATGCTATTGAGCGGGTGTTCAGCTTAATGAATGTGGTTAAAAGCAAGTTGCGAAATGTTTTGCATTTAAAAACTATTAACACCATCCTATTAATAAGAACAGGATTAACCACGGTTAACAGCAACTGTTATAATTATCAACTACCAGCTGATATTTTAAGTATGATAGGATCATCCGAAAAATATAAAGTAAATACTACTGAACCTAACCAGCCTGGACCCTCGAGTTCAGCTATGATGGAAGAAGAATTTTAATTTTTTTTACTTGTTTTTTACTTAAAGTTGACTTTACTATACCCAAACTGTAGGTATAGAATAATATTATAATGTTTTCTCTTCTAAATTTTATTATTGTAATAAAAAGTTGTTTTTCACTACAATCACTTCGTATTTTATTTTATTTTTGTCCTGCGTATGACGCTTTTTCCACGATCAATGTGATTACACAATCTACCATACTAAACACATAGAGCAAAACAACGGAGCCGTTGACGCGTTTGAGCCGATTTAGCGCTTTAATGCCTCGTAAATATATTCGAATCTAGCGCTTAGTGCACCGCTGTCAGCGCTGATTAGATTTTTTCATCTGGCAGCAGTGCGGTTGATACGAGTGCACTTGATTGATAAGTCTTAGGGTTCTAACGTCTTCATAAAATATCATTTACGGCTGCCATTTTCAAGTGCACCCCCAACCCAATCTTTCACTAACCTTGCTTCTCCGAGCCACCGCCATTTCTATTTGAGTTAACACAGTCTTGAGTCCGTACATTATATCAACTTCGGAGCACTCTTCGAACATATTAAAAGGTAAACTATGTATAACGAGGAATGCTTTTGCTTTCGCTTTAACAAAAAAGAACACTATCCAAGTAAATACCAAGTCAATTTAGTCAATACAAAGCAAATAGTAAAGCAAGACGAATTTAACAAACTAAAGTTAGTAAAGAATGAATGGAATAATTGAATGAAAACCAAACACAAACAGACGCCCGCCGGGTCGCCCGGTGGCCGCGCCGGTAATCGTGCTTGTTTGGTTGATTGCAATATATTAACGTGTCTGGGTACAAGCCCTTTTGAGAAATTTTTTGTCTTTATTTATTTTTGATTTGAAATGCAAGTGCCAGTGCATTACAATTCTTCTCTGGAGTTCTTGACAGTATTTGCAGAAGCCTCATTCTGAGGTGGAAAACCCGGTCACAGTCTATAAAACTGCAACCAGTGCAAGTCGGGTCTTCACGTCCTCCTTCACTTTATTTTCTTGTTCTCCACATTGCTCTCGTGCACCAAACGATTTCCTTCAGAACGCACCGCTTTTTGAAACAGACGCCGGTCTAAGAGGATTTGAAAGAAGACCTTTTTCCGTCGCTACTGATGCGTCGAATAAAGGAAACAAGAAGTGTTCCCAGTTTCCGTTCAGTATTTTACAGCAAAATCTGGAACGTGCCGAAAAATTTTAGATTTCTACGAAGATCCATTCGAAGACTCGCAATCTATAAAAAATCACCTGTCCAAAGTCTTAACAGAAGCAGATCTTTCTTGGAGCAGAGTAACTGCGTATGGAGCAGATAACGCCTATGTTAATTATGGAGTGAATAATTTGGTAAACCAGAAACTGAAAGAGAAAGAAAATAGTAACATCATCGCTGCCCATTGCAATGATCATATATTACATAACTGTGCCAAAAATTCTTTGAAGATGTTGCCAGTTGATGTAGAAAACATCGTTCTGAAAACATTTTCGGAATTTTCCCATGCAGCAAAGAAGAGACAAGACCTGAAAGAGTGCTATGAATTTTATGTAAGTGAATTCAAAGAGGTCCTTCGCCATGTACACACTAAGTGGTTAAGCTTGTTCAAAGCCCTGGATAGAGTTTTGTCATCGTGGGGGCCGTTAAAAAAATACTTTCTCGACTAGGCGCCAATATATGTTCACTGGTTATTTAGGCTATTATAGACCAAGTAGATAATCCCACAACAGAAACGAAATCCACTTACGTCTTACACCAAACTCTATACTTCACGCACAACTTCTTGGCCTCATACCAGGAAGTGTTACTATTACTGGAAAAGAACAAAACATTAGCTTTCAGTCTACACAATATTATAACACTATTCTGGGACACAATAGTGAAAAAAAATAATGATGAACACTTCGGAATGAAAGTGCATATGGCCATGAACAAAAAGTACCTATCGGATGAAGAAACTCAGGAGTTTAAAAAACACGCCCTGATTGCTTATCAACGAGCTGTTGCTTATTTGGAAAAGTGGTTTTAGTTCGAAAACTCGGTGTTCAGAAGCTTCAGTTGCTTGGACCTTGAACACGGTCTACCAACTCTGGACCAACTAATTGAATTGTGGACTCTAAAGTGAAGCAATGACACTCCACCGGAAGAACTCTACTCAGAGTTGGCTATACTTAGCAGTGTTTACCAGTCCCTGGAAATTAGAAGTAACAATATTTTTTTCATACAAAAAGAGGAGACATCATAACTAGAAAGGGACATATTTTTAGGAACTGCGGGTCAAAATTATTATTTTGACTTTAAGTACACGCGTATGACAAACAGCTGTCCTGTGCATCGATTTGCCATTTCTTTGCGTACCCCTAGTACTACAGCTCCTTCCAAACCATCTGTACTATCAAAAAGTACTGCTCTATCAAATAGTACCAGGAGTTGATAAATGAAATAGTCTCCGAGCTAAGTCATGGACAGACAGGCTGACAGATAGACATGGCAAAACTATAAGGGTTCCTTGTTGACTTCGAAACCCTAAAAACACATTTTTCGTTCAGTAATCTATCTATATTTGTTATCTACATATCATATCAGCTCATATACGTCACCACCGAGAGGCTCGGGCCTACTCTGAGTTAGGGCGATCGGGCCGTAGTCGACCACACACAACCAGTGAGTTTCTTCGCTGGCGTGTGCCGGTTTCCTCACGATGTGTTTCCTTCACCGTGAGTGTCGCGAACACGATGGATTTAACATCTTGTCGCGAATGAACTTTATAAAGATAACCTTACTTAAATTGATTAGTCTATGACGAATCGGTAAACAGCAAAGAGTTTTTATCCTCTTAGTCATTTCACTCGTTTTATATAGGAGCGCCGGGCTCATAATTCATTTCATTTCGATTTCGCGTGTGCTTCGATCAACATCTCTTCGAGCCAACCACGAGGATGGAAGACCTGGACCAGCTGCTACTACTACTACGCCAAAGGACCCAAGTTGAGTATTATAGTTGATTTCATATCTTGTCGAAACCTCTCTTTGCTTCTAACTTGCTCATGTAACTATATCCGATGTAATCTTGATATTTACACAATGCCTGGTGCCGGTATCAGCCTGAAGGCTACACAATCACCAAACCCCATCGACCTTGCACCATATTTCCACGACACATCATACACGCCACCACAGCTCGCACATAACCTATAATCATCGTGTCCTTTGACACATTGCTTTCCTAACACAGCTAGGTGGAGAGATGACAATTGGAAGACGTGGTGCTGACGTGGCGAGCGCGCTGCAGATCCTGTTGAGTACACGGAACTGACAGGAGCCCAATCACCTTGGATGAACCTGAGACTGTTTATGGATACGGAAGACGACATACTCGAGTATGATCTGTAAGTTACGGGAAGCCGCAGATCTTTCCAGAGTGCCGACTACCTCGATGTGGATCAATCGACGTGTAAGAATAGCGTGGTACGTGTAAGAATAACGATTGATATAAAAACAGTAAAATTCAATAAAATTACCTACTGTTAATTAAGGATGACCTACTCCAAAGCAATAAATGACTTAAATTTCAATTATTTAAACAAATTACAATTGCATTGAAGAATAATTAGTCGGCAATGGCCGTGAGGTCCCTTAATGCATCTAGACAATCAATTTAGTCAGTAAATATTGGCGGGTAGAGGCAAAGGCCTGATCAACCACTTGCCTCTGCCAGTTAATATAACCTAAACTTGAATGGAATTTAATTTTACACTTTGAACAATTAATGAGATATTTTAACGTTAAGGAAAATTATTCCTAGTGGAGCACGGCAGTGCCCCGACCAAGCTCAGTATTTTGCATGAAACTTAAAAAACTTTCTTTCTTATTATAATTTGATACAGCAAAGGACTTTATTCCCTTTCATTGTAGATTCGTTTGTCTTTGTCCTTCGTTGTTGAGTTTATGGGATATGGGTGTCATTGTCTTTCGTTGTTGAAACAATCTTATTGTTGAGTTATACTATGTTTATGGAATGACCAAGTACTACTTGAGACTTAATATGATTCCAGAACAACATAACGAAGGATATTCTTGTATTAAGGCTAGAAAGACTATTGAAACACATAGTCTCTCTGCGATACGGCTTCTGAGTTGTTGAGTGTGTCAGAACTTAGAGGGATTAATTTATGAAAGGCAGAAATATCTGCAAAAACTGGAGATATTCCTCGAACGGTTCAACACCTAATCAACTATTTCTGAAGTGAAACTTTTACATCGTCTCAAGTTTTTTCGTCTGTGTGTTGCGTGACGACCGCCATGATCGTTTCGTCCTCTGTACCGTAGCTCCTAAACGAGAGCAGCCATGATCGTTTCGTCGTCTGTACCGTAGCTCCTGAACGAGAGCAGCCATGATCGTTTCGTCGTCTGTACCGTAGCTCCTGAACGAGAGCAGCCATGATCGTTTCGTCGTCTGTACCGTAGCTCCTAAACGAGAGCATCCATGATCGTTCCGCGCTCTGTAAATGTCTGTAATGTGAAAGGTGATTTCGCTTTTCAGTGGTTTCATAAAACCACAAACCCTTTCTCAAATTAAGTACAAATCCATCTGCGGATAATATCTCTCGATTTACTGGAATACAAATTCAAGCTGAGGAATTGAGGATTGAACTATCTCTTACAAACCAGCGCGCATCAAGCCCTTATCTTTCTAGTAAGCTACCTAAGCTTCAATTACCCGATTTCCATGGAGATATCCTCAAATAGTAAGAATTTGGGAACAGTACTCGTCTTACATACAGAATAGAAACCTACCCGAAGTGGAAAATTGCTGTATCTGAAGTCTTCCCTAAAGGAAACAATCAGTAAGACAGTTAAAGGATTAGAAAGCGCCAACAAAACTATGACATTGCAATGACCATATTAAAGGAAGGATATGGTAACCCCACTCAGGTGACATACGCTCTTTATTCGGCCCTAACCAAAGTAATTCCTGCACATAACAACTTCGAACTACCGTAGAGTATTCAGCGAGATGAAACGACACCTTCGCGTCCTCAGTTCTTTGGAGAAGATACACCTCACAACCACTTTCGGTTTCTTATTATGGAAAGTACCCTGAATACTTGATTATGAAGTATAGACCAAATTAAAGGGCGACTCCATTACCGAAATACGAAAGGAAGTGAATAAAATTATCACGGCCCGAGAAGAAGCACATAGTTTGAGTCAAAGAAGAGCGCCACAATATCCCAAGGCATTTTCCACTGAAATACTTCACGTGAAATCCGATGGTGCATCGACATCACATGAAGGAAATGGAAACGCTGTGAATCGTATAAGGATAAAGGGAATTCGGCCTATCCTTTAAAACAACCTTTTAGTAAAGATCGCAGTCATCAACCTTTCTATCAACCGGATTATCGATTATAAAACGGAAGAAGAAACGGCAAGGTACTTCCAACAACATGAGCTACCTGGCTCATCTCACAACGCTACAGGCTCGGCGAACAACTATCCTTTCACATCCAGTTACAACGGAAGAGAATTAATAGGAGTTGTATTCTCGTAAATTGAACTAGGAGATAAGATCTAAATCTTTATGTGATTTCTGCAGGGGAGATCACTACCCTGAACGATATCATACCTACAGAACTGTTTGTGAAAGAAAGGCTCATATTAGCATGTGTCGTTATGGATGTTTAGAGACAGGACATTATGCAAGTAATTGTAGATCATTTACGCCCCACTGTCCTTGCACATCCACACCACCACTTAATAAGGTCTAATGCCCCAATCGGAACTTCTAAACGTCTAAATCTACCATGAACAAACACAGCCTTAGCATGTTACTACTCTACGTTACTAAGAAAGTAACCGAAGAATTGAATTTAGACACAGTTAAGGAGAACTGTTTGTCCCTTTATACCTTCGATACCGATACCCACTATTGAATATAACGGTCCACTAATCAAGATGCACTTGACTTCAAGAACCAATAAATATTGGGTTCCGCATACTCGTGCAGTATCCACTACTTCCAGTGGACAAACTCAATGGAGATGCCATTCTAGTCTATGATGGATCTCTAAACGACCAAACAGACATTCTATTAGGAAACAATTACTATTTCTCCTTACTATTAACCCGGAATTTGGAATTGAGAGAAAACTTCTTCCTTGTCGACTCCGATTTAGGATAGATACTCACAGGAAGACAGAATTCGAGTAATGTCGAAACAAGTGTGACTGCACTCACGTAGTTCTATCGAAATCCCATACATTATTTGCCACATCATGGAGCCAACAGCCCCGGTAAACCAATCTGAAAGGTTTGCGATGCCTCTGCAAAGACGAAGGAGAGCTGGTCCTGAATCAATGCTTATATTGTAGACCTTCCATGGCGGAAGATCCCACCAGCATTCTTATTAGGTCCAGAACTAGAAGGATTGGAATATCTGCAGACGTTGAGGAAGCATTTTACACATTGCTGTACAGTCAACCGAGACAGACGTTATTCGTTTCTTGTGGCTCAAAGACATACGAAAACCCGCGACAGAAGATAATCTTCTACACATGAGGTTTACCAGAGTACCATTTGGAATAATCTTTAGCCCCTTTCTGCTGAACGCAAGGATTAAGCATCACTTATCTAAATCAAAACACCCTCGTGTCAGAGACGTGATAGACGACATCTATGTGGATAATTTAGTCACAGGCACTGATATACTCGAAGAAGCGGTAGACTTATATCATAACTCTAAGAAACCGTTCCAAGAAACGTCAATGAATTTAATAAGTTGGTACTCCAACTCAAAGGAATTCATGAAGTCCATTGAGGAGACGTCAGAGGAAATACACAAGGACCTTGATGACACTCCGAAGATATCTGTACCGGGACAGTGTATGGACCGCCCACACTGTGACTCAGTCCAATTACACTGTTTTACAGATGCTTCAACTAAGTCTTATGTCTAAGCCGAGTTTTCCGTGGCTTCCGGGGTAGAGGATTTATCATGAGAAAGTCCAGAGTAGTTACCATCAAAGACAGTGATCACCTTTTAAGATACCACGTCTAGAACCTCTGGGAGTACTCATAGGAATAAATATGCAAAGGAATCCCTTTGCCTTCGGAGATCTTTCTTTTCTCAAATAGATTGCGAGAGAACATGAATGTTCTATTATATGTAATCTATTAATTTAGTATGTTGGTTAATATGTGTATTTAAGTTTGAAAAATTGACCTGCCTCTAAGCAATGTGCATTGTTTCCTGGTGAATAAATGACTATAAATGATCACGCCAAACATAATGAACAGATAGTCGGATCGTGATTGATTAGTTCAATTCTGACAAGTTACTAACCTCTAATAGTCGACCTCTAATATGGTTGATGGGAGCGTTGACTGGCTCTCGCATTGTACTCGTGACCGAGCGTTGTCTTCGTGAACTGGCCTGCTCTTGTCAAGGGCATTGGTGATATTCGATGTTTTGTGTGTAACTCTCGTGTCATATTGTTTTCGTGTTGTAGTGACAGTCGCTAGTAGAATAGCTGAAATCAAGCAAAATTATTAACTTGTGATACGATACGTTCCAATGGAGGTAGACCCAGCGGACGTAGCAACATAGCCTGATAGAAATATAATTGGCCACATACGTTGGTTTGAAGGGCTACAGTTTTGCTACTAGATCCCAAGAGCTAACCTACAAAAGGAACTTTTTCCTTTTTTCTTTGCCGGGAGTGTCTGTTACCCACAGAAAGAAAAGGGTACAGGACACAAGTTACTTACAGACGTAGATAGATTAATACGTTGTAGAGGAAAGTTAGATAACGTAGATTGGTCTTATGAGAGGAGTTATCCTATACTCCTACCAAAACAATGTGATTTCACCAACTCTATTGGATCCCACAAGACAAAAACAATGTTTAAAACATCTTGAACGGATGCCCAAGTTGCGTGAAACACGGCGGAGGACCATATGTCTATTACTAACTCCTGCATTACCTATGGAAAGAGCAAACTACAGCACACCATTCACCTTTACGGGTTTGGATTATCTGGGACCACTTCTAGTGAAGTCAGAAAACGGTCAAAGCAAGAGATGGATTGCTCTTTTCACATGTTTGGCAGTCAGAGCCATACACTTAGAAATAGTCCAGGACATAACAGCAGAAGAAGGTCTCCTCGCCTTGAGGAGGATGATAGCTGACCCAGGAATTCCCACCTTAATAACGTCAGATAACGCTCAACAATTTAAACTTATACATAAAATACTGTCCAAACCGTTTTGCATTAAGAACCAGATAAACTGGAAATTCATCCCGCAATTAGCTCCATAGCATGGAGGCTTCTACGAACGTATGGTCGCATTGGTCAAACACTGCATGAAGAGGACACTACATTATACACCTGTTGAACGACAGTCAACTACTTACCATAGTCAAAGAAATACAGGCGATATCGAACACCAGACCTCTTACCTGTGTAGATACCGAACTTGAACATATATTGAGGCCTTCAGATTTTCTTACACTGGGTAAATGCATAACGACGGAACTCAATCCTAAGGACTTAGCTTCTTCATGAACAACAACCAAGGCCAACTTGATACAGAGTTGGAGGAAAGGTTTAAAAATTATTAGAAGAGTTAAAGAAATGTTCCAGAATCGTTACTTGACCAGTCTACGAGAAAGAAAACATCATGCTCCAAAAACATCAAGAGTTGTTTCAAAACTAACACCAAGAATAGGTCAAATAATTCAGACAAAGGGAAACTCAACCAATCGAGAGAACTGGAAGGTAGGAAGACTAATAGCTATATCAGAAGGGAGAGACGGAGCTTAACGAGTAGCACAAGTCAAAGTAGGAGGAACAATACTTACGAGATCTATAGCTCACCTGTATCCGTTGGAAATACCAGACGACTGTGAAGAAACCCTAAGTCCGTCAAGGGAGTCGGAACCCCACCATCTGGAATCTCCTGCTCCACTCGAAGCTGCTACTGTTTCCGCACCACCTGAAACAGAAGAAGAAAGAGAAGGATTAAACTAAACGAATTTGACAAGAATTTGATAACAGACAATGAAGAAACTAACGCTTCACTTACTCACCCTGACCTCCTTCCTGAGAGACCGGAGGAACCTTCACGCCTTCACACTAGACACTTGAAGCGTTGGATAGTATCACAGACAGGGAAGAAGGAGACGTACTGGATCCAGCTGACGAACCACCCCGAACGAAGAGGGCAGCCGCGACGAGGGCCATGGAGAAGATTCAAGAATGGACACACGACTTAAACACATTACTCTAAAGTTTATAACCTTAACCTTTCTTTACCATCTTTCTTTCTTTCCTGCTTTGCCGGGAGTGTCGCGAACACGATGGATTTAACATCTTGTCGCGAATGAACTTTATAAAGATGACCTAACTTAAATTGATTAGTCTATGACGAATCGGTAAACAGCAAAGAGTTTTTATCCTCTTAGTCATTTCACTCGTTTTATATAGGAGCGCCGGGCTCATAATTCATTTCATTTCGATTTCGCGTGTGCTTCGATCAACATCTCTTCGAGCCAACCACGAGGATGGAAGAAGACCTGGACCAGCTGCTACTACTACTACGCCAAAGGACCCAAGTTGAGTATTATAGTTGATTTCATATCTTGTCGAAACCTCTCTTTTCTTCTAACTTGCTCATGTAACTATATCCGATGTAATCTTGATATTTACACAATGCCTGGTGCCGGTATCAGCCTGAAGGCTCCACAATCACCAAACCCCATCGACCTTGCACCATATTTCCACGACACATCATGCACGCTACCACAGCTCGCACATAACCTATAATCGTGTCCTTTGACACATTGCTTTCCTAACACAGCTAGGTGGAGAGATGACAATTGGACGACGTGGTGCTGACGTGGCGAGCGCGCTGCAGATCCTGTTGAGTACACGGAACTGACAGGAGCCCAATCACCTTGGATGAACCTGAGACTGTTTATGGATACGGAAGACGACATACTCGAGTATGATCTGTAAGTTACGGGAAGCCGCAGATCTTTCCAGAGTGCCGACTACCTAGATGTGGATCAATCGACGTGTGAGAATAGCGTGGTACCCGCTGATGCTTCGGTGAACGTGGATAGCCAGATGTCGCCTGGCAATGGGGAAATTAAACCTCTCCCCCGACGAGGGACATGGGGAATGAGTTTCTCCTCCAACGTGGGACATGGGGAACGCTACCTACTCCCCCAACGGTCCCCAACGACTCGCCAGCCCGGACGCGGGTGGGACGAGGGGACGGATAGCCAGATGTCGCCTGGCAATGGGGAAATTAAACCTCTCCCCCGACGAGGGACATGGGGAATGAGTTTCTCCTCCAACGTGGGACATGGGGAACGCTACCTACTCCCCCAACGGTCCCCAACGACTCGCCAGCCCGGACGCGGGTGGGACGAGGGGACGGATAGCCAGATGTCGCCTGGCAATGGGGAAATTAAACCTCTCCCCCGACGAGGGATATGGGGAACGAGTTACTCCTCCAACGTGGGACATGGGGAACGTTACTCCCCCAACAGTCCCCAACGACTCGCCAGCCCGGACGCGGGTGGGATCGAGGGGACGAGGAGGTGGCTCCTCCAACGTGGGACATGGGGAACGAGTTACTCCTCCAACGTGGGACATGGGGAACGAGTTACTCCTCCAACGTGGGAAATGGGGAACGAGTTACTCCTCCAACGTGGGACATGACAATGGAATCCTCCTTCCTTACCTTCCCTTACCTTCCTCACCACCAACCTATTAATGATTCTTTTCTTTCAGCACTGTTGTCGTTTGATGTGTGACTAACCATTGCTTTACCCATGCTATTGTGTTCATGTAATATGTGATGTTCATTTGTATACACACCCGACATCAAACACACACTCATAGAAAGGCGCCTCATGCAACACTGATTGCTTATTTCATGTGCATCCTCATCCCGTGATTTAGCCATGGACTGCAGGTCCATCCCAAGGTAGAACCCCACTCCTCACGACAGATTATGGGATCCGCTATCATACTCAGCGCTCACGAGAGTAAACACTGTCAAATATTTGGGGGTGTTTATTGATGAAAATCTGCGTTGGGATAGCCATATTTCCAAAACAACCTCACGAGTTCGAAAACTAATATATATATTTAAATCATTAAGAGAAGTAGCAAACTTGCCACTGCTACTACAAACCTACAAAGCCTTGTGCCAAAGTGTTCTTGCGTATTGCATATGTTCGTGGGGAGCCACTTCTGAAACATATTTTTTAAAAATAGAACGAGCACAAAGGGCAGTTATAAAAACCATTCTTAATGTACCAAGAAGATTCTCTACTTCAGAGATATATAAGCAATCTAACTTGCTCTCCGTTCGTAAATTGTTTCTATCACAAACACTACGTAGATATCATTGCAATGTAGTACCTACTCTAAACACTAATAAAGTTGAGAAAAGAAGAACTCTAAAATGTCCCACTTCACAAGTTCGCACAACATTTGCTCAAAAAACCTATGAATATCTAGCACCTAGGCTCTACAATAGGATTGAGAAGGATACGGAACTGAGACTACTGAGTGGATTCAAATTTAAGAGGTATGTTTCGGAATGGCTACACAACTCTGACTACAAAAACACAGAAGACTTAATCAGTTCCATAATCTATATTGGACAGTACGCATATCAGCACCCGGAAACATCAGCTAACACTGAAATAGATAAGTAGATGCAAACAGTCACATACATTATTCACATACACACACACTCGCACATTCTTCACACTTTAAACTATAACAACAATTATTACTTATAAGTTCTAAAATTAGACTAAGTTTATTTTGATGAATAGTGTACATAGTGTAAAATTGATATTTACTTTATCGTGTCCTTTAAAAAAAGGGAAAGAACTGGTTCCCAAGATACAGTCTAACGACTAGTTTGGGAACTAGGGCTGCATCTCAATGTTTATAACTTGTTTGTGCCAATAAACTATTTTTCTATTTCTATTCTATTTCTACTCATGCCAGTTTAATTACAGGAGTTGGACGAACACCTGGCAGCACGGGTGGTCGGGTGTACTCTGCGATGGTGAAGGACATGAACTGTGTTGCAGTACAGCGAGTCACATGTGAGTTTAATCATAAGTGCGTACATGACATTCGCGGTGCAGATACAGACGTATACATCGCTCCGCGACAGTGAGAGCGTCGGATAAACTTACATATGAAATCCAAATTCGAAATCACATTGGTACGTGGCAGGATATTTGTTTTATCACCTCCAAATATAGAATCCATTTGATGCAACAAACATAATTAAGTCAGGTTTATTGTCACTTTTCGAAATAGTTATTCAGCAGCCGTTTCAAAAACTATAAGTTTTGCCATATTGCCCGAATATTAAATTCTAAAATCATATCATAATAATAATAATAATAATTGAATCTTTAAGAACAAGTCTGATTGAACAATTAATAATTTTGTTTTATGCTCAAAATTTAAGATTCTGAAGCCATAAAACCAATATTAAAAAAAATGTTATCGTTCATTCCTTCATTCATACTTCCTGTTCAGTTCATTGTAGTGACACTTTATTACACTGTGGGTCTGATGCAGTAATAGTGTTCTGTGGTCTGAGATTCTCTGTATATTAGCGTTTTATTTACGTTACGTTACGAATTTGTGCTTTTTCAGCTCTGCAGTATTGTTAGCGCTCAGTGTCTTAAAGTGTCTTTTGTAATTGTTTCAGTACACTAATGGTAATTTTGTTGTTTCTACATTGTAATTTTGATACGTATGCTACTAATATAGTAATCTGTGGATACGTAGTTTAATTCTTATTTTGTTTGCGAGTGCCAGTCTTGGCCTCAAAGTGGAATTGGTTAGGGTGCACTTAGAAGGACTGGCATACTAAAAAATATAAGTAAAGTGAGGTTGGAGTGCACTTGAGGGAGCTGCCTAATAGAAATACTTAGAAAAAAATTATGCATCCTTGAGCACCACAACACGTTTAAATAAAAAGTTTAATACCTCTACCTATTTTAGTGTTTCGCTCTATTGTCCACAACCTAAAACATTTCTCAACGTTTTTTATTCACAACACTATTTGGCAAAAATAAGCAAAACAAAACAATGATTGCTTGAAGTCTTTCCATACCATGTTAAAAATGAGTATTAGATAATTAGATTATGGATACAGGCAACGCAAAACCAGTTGTTTTGGAAATCCAGACCACAACAACTGGTTCTGCGCTGCCTGTATCCATAATCGAATTACCTAATACTCATTTTAAAATTAAACTAGGTTTCTTCGGCAGTGTGGTGCATTTTATTTATTTCAGGCAAGGCATTGATTGAAACTATTGTCTCTGTCTTTTTCTTTACGCTTAAAGAGTAAAGGAAATAACCACACTTGCACTTATTCAATGTTTTTCGTTTCAACTAAAAACTACAATTAATATTAACCCGGTGGATAGGGTTGCCAGATGAGTCACGAAAAAATACCGGACAACCCCAAACGGGGTGGGGCTGTGTATGCTAGGTCACAAAAAAATACGGGTTTTTTATACTTATATTTTTATTTATAAATCAACATAACATAACAAAATATAATACAGTCATAAAATTGTGGTCGCCAAGACTATGCTAACTTTGAGAAAGTCTTTATTAAACAATGGTATGAATATTATAATCTATTACTTACTTAACAAATTAAAGGTAGGAACTTCAAGAAAAAATAAATCACCTAAAACTAGATAGGTATGTTTAACAAAAATAATAGGAACTTCCAACAATGAACAAATAATAAAGTTTAATCATTCTTCTAAAACTAATTTATCTACTTACTTCTTTTTAACATATTTTGCATTTGACGCAACCACTTTCAACATTGTTTTATTTGATACAACACCTTCTTTAAAATCAGTGCAGCTCGAGTTTATGTTGAAAAAAACACACAGTTCACTTTTCAGTCTCTAGACCAAGGCGGTTTCTTTCATTGGTTCATAGGGTCACTTCACCGGTTTGCAACCAGTTAGCCAAATTCTCAAATTCAAGACTAAATATTGGCATGTATTCTGAATACTTTCTCATAAGTGTTATTTTTTTATGAAAATATGTTGAATAAACTTGTATTAAAATTTAATTTGGGAATGATATCTTTATTACCTAATTTTAGAGAAAAACAGGTTGAAAAAATGGGCGATTTCGCTAGTTTACGACCATTTTATCCACTTGACGACCAAAGAACACCCAGTTTCCGACCACAATATTGCTACAAGGAAAATGGACCTAATAGTGTTTGAAATAAAGTACATTTGTATTTTTTTATGAAAATCAACTTTATTGCAACATAAACATTAGTAATATTACAAGTGTTTATATATTCTACTTACACTTTATTTATGCATACTTATATATACCTACCTACCTATATTTATTTTTGTTTTATACATATTTTTTTATATATTTCTATTTATTTACCTACTGAACATTTTAGGAACTTGTTGTTTTGTATTACTAACAAACATATTGATTGATAGGATTTAAATACCAAAGAAACTACTCATTGTAGTCTTTCAAGACATTACGTCTTGCGCATTCTGCTGCTTCACAAAGATTACAAGTAAAGTCAGCTTTAGCTGCAGTGCTGTAAGGTAAGTGTTTTAATTCTGTGCATCTCAAATGATACCACCGGATACAATCATCACACCCAATGTTTTTTCCTCCTTCGTCTTCAGTGTCACTATTGAGATCCTCTAGACAATCACCGCATTTCAATTTATGTTGCCGTGGGTCCGGTTGTTTAGTAGATTCAATTTCGGGACTACATTGTTTCTTTACTTTCTTCTTTTTCACTATCTTCTCTGTTCTTTTGTCTTCTTTATCCAATTTTCTTTTTCTCGTACTAGTTTTTCCATTATCATTCTTTGCTTCTTTTTTTTTATTACAGCTATCTGTCCTTTTCGCTGCTTTTTCTGTTTTTTTAGCTTCTCTTTCCAACTTTCTCTTTCTCATAGTTTCTTCCTTTTCTTTTTTTACTTCATCTTTTTTTCCATAGTAATCTCTCCAAGCTTGACTTGATATAGATTTAGGAATGTCACGACAGCTAAGCTTTGAACTATGTTTGGGATCTCTAATTTCTACGTGATATCTCAAATGTTTCTGAAATGGGTCGGATTCATCTTCATTTATCTTTTCATTGGCAGATTTATCTTTGACAGTAATATCTTTGATGGTAGAATCAACTTCTGTAGTTTTATTCAAATGCTGTACATCAGCGGTATATAAATGCGAATCGAAGCTAGTTATTTTTTCCTTTTCTATTATCGAAGTAGCATTTGGTGGAACTTCTTTCGACTCTACAGTTGATATTGTGTCAGCCACAGAACTTAAGGCGACGATGTCATCAAATGCAATATCAGCATCAATTGTCGTACTTTCACGTATAATCGGTGCGTCATCAGTAGTAACCATTGGTGCGTCTGCGTCATCTGTAGTAATCGTTGGTGCGTCATCTGTTGTCATTGTTGGTGGATCATCTGTATTGATCCTTGGTGGAACTGGGTGAATGTCAGCGTACGTTACAACTGAGTTAACATCTTGTTCAACTTGTGGAATATTTTCAGCAGAAGTATTGGCAGTCGAACCTCTGGCCGAAGGCTCACGAGCATTGAGAAAAGAAATGTCTTGCGAAAATATAGACAAATTTATATCTGACGCTGAAATGCCATCAAACGGTAAAATTGACACATCATTTAAGGAAACGAAAGATCCGATTTCAGGTACCGAGTTATCAACAATTCTTTCTATTGGGTAACTTGTCAATGTCTCGTCATCTGCTACAGATTTTTGATGCATTTTGGATTTTGAATTGAGTGACACTTTAGATGTGGAGTTCCGAGGTGATTTAGCTGCCGAATTCCGAGGTGATTTAGCTGCCGAATTCCGAGGTGATTTAGCTGCCGAATTCCGAGGTGATTTAGTTGTCGAATTCCGAGGTGTTTTTGATTTCGATCGACGTTTGTACGATTTTCTGGCCTTTTCTAATTCACTCTCGATGATTCGTGGATTTATTCCTTGTTTGGCTAGATTGTCACTGATAAGTGAAAACACTTCTTTGGCTATTTCGAAATGCCTTTCAGTAAAATTTCTTTCAGACTGCTTTTGTTGAGCAGTGACTTTTATTTGTACATCTTTAACGCATTTCGTGAAGTCCACTGCTTCAACGTTGAAAGGGTATAAACCGCATTTTCGAAATCCGTTTTTAACTGCATCTGTCATTTCCACATCTAATGTTTCTTTAAAAACTCTACAGAAGTTAGTCTTCGTGACACTTTTGTTAAAATTTTCAGGTCTGTTTTGCCAATTCTTGACAGTTTTCTTCCAATGTTGCTTCAGTGGTCGAAAGACACTCACGTCAGCGGGTTGCAAAATATGTGTTGTGTTAGGGGGAAGTGCGTACAATATTATGCCGTTGTCTTCACAAAATTTGCTGAGAGGCATCGACATATGGGATTTATGTCCATCGACAAAAAGGATCACAGGCTTTCTAATGTTTTGGTCTGTTAACCATTTATTAAAGTCATTTGCAATGTATTCGTAAAATACGTCGCTCCTCATCCACCCAGTCTCACTTCTGCCAATGATCCAATCCGCTGGTGTTCCTTCTACAACTGCCCTAGGTGGTCTTATATAGGGATACACCACCAGAAGAGGACATATTTGCCCAGAAGCTGTCATAACAATTAACACTGTAAGTGTTTCTTTTTCGTTACCTTTTTTAACACTATATAAATTTTTGAACCCTTTTGGGGCTAAAACTTTTCCGGTTTTAGGGCACAGGGATATACCAGTTTCATCTGCGTTTAAAATTCTTTCTGGTTCATTCATAATATCCAGTAATCCATTTTCTGTCAAATACAACTCCAGATCTGAAAACCATTTCCGTATCGAGACCTCTTTCACAGCTTCTCGGGCTTTATTTATAGATTCTGGTTCCCGAATACTAATTTCGGGATGTCGTCTTAAAAAGCCTTGGTACCATTTTTGCCCAGGCTTTCCTCCCGAGAAGCAATGCTCCTTTTTTAAGTCTTTAACAATAGCCGCTACTGTGTCCAACAAATCTTCTTTTTTAATGGGAATGCCGCATTTTGCAGATTCTATAATCCAATCCACAATTTTCTGTTCTCCATCAAATCCTAGAATTGGATCAGGTCCAACTTTTCTTGGCTTTTCCTGTGTTCTTCCACTTAGTCGATCCTGTACTGTCGTTCTTGGAATGCCGAATGCGCTACAAGTATTTCGAATTCCTTTCCCTTCTCTTATATCTTTAAGCGCATTTGATAAAGCCTCTTCGGTGTAGCCAAAGTTAGATCTTTTTTTTTTGTAGCGCTTTTCTTCTTAAGAGGCGACATCTAAAACAAAGACGCAGCATTTTAACCCCCAAGCAAAGCAAAACAGTATTTTAACCCCCAAGCATAGCATCCAACGTAATTACTGAAGGCCAGATGTAAAAATGATGAATTTAGATAAGTAGTTTTCTTAAAATGGAATACAGTAGCAATTTTTTGAAAATTTAGTAAAGAGTTAAATCCATGAAATCTAATCCATCCAATACAATGTTTTATGCATTTTATTTGAAAATTTAAAAAATATATTAATGGCGTTTACGACTCGATAGCTTCAATTTTAGTGGTCGTCAATAAGAATGGTGTGAAATAGTTATGGTCATCTCACTGTGTGTGTTCGCAAATTAGATCAGTTTAAACTAGTTCTCGACCGTTGAATTTGGCAGCGGTCGCAAATTAGGTAGGTTTCAACTAATTGTCGGCATCTAGTTTCGGCACTGGTCGCAAATTGGGTAAAAAAACCCAGATTCCGGCCACTAAAACAAATGTTGGTCGGAAACTAGACGTCGAAAACCTAGTTTGCGGCCGTATCAAAATCAACTTTAAATCTCGTCTTATTTATTAAATTACCAACAATTTAACGGCCGGCTGTTGGACACAATACTGTATTCTAAACGTTCTTAGGAAATAATGAGACACAAATTGCTATCGCACTCAATAAAGACTAAAACTACTTATATTAGAATATAAGAAAATCACCAGCTTGCGACCATGTGGTCGGCTTTTAGGTTATGTGGGATTTCGTGATCCGCCTTACCGGCCAGCTTATTTACACCCGAAAATTAATGAAATTCTATAATTATTTAATGAAAGCGTGAATTCCACTTATAAATCTTGCTTTTATAGTTATTCACACCACTAAGTAGTTGTTAGAAAAGCTAAAACTTACCTTTTGAAGTTTGTATGTGCACTATTTTTTTTCTAAAATTCGTCACACGTCCAGGCAGTAATATTTTGAATCGCGACTGACAGTGAACAAAGAAAGACCATAGACTATAGATTTCATAACACAAATATGAAGTTCGTACAAGTCGAATAGCGATTTTTTTTTCTAATCAGCAGTGTTACCATTTCTATTATTTGCATAAAATGTATAAACGGTCGCAATTTGGAGGTGGTCGACAAACTGGCGAAGTGACCCTATATTCCCCATCACACTGAAAATGTGCTCGACGGAGGTGTTCAGTACGGGAATGCTGCATACATGTTGGACCAATTTGAGAAGATTTGGCGCTGATTCTTTACTAAACAGCTGCACCACATATCCACTGACTTTCCCTCCAGGGACTGGTAAACACTGCTAAGTATAGCCAACTCTGAGTAGAGTTCTTCCGGTGGAGTGTCATTGCTTCACTTTAGAGTCCACAATTCAATTAGTTGGTCCAGAGTTGGTAGACCGTGTTTAAGGTCCAAGCAACTGAAGCTTCTGAACACCGAGTTTTCGAACTAAAACCACTTTTCCAAATAAGCAACAGCTCGTTGATAAGCAATCAGGGCGTGTTTTTTAAACTCCTGAGTTTCTTCATCCGATAGGTACTTTTTGTTCATGGCCATATGCACTTTCATTCCGAAGTGTTCATCATTATTTTTTTTCACTATTGTGTCCCAGAATAGTGTCATAATATTGTGTAGACTGAAAGCTAATGTTTTGTTCTTTTCCAGTAATAGTAACACTTCCTGGTATGAGGCCAAGAAGTTGTGCGTGAAGTATAGAGTTTGGTGTAAGACGTAAGTGGATTTCGTTTCTGTTGTGGGATTATCTACTTGGTCTTTTATAATAGCCCAAATAACCAGTGAACATATATTGGCGCCTAGTCGAGAAAGTATTTTTTTTAACGGCCCCCACGATGACAAAACTCTATCCAGGGCTTTGAACAAGCTTAACCACTTAGTGTGTACATGGCGAAGGACCTCTTTGAATTCACTTACATAAAATTCATAGCACTCTTTCAGGTCTTGTCTCTTCTTTGCTGCATGGGAAAATTCCGAAAATGTTTTCAGAACGATGTTTTATACATCAACTGGCAACATATTCAAAGAATTTTTGGCACAGTTATGTAATATATGATCATTGCAATGGGCAGCGATGATGTTACTATTTTCTTTCTCTTTCAGTTTCTGGTTTACCAAATTATTCACTCCATAATTAACATAGGCGTTATCTGCTCCATACGCAGTTACTCTGCTCCAAGAAAGATCTGCTTCTGTTAAGACTTTGGACAGGTGATTTTTTATAGATTGTCTTCGAATGGATCTTCGTAGAAATCTAAAATTTTTCGGCACGTTCCAGATTTTGCTGTAAAATGCTGAACGGAAACTGGGAACACTTCTTGTTTCCTTTATTCGACGCATCAGTAGCGACGGAAAAAGGTCTTCTTTCAAATCCTCTTAGACCAGTTCCATTGAATACGGGTACAGAACTTGATTTACAATGGCAGTGCATTTGGTGCGCCCTCCGGTCATTTGTTTGACGATTTCCAAATCTGTGATGGTTTGTTTTCTGACCCTTAATGAACAATCTTGAGATAATAGGAGATGTGATGTTTTACAGAGTGAAAAATATATGCTACCTCGGCAAGGCTTACTTTTTCACTCTGTGCGCTTCCTTTAGGCGTAAAGAAAGAAATAAGAATCCATTCTTTGGGACTTGGCTTGCGCACTTTCCGCGGTTAGCAATAACTATCAGTTGAACGGTATCAAAGAAAATGAAACAAACACTATCTATCCCGCAAACAAATGAAAGCGGGAGTACTCGGTCGAAGGCGGGAACAAACTTATAACATGTCTAGTTGCGCTGTAATTTTTTTAAAAAATTAGCAATAAGAGCAGAGATGAATGAGTCCGGATAATCAGATGTTCGGATAATCGATGTTCGCATAATCGGGATTCTACTGTATTGAAATCTTGGAAAACCTCGCGAAAAGGCGCCAGCTTATTTATTTGTCTTCTTTCACCTTTTTTACGAATGTCGTCAAAACGTAAAAGAAATGGAACCTTTTTTGCAAGTGGTTATGCATACATCGCATCCACTTCCGTCTTTTGCCCAAAGATCATGTGTATTTAGATGAGCACTTCGTAGTCTCCAACAAAAGTATAGTAATCCGATAAGTGCTCGGAGTTCAACAATATCTGTGCACTTACAATCACGTTCTGAAAACTTTGATCTCTGATCTTCAATGAAAATGTTGGTATACTGAAAAGTTTTTTGTAGACAATCCTGAAAACTGAGGCTCCACGCTTCTAACATAGACGAGCAAGATTTCGCTTCACCAATCGATCCCGGTAATTGAGCAATAATATTATGGGATCTTGTCCGCCCGCACACACCGCGTTGGCTTACGGGCTTGCCACTGAGCTATTATGTCTTTTCCATTAAACTTTCCTCGGCAAAAGTATTTCAATGGTACGTCTTCTAAATAAGCTAAGGCGCAGTTTAGCGCATGCATATGACGCACAGAGATGGAAAGTGTGGCAGATACATTTCATTACAAATAAATTTGGTATGTCTGTAAGAAACCTCGATGCTAGAGTATTGTGTTGTCCCATCATAGTGCTAGCACCGTCAGAAGCAAATCCAACCATATTGTCTTTGTACGGAACAGAATTGTCTGAGAAGAATTTCACAATATGTTGATAGAGCGCTTCTGCAGTCCCATCTTGAATTGGCACTAAACAAAGAAATGAATCAGTAACTTTGTAATCTTTGTAATAGCGAACAACCAGGCATTAGTGTTTAGTACACCCTTGGTCACTCGGTCAGTACTTTCATCCACAAGTAAGGAAAACTTATTATTTCGGATGTGTCTCAAAATATTATCTTTGTCGGTCGCTCCTGTTACTGATGTCAGTATTTTTGTCGTTTTTGTTCGGCCACAGTAATACCCATGGCTATTTCTGAGTCTGGACAATTTTTCTGTATTAACTGTGGCAAATGTTCCATAATGTTCATTGACAAAGTATGCTCTGCCACGAAAGAAGCTAAAAGGATATCAGCCCTCTTCGTAGAATCTTTCTCTACGAATTTCGTTATTATCATTTGCTTGGCACTGAAATTAGGAACCGAATTAATATGTTTCGTAGTTATCTTGTGTCGGAGTATATCGTTTTGGCCACCACATCCTATTGATAGATCAGTTATACTACTTGCAAAACGCAAACGTATCACCTTTCTGGCTGGGTTGAAGCCAAAAACAGAATCCCAGTTCTTCCATCTATTGCCGATTAAATCGCTACAGTATTCGGGGCTTTTTAGCCGAATCAGCCATTGTTGCTTATTTATGAATCACACTTTCACAGTTCACACTTGTTCTTTATATGAAGAACTATAATATTATAGAAAATAAAAATTACGAACAGGTATCTGGCTGCTGGCTGGATGAACAATGAACGAACAAAATGAACGATTAAATAGAAATATACAATTAGGGAATTACCCATAATAGACGCCAAGATCAATCGGTCGGTGTTGCCATTTCGTTTCAAAAATTACCATTTTTAAGGAAATCTGTATGAAAAATCTGTAAGGTTCTCGAAACTGTACATAATTTGCCCCGATTTTCATAACGGTATGACATGCCGAAAATCTGTATGGATACCGAGAAACCTGTATAACTGGCAACGCTGACGCCCAGTTCTCGATTTTTCATGTTTTTATTACTTTTCTATACTTTCAAATAAGTTTTAAAAATTTGTTCAATTAAAATGAAAGGTCTTAAAGTCACCGATTTTTGTGTTAGTTTAATTAATACTAAAGCGTCGGTGGCTCAACCGGTAACGACTCGGTCCATCTAACCAGAGGTACCGGGTTCAAATCTGGACGGCCAATGTACCAATGAGTTTTTTCAAAAAAAAAAAACTTACGTACATACTTACCGATTGCTTTAACGGTGAAGGAAAACATCGTGAGGAAACCTGCACACGCCTGCGAAGAAACTCGAAGGTTGTGTGTGAAGTCGACCAACCCGCACTGGGCCCGCGTGGTCGACTAAGGCCTAATCGCCCTGGTTCAGGGTAGGCTCGAGCCCCTCGGTGGGGACGTATATGAGCTGTAATGATGAATGATGATGACTTTCAAATAAGTTTTAAAAATTTGTTCAATTAAAATGAAAGGTCTTAAAGTCACCGATTTTTGTGTTAGTTTAATTAATACTAGCTGTCTCGGCGAACTTCGTTCCACCTTACACTACACTACCTTACCCTACCCTACACTACACTACACTACCCTATATATATTATACATCGTGAATCGATGAATATCATATTTTAATACTTATTATCCTATTCCGGACGAAGACAAATGCAAAAACACAAAAATCATAAAAATTGGTCCCGCCGTTCTTGAGTTATAAATTGCTGTAACTAACAAGACTTTCTTTTGAATATATAGATTATTCGTCTTTTCATTATTTTCTTTTTTTAATATACCGTACGGCCTTAACATCACAAAACTATTATTGAGGAACAATAAAAGAAAAAAATTAATACATATTAAAAATGTAGTATTGCATTCGGTTGTTTAAATTCTAATGTAAAAACTGGATTTGTACTATTTTTTTATTTTCAAGATTTACTTATTGTTTACCTAAACGGGAGGCTGTATCTAGCCACGTATAGTCAATCGGCTGTGACATTCCGTCAGATTATATACACAAGATGTCCTTTGCTTGCGAGTTAGCTCCGATCACTCTGGGACATGGTTCGGTCTGTTATTTGCTATGGTGGGGTAGTATATTTCCAGACTAGTTCTGGCGCCCATTCGGTTTTGCGTATAGCGACCCATCTGGGTCCCCAAGGAGGATTGGAACGCTGCTGGGGATTTAGTATATTAACACTAATTTATGTATTTGTTAAAGGAAATAAATATGTCCAACGCTGTATCCACGGACGCGCCTAACACCCCAGTTTTCAACCCCTCGACAGAGGCACCTGTCTGGCAAGTGGCTGTGAAGAAATCAAATCAAAAAGTAAAGAAGCCTCCTAGTAAGGCCAGACGTTATAAATCTCGGGAGGAAACAAGGAAAGCGCTCAAGCAAGCTGCTAAAGAAAAAAGGCAGCCCCATGGTGCCCAAGGGTCGGTCAGTTTTCGAAACATTTCAGCCGGCCAAACGCATACTCATTATGCTGATAAAAGTCAAGCTCAAAAGGAGACAAACCTAGCTCCTCAAAACGCAGCAAGTACTAGCGGTTATCAACAACGTAAAGCCCGCCGACCATTAATTAAACGTGGTTGTAGAGGCAGTGGATCAAAAGTAAAGACCCAACCAAACAGTCACTCCCATCCCGCTACGCGACCTGCTGCACTGCTCGATGTAGACAAAAGCAAACATAATAAGATAAACAGCCTCCCTATCACCGCAACAAAAAGCAACGATTATTGCGTCGCAATTTTGACTGAGCCATTCAAAGATTTGACAAAAGAGCAAGCATCCGCAATCGAAGAAGCTCTTGATGACATGTTGGACGAAGAGATATCGCGCAATTCTGATGGTCCACCGTTTATAGCGCCCGCATTTAGGGGCAAAGCCTTTTATAGCGAAGGCTGTTTAAAAATGTGGTGTGAAGATGATCATGCCTTGGATTGGCTACATAGCACTGTGCCTCTTCTTGCAGCACCATACGAAGGCTACAAACTGGTCGTGAAACCGCAAACCGAAATCCCTCGTCGAGTTAAAGCAGGAATGCTGGTTCCGAACTATAAAGGCGAAGACTTGGATATGCTTCGAAAAAAATTGCAGGCTCAAAACCCATGGTACAACATCTCGCAATGGTCCGTATACCACGCAGAAAGGCAGGAGGCAAAAAATGCGGTATATCTGATCCTTGGTATACCTTGTGCCGATGTTCAGATTTTAAAGTCAAAAGATCGTCGCGTTGCGTATAAACTTGGCTCTATCTACGTCCGTTTACAAGAAGAGAAGCAATCACATTCTTCTAAAACCATTCAAGCAGATCCTTCACAAGATGAGTCTGTAGTGGAAAGCTCTGTCAACAAGGAACCAGTGAGAATAGAAGGCGAGTCGGATGCTTTCACAGCACCAACGGCAGGCTACTCCAATCACGTGCCTATCTGGGACTTCTCATAAATCTGTTTCCTTAGGACAAGGAAAAAACATTTTTCAAATTTATTTAATTATAAATGCTTACCTTTGAAAATGCCGATTCAGTTTTTCAAGTTCAATGGCAATTCTCATTACAATATTTTCTGACCAATTATTTATCATAAGACCTCACAACTTTTGTTAGTGATGTTTTTCTTGTTCCAATTTCCAAAGGGCTTTTTCATAAGAGGTCAAATGGAAACATTTTTGGGCTTGATAATTTTCTTGATTTTTTTTATAATGACAAATTCTGCTGTGGTGCATTCTTTGAAGTACTCGTAAATGTGCTCACAAAGAGACTGTTGGAATAATTTGTAGCAAAAAAATATATATTTTGCCTAAAAAAAGACTAAAAGCTTCGAGGTAAAAAACTAAACTTTTTCATGTGTCGTAAGTCACCGTGCTTCAAAGTATACACAATAGCCATAACATATATTTACAACCATATAATTTCTGTCTAATTCTGTTTAAAGAAATTAATTTCGTTATTGTTTAACTATTTTATACCAAATTTCCTTCTTTTTTCCAATCGGTATTTTCATTAAGCGTCTAATATATTATATGGAGACTTTCACTTTTTCTAATTTTTAGTATTTGTTGTTATAGCGGCAACAGAAATACATCATCTGTGAAAATTTCTACTGTCTAGCTATCACGGTTTATGAAATACAGCCTGGTGACAGACGTAATAGGGTCCCGTTTTTACCCTTTGGGTACGGAACCCTAAAAAAATCAAATGAAACTGAATTACTACATAGTGTTAACTAGCAGCGGATTTGTAATAAATATTACTAATTATTAAATATTTAGTATCATCACAGCTGTTTGTACAGGGTTAGTGGTATAATCCCCGCAAGTTGCTAATGCGCTGGAACCTTGTTTAATTAACACCCACGTGACGTCACCCGCAACAAGTACAGCTAACAAAAAATTCTAATAGGTAGTTCATTTTATATAAATAATAATTTTTGAACTCTTACTGAGACACCCTTTGTATAATAATTGTATGGAACTTTTAAAAATAAAACTAAATGTTTCAATAATTTTCAACGTTTATAGGCACATTTTTAAAATCTAACCTAACCTAACTCTTCAACTCCACTCATATAATCTAAATCAGATTCAGAATCGGTTTGTGAGTCTGTTGTCTCTGATTCACTATCATCTCCAGTGTTGATGATGAATAATTCGTCTACTAATCTATCTTTACGCCAGTATTCTTCTTCAAGCCTCTTCACGTGATTTATCTCCTTTTTCCAATCATCATGAGTAATTGACTGAAAAGCCTCTAAAGTTAATTGTTGTACCTTAATCTCCAACTGTTCTACATTCTTGTCAGAAACTCTTTGTTTTACGAGGTTCCAGATATACTCAATGGGATTGAGGTCGCAGTTATAGGGTAGCAGTCTTACTATTTCGTGGCCATGGTCAGTAATTAATTTATCTACGGTATATTTTTTCGGCGGTTTGTGGTTTTTTATTAACAAATACAATTCCGGTTACGTGTAGTGTTCGGGAAACTCAATATTACGTGCTTGGAGCCACTCAACCATCACTTGTTTTCTTGCACTCATGTTGGGAGTTCTATCGTCCTCTTTACTGTGGTAGGGGGCATTTTCCATCACAATAATACTGTTAGGGGGTATGTTAGGCATTAGTTTTTCTTGTAACCATTTTGTAAAATTTTCATCATTCATTTGATCGTGATAATCACCGGTTTTTGTATTTGCTTTAAACATTAGAAGTGCGTTATCCACAAATCCTGACTCACTCCCAGCGTGAACGATTATCCAGCGGCGACCAGGGCTATCGTTCTTTCTCACTCCAACATCCGTAGCAAACTGCCAACAGCTTTTGACAGTGTAGTGGGCGTGGATCCAGGTCTCATCTAAATAAAATACTTGTTTTTTGTCAGCGCCAAGTGAATCATTTTCTTCTTGAATATTGGGTCTTTCAATCAACACTAATCTCTTTTGGCTACATTTTTTAAATCGATACCCTAGACTGTTTTTCATTATTTTATGTAATGTAGTCTCACTTCCTGTATAATCTAAATCTTGTTTAGCAGCAGCCATAATTTTGCGCATAGTGGGTATTTCTTTGCGGACTGTGTACATTGAAGTAATAATATTTCTCAATGCTGATAGCGCAAATCAGTCCAAAAAATCTTTTTTGCCCCCTTTTTTTTAAATCGGCGTTTTAATTATACTGCCGCTAGCCGTAGCTATTTTTTTTTCGCGCCTTAATTTTGCCACTGTATTTTTTGCTATCCCTGTAGCGCTCAATACACGCTGTGTGACCTTGGTTGTATGTTGTAAATGTTTTGAAGTTTCAACTAGAATTGACTTCGGCATAAATACGTCAACACTGGTGTTAGATGCATTTTTGAGGGATCGAGTTACATTTTGAAGTAGTACCTTAGATTCCTCCTTCTCTTTTTCAAAATAATCGTCCACTTTAATAAAAATTTCACGAGTACGACTGTGAAGTATTTTCCTACTCATTTTAACTCTAACATTACAAAACTTAACAAAAATAACAGCAAACAAAACAAAGTAACAAGAAAAAACAACAATAAAAATGTGCGTTATCACAATTCACAACTCGATACGCGTACTTGCCGGCCGGTGTTGCTAACGGTACTGAGTGTTCAATGTCACGAGATTACGTCATCAAAATGGCGGCCAGGCGCATTAGCAATTTGCGCGGATAATAATTCGATACATTTCTTTGAGGACGTGACAGTAGAGGTGGATACTAATCGATTTAACTCTACATTATGCAATGCAAATGTTACCTTTTTCGAGATATTTTGAATTTTTAATATTTAAATAAAATTACAAATTTTCAAAGTAACACTAGAATTGAAAAAACTACACTGTATTTTTTTTTCTCTTATACTTAGCACATTCTTACACTTGATTAAGAACCATAAAAATATCAAAATTAGTTGTTAAATTAAAAGCTGTACATAAAAACTCCAAACGAATTTTATTTAAATATTGAAATTCAAAATACACTAGACAGCGAAGAAAACGGGTCGGTAATAAAAACCCCAATAACTTCCATAATGTTGTAACTAGCTTTATGAAATAAGACAATTTTATTGTGCTTAAATAAAAATAAACCATAAAAGTTCAGGATTATAAAGTTTTTTTGAATAAAAGTAGGTTAAGTAAAAATGACAATTTTTCAATAGATTACGAAAAATGTGTTACGGGTCAAATGTGTAGTTTCGCACATTTTGTATTACCACCAAGAGCTATTAAAACAGCTGTTGCATGGTCTGGCATGCTTTCCACTATATTTCTGAGCCGATTTTGAGGAATATTTTCCCATTCTTCTTCATTTCACGAAGCGTGCGTAATTGAAGGGGTATTTTGCTGGCGTACACGTCGTTCCAGGTTATCCTAGGAACGCTCTATGGGGTTCAAGTCTGGATTGCGTATGATAGCCACTCCATGCATAAGATAGCGATATCATCAAGGTATTCAAACACTATCCGAGCTGTATGGGAACGAGCGTTATCTTGCATAAGATGGCATTCTCGCTCATGTTTACTAAAATGGGCCAACATACCCATTTAAGATGTCATTCAAGTATCTGTCTCGCTTATGAGCAGTTTACCAGATTCTCTATTCATCGGATTCTCTACTCATCAGATTTGCTACTCACCAGGTTCTCTATTTACCTAAAGTACAGTGAAAAAAATGCAACAAAATATACTTTTTTCAAACAACATAAAATGAAAGAATAAAACCGGCTAAGGCTGTCGTCTATTTACCAAAAGTACGAGTATCATCATCATCATCATCATCATTTATTTCAAGAACAGACAATCTGTATGCGAAAAAATTTTAGAAACTTAAATCTAATCACATAATAACACAATATTCAATTCTATGTTAACTTTTTATAAAAACAATTTTAATGGCAAATGTAAAATTAATTTATGTAATGTTTTAATGACACTATTTTGAAAGTCATCAAAAGAATAAAAATTTTCTCCAACAAAACCAATTTTAATTTATTCTTGAAAACGCCAACCCTAGTTTCTACTTTTAATTATGTCAGAAGTCTATTAAAGAATGCTACGGATTAATACAGTGGACAATGGTTCAGAACGTTTAAACATGACTCTTTAACATGATGCAAGTCCTTTCTCTTAGTACCCATACGCAAATTCATCACCTCATCGGATTCGAAAACTGATTTGTGTTTCACCAAATCCACTAAAAGAACAAGAGTTTAGTTTTTATGATTCAAAGAAGCTAGATGCTTCATGCAATCATTCACACTTATTTTTTTACTTAGGCAGTCAGAAATAATCTTATTTATTTGATTTTTTTTTCGCAAGAGTTTCTTATTTCTTTTGTTTTCATTGCAATGTAATGCGTTTTTTGTATTTCAATGTCTTGCACATGCGCATCTTTTTTAATATCAAAATGCATTTAAGCAATGATGGTTTAGTTGTAATTTTTGAATTTAGGCGTCTGTGCCATCCTTCTATGGCATTGGTGGTTCTATTATTTTCAACATAAAAACTAAAAACTTCCATGGTTACTTTCTTAATGCACTCGTCTTCGAAATATTTGTGAAATTCCTGGTAAGATTCTCTGCTTTTTGCCATTTCACAGATGCCCAGAAATGCTTCAGGTTTTAGTACGGGTGGGAGTAAAGCTAATAATGTGCAATAATGCGTAATATTTTTGCCTTTTTGCATTTTATTTTTACCACAGCACCATGCTGAGTCTTGGACCTATTCGGCATAAAATTTAATTTTACTTTTGAGTTTTAATCTATAACTATAGTTTATTTCAATTAAGTACCTAATATTGTAATTATTTTTCTATTGATTTTTTGCCGAATAAACTTTATTTCTTTCTTTCTTTCTTCGGCTGTATCTTTACTATCTTACTCGCTCTCCGTATTGCATTCTGATAATGGTAATAACATCCCTTTACAATTACTTCAGGAAATACTTTCTTTACTGCTTGCCTTGCTGCAGCTTTAAAATCAAAGTGTTTTGAATTTTGTCGGGAAGAAACAAATAAGTTTAAGACACAAAATTAACTTTATTTTCACTATGCGATATATCTGCAATTAATTTATATATCTGGATTAATGGCTTAGGTGCCGCTCGGAAAGTGCCATCTCCATAATGTGTAGTAACTGATGTCAGTTTTGATGTAGCTAATGAGCTACTAAAAATGTATTCGTTTATTTTCAACACCATCATCAAATAAAAAGAAATCCTGCACAATATGTTGTGGCAACTTGACGACATCCTTAGGTTTCAGCACCAAGCCTCGACCCAACTTCAAATATTTCTCATGAGCCCTGTATGACGTGTCCTTCTTGCTTGAAAATGCAAGAATTTCGTGACTTTCGCTCTCAGTTTTTAATGCATCGTTATAAAAATATTTTTGAAATATTTTTGGATTAACGCAAACTTCATTTTTAAAATCTTCCATGACTGCGTCTGTCGCGGGTGTTGTGTGGTTGAAGGTTGCGTGGAGAGGATGAAAAGTGACCAGGTATGCAGTTGACGAATAATCCGGATAAGAATGTATTACATAGAAAGGTTGTCCTTAGGTTGGGTCTATAGTGAGGCGCGGTTCGGGAGCGACTGCCGAGCCGAGCCCAGTGCAATGGCGAGCTGCCGCAGCGCAAATATAATAATAGTACATGTCGTTACATTACAACCCTCCTAAAATTTAGTACACCTAAAGTTATACACACCAAATTTTAAGTATATTACAGAACCAACGTTAAGTATTTAAAACAGAGCTATACAATCAAACATTGACTCTATAAAATGATGAACAGAAACAAGTCTGAAATATGATATCCAGCGGAGTGAGCGTTTGTATGAACATGAATTACAATTATATAGTAGTGGGTATCTTTACTCTGTGCTATTGTTTCACTTTCTGACTAATACAAGGTTGCTTAGTTAGCTTAAATAATTAGGTACGAGCGTCGATGTACAGGTTTAGATTTATAACTTATTTGAAAGGTTCATTACACAGGTTGATGAAAAAGTTTCATTACCTTTATATACAGGTTGATGTAAAATATAAGTTACAAAAAAAGGTATGAGTACAAAATATTGTTGACAATAAAAAGTTTTTTTTAACATTCGTGAACTTTGCGAGATAATCTAAAGCTAAGAAAGGATTACTTTTGTAGGTAAGCTAGGGGGTACCGGACCTGGTACTGGTGGTTGTTCTGTACGTATCGAATTTAACTGTTGGTGCTGTACTGCTATAGTCCTGTTTAATGACTTAATCAGCTGTCGGCCAAACCACTTGCCGAGGTACATTTTGCATCTCGTGTAGCAGGAACAAAAAATATTAAGACTACTAGGATGGTTACCGTGGCTACGATAACGCCGTACATCTCCAATTTCACCTTTAACTCGTAAACCGTACTTCAGCCTGAGCGGCGATAATGATCTCTTGGTTCTTCGTGTTGTAGTTTCCCATGTTGAAAATAGTACAAACCGTTGTGTTCTCTGCTTGCGAGATAGCTTACGATTAAGTCTGCATACGTAAAGTTATACCTACTTATAGTTTTAGAACTAAAAAAATCTGCTTACCTATGTTTATTTACCCCTAGATCTTACCTGAAACGTACGGGCATTTTGATGATGCATCCGCTACGAGTTTTTTTTAGGTGAAAGGCTGTTTTCACCTTGGGACTCTGCGTCGTCGTGAAGCGTTTTTGCCTCGTTTGGTGATTGAAGAGAGTCGTCATCCGAAGCGCTGAGTAGATATGCCGGTTTAACCCTATCTATCGATACAGTTGCCTTACGGTTGTGTAACTGCTACTCGAAAGTTTTTGAACCGTCTTTGATTACCTTGAACGGGCCATTAAATGGGTTTTTCAGCGGCCTACCCACTGAGTCATCTCTGACGAATACATGTGTGCTTTTTTCTAGGTCTGGATGTACGAAAAACTTACTGTTAGCACGGTGTGACGTAGATGTTGGCTTTAATTTGCTAATCGTATCACGAATATTTTGTACGACTGATAATTTCCATCACCAAACGTGGAGCTCGTTGCTTCGAAAAAATCGCTTGGCAACCTTAAGTGCTTACCGCAGGTAAACTCTGCTGCGCTAATGCCGCTGTCGCTACGACCTGCTGCGCGCAAACCATAAAGGACAGTCGGTAACTCGTCTTCCCATGATTCAGTGCTTATACGGGTCATAAGTGCTGTCTTCATAACGCGGTGCCAGCGCTCGATGATGCCATTGGCCTGTGGATGGTAGCTAGTAGTTCTTTAATGCCCAAGTACTTAAGCAAGTCTGTGAAAAGCTGACTTTCAAACTGCCGGCCTTGGTCTGCCGTTATCCTGACTGGACTACCAAAACGAGTGATCCAGCCCTCATAGATTATCCTAGCTACTGTCTCTGCAGTAATGTATTTTATTGGAAACGCTTCTGGCCAAAGTGTTGCTCTATCTATGATAGTGACGTAATACCTGTATCCATCTGGTGATATTGGTAACGGACCGACAATGTCGACGTGCACATGTTCAAAACGGTCGGCGTGCTGAAAACTTTCATAACCTGCGATGGTATGTCTACTTACTTTAGCCCGTTGACAGTTTATGCATGTTTTTGCCCATTTGGCCAGAAAAATTTTTCGGAGATCATTTTACGTGTTGTTCTAATACCTGGATGGCTAATATTATGAATGCTATCGAATGCTAAGCGTCTAAAATCGTTACGTAGGTATGGACTGGCTCTAGAGGTTGACAGATCGCAATAGATATTCCGGTTTCAAGTAGGCAAAAATATGCTTCTAATTACTACGCTATTATTTGTGCCACTTCTACGTGTTAGGTACTGAGAAATGTAGTCATCGCATTTCTGCGAGTCAGCTAGTTGGTCATAGTCGAGACTTGTGGGTTGAGGGACAGGATATCGTTGCTACTCGTGATAAGGCGTCAGCCACAATATTTTCTTCGCCCTTGACGTATCGAATATCAGTTGTAAATTCGCTGATAAATAATAACTGTCTTGTTCTGCGAGCTGTTACTGAGTCGGTACCGATTTTTAAAAAGGCGTGAACCTAACGGTCGATGGATGGAAATATGGTTAACGGCCGACCTTTAAAGAGTTTACGAAAATGTTTGATGGCCATGTATATAGCGAGTAATTCTCTGTCATACGTACTATACCGTTGCTGTGTTTCTGAGAAGCGTTTGGAGAAATAGCCTAGGGGTTTCCACATACCTTTGTCTAGTTGTTGCAGAACAGCCCCTGCACACGTGTTCGATGCGTCGGCGTGTAGTGACAGGTCAGCGTTAGTACCTGGGTACGTTTGCGTGACTGCGTTCTCCAATTGTCACTTGCATTCACTGAATGCTGATTCAGCTTCCGTTGACCACAAAATAGGAGTCTTATCGTTTTTTTTTGCGTCGTATAGGTACGTACATAGCACGGCTTGACTACGAACTGCATGTGGGATGTGTTTCCGGTAGAAATTGATCTTGGAATGAATTTAGTAAATCGCGGTAGGGATGGCCTTCGTCTATTGTTTTGACTGACGGGTTTGAACAATCTTTGATGCTAGTATTAACATTAAGTTTCATGCCGTTTCCTAGAACTTAAGTCGACCAACAATTCATAGTGGCTAAGAAAATCAGCACCGAGTATAGGTTGCTTAACATCAGCGATAATAAAGGTCCATCTATACGCTCTCCTAAGCTTAATGTCTAAAGTCATTGTGTGAGTACCATAGGTATTTATTCTAGTACCGTTAGCGGCGTATAAGGTAAAGTCACTGTTATCAGTAAAATTAGATTTGGGCCTCGAAATCGAATTAACAGGTAAAACGGATACGTTCGCACCAGTATCAATTAAAAAGTTCAGACCACTGTTTTTGTCGTAAACACATAAGCGGCGGTTTATACCTGCGTGACAGCGTTCCGCCGTTGACTGCACGGTTACTGGTTTCCCTGGCTGTTTTTTCAGTTGCAAGGAGGTCTGCATTTCTTCGCCTGCTCAGTGAAGCGATAGTGATAGTAACAGCGCCCGTCGCGCCGTCGCGACTGCGAGCGTCCTTTCCTGCTGTGGCTCCGGCTGTTTGTGCGGGGTGCTCGTGCACTCTGCACACGATCCCTGCGGAGCTAGGCAACCTCGATACTCAGCTTCGCGATCGCATCAGCTAGGCCACTGGAATTTTGGGAGACTTCCGCAACATCCATGGGCTTGGAGGTCTCCATGATCTTGTCCGCCACCGCTGCTAACTTCTCGCTATCCTCCAGTGTGGCCGCTGCTAGGACCGTTCGGACCGATGCAGGAAGGTGGTTTTGTCATAGGAGTATCAGGGTATCTGATGTCATCTTGGAACCGGCTAAACTCTGCATTCGAAGAAGTAGTTGTGATGGTTTTTGGTCACCCAGCTGCATTTTGATTAATTTTTATATGCGTCTATTATCTGACTCTTCATACACGTTTAATAGTCGATTCTTAAGTGCTTTGTACTTATCTGTTTCCGGTAGTTGAGCTAATAGATCTGCAACCTGTTGGATGATGTTTTTCCCCAGCTTGGCGATGAGGAGCTGATACTGCGCATTATCGCTGGCTTTCTGTGGTGCCACTGCAGCCTCGAATTGAATGAACCATAGACCGGGTTGGTCGGTCCAGAACTCCGGGATTCTTGCCGAAACTGAGATAAGCACGACGTCTGGTTTTTGTTCCGCTTCTTCTGCCATATTTGTACTTGAGAGTCTGTATTTTACCGAGTAGGTATGTAGGTAAGTTGTGTTGCGCTGCCTCGCTGTAGACGAAGTTGAGTCACCCCGAGTTCGGTAGAACTTGAGTCCGAGAACACTCGATTACAGTCTAATCACTTTACACTCACTTAGGGTGTCACTGTCACCAACGTCGCAGGTGTTGTGTGGTTGAAGGTTGCGTGGAGAGGAGGAAAAGTGACCAGGTATGCAGTTCACGAATATCCGGATTTATTTAAATTTACAAGAATGTATTACATAGAAAGGTTGTCCTTAGGTTGGGAACTATAGTGAGGCGCGGTTCGGGAGCGACTACCGAGCCGAGCCCAGTGAAATGGCAAGCTGCATACGCAGCGCAAATATAATAAGGCATGTAATTAAATCGATATCTGTTTATTCCCTTTTTCCGTACAAAATATTTCAAAGTTAAACCAAAAATACTGACTTCCACACAAATTATGCACACTAAGTAAATCAAATTAAATATACTGTTTAATGGTATTTGCAGAACTGTTTTACTGAACGGATAACTATTAACAAAATAGTATATCTAACAATTCCTTAGTTCAACAAACATATTAAAACTTTTTTAAGGAAAACCATCACCTAATTTACTTTAAGGAACATCGTTTATTCTAAATTAAAACCAATGTAATCAGTCATCTTTATATATTTGAGTACACAAAAAAATAAACAAGTGCTTACTTAACATGCACTAAACACTGGCACACTGAGTGGTACCTCAGTATAATAATTAAAGTTTTATTTAATGATTAGGGCTGGTCTTGCTTTAATAGTACGTTGGCGTTTACGCTTGATGCCGATAGGAATGTTTTCAGCCTCTACAGGTGGTGTAGCATATTTCAACCTGATTGCAAGTCCAATGATATGCTTGCAAATATAGTGTTTGAAAAACCACGGGCAGTTACACTCTCCATTTTTCCAATCATCTTTATTTATGGGCAATAATGGCAAAAGAACTCCACTCTTGTCCAAATTGAATAGTTCCGGCCCTAGAACTAGAAATCAAGTAGGTTTTTTTTGTGGAATCCGTTCTCAGTATCGGTCGGACTTCGCCCACTGTAACCTTGGGTCCAATCTTTGAGCTCGATTGAAGGAGTGTTTGAAAATGATTCCAGCTGATGGGTCGCTGACCATACTTTTACCATATCTGAGACGATTACCAGAAATCTGGACAACGGAAAACGGTCTCGCAATGTGTGGCTATCCTTGATGGTTTTGTTAAAAGCTTCAAGCGCATTATTCGTAACAGGAGATCCTTGTGAAGATCCAAGGTACCAGTTCGAGTTTTGACATACCCATTCTTTTTTAAAGTAATTTATGAATTCTCTTTGCTCGGAGTATTTTATCAGAAATGCTTCTAATGCAGAGTTGAACATATCTGGAGATGTGGCAGAGTGTAACATATCAATATCCTGTTGTAAAGTTTTCTGTATTTTTTTGTTAACAAGTCTTTCCACATGAGTTTTAATATTCTATTTTGCATTGTGAGCATTAACCTACATAGTAAGTACTATTTAGATTTTATGGGTGTATAATGGGAAGGATACAGTCTTGCTGTATGTACTGTAAACCAAACATTCCATTGGGTGAATCCAAGTCTTCTTGCTACTTCTCGGGTAGATATTGTAGGATTTCTACGGAATTACTCTAATATCCCATCCACCACTTTGATTAGCGATCAAAACTTGCCTGTAAAATCTTAGGTCTTCTCGTGTCGCCCAATTTGCACCAAAATGCTTTTTAAGTAAAACTTTCACGTCCTCTATTTTTGCAGCACTTAACACAACATTGGGTTTGCCGATACGATTAGGGTTAACGTTAATCACCGATTTGCGTTTCTTAGTAACGGACTTGAAGATTCCTACGTCAGCAGTGTAATTCGGTTCTCCTCTTAATACACATGTTTCGTGCCTCTTCAAATATAATCGTTTGGTTCGTTGCAATTGAAAGTCCCACTTTCAATTTCAACAAACCAGACGATTTTATGTGAAGAACAAAACTTTGTCTAATTCTGATTTCCAATCATATACGTCATCGAAATGTTTCACCGTCCCATACCTATAGAATATTGCAATGTATTCATTGGGACTCAGAATGACTTCTTTTTTCTTAATCTTTTCGATCTGACCAAACACCTGGTCGGGCGGTAACGTTGTATTCTGCAGGCAATTGAAAACAGCCGATGAAATTTCGTTACTTCCTTTTTGTTCATTCTCCAACCAGGTATATAAATTGTTACATTATTTTTGTTAAATGTTTTGTCGGGCATGCTTCTTAAGATACCAAAGTTATAAATATATAAACGCCGCTGCCCCATCGAACACTTTCGGCAGTATTTGATTTTTTTGACAATCAAACGAAAACACCATCTCTTTTTTCCTTCAGGAGCCTGTAAAAAGCTCTAGCTTTTAAGGTATGTACCCGTTTTTCGGTTATTAAGTTTTGCTTCTCGACAGGGTCTCTCGATTCATTTATTCTTTCTTGGAGTTCATTGCACTTTGGCACGTATTAGTGCGAGAATTTCCAAAACCCAGATTGTAGGGTGTTCTAAAAATCATTATAATAAAACATTCTCGTACTTTAAGACTATCATCGTGACATTGTTCACAATACGTTCTATACATTTTTCGTACATTTAATTCTGATGACAAGTATTTTCGTTCACCGCCGGTGGATGAACTACAATAATGCGATTAAATGCATTTGAATTTTTCAATGAAATTCATAACAGCTCTACGCTTGGCGTTATTTTAGCAGATGTATGATCGCCTCCTCTCGTTTCTTGTACTAATCCAACAGTTGCTGTAAATGTTTTGGCTATTCTTCTGACTCGATGTACTGTGATATTTAAAATATTCAAAAATGTTTTTGGCACACTCTTAAAAGTTTCGATGATTCTCTCTTACGGACAAAAAGTCGAGTTGTATGGGCTGTTGCTTTGCGTATACCCACTCTCGCACGTCGTCTCTTCGTTTTACGTACAGAGCAATGTTTAAGTAGAAATGCGTCTTGATCTTTTTTGTTCTTCGTTTAATAAAATTCGTCATGGAAGGTCACTTTTTACATTTAAAATGAATATCAACTGGACAGTGATTACATTCTATCAAAGAAGGCGTAAACTTTGGTGAGTACCTGCAAAAGAAAAATAAGTTAAATCAGAAAATTCTGTTTTAGTCCTGTACTATATTTTGACCAAAATGAATTTTGTTAGCGAACACTAGCTTGTATAACGAATCTCAACATTCATTAAAAATTTAAATTTAAAAGTTTTTGCAGGTACGTAATTTTTTTGTAATTTTTGCTATTGGCTAGCGGGCCGAGTTTACGAGGCGGAGGGCGCGGCGCCTTTAATTTAGGGCCTACGGTTAGAACGAGGTGCCTTGGGGCATCCGCTATAGCTCGCTGGGTGTCCCAGGGCACCGCAGAGCACGCAACCCGGGGGTTCCGTGCACTCGTTCCTATCTTTGGGACGGGGACAATCTGCTGTGCCGTGATTGCCTAGGCAATTGACGCACCTAGGCGTGGCGTAGCAGTTACGGGCTGAGTTTCCATAGAGTTGGCATCTATGGCACTGACCGGGGGGACCTTTCTTATGGAGCATTTCTATTACGCTTACCGGCGGGGTACAAGTCAGACACGACCAAAACCATGTCGTAGGGAGCCTTGGTTCGGCCGTTGTGCATGCGGTGTACCTCATGCACGGGGTAGCCTTGGGACTGGAGGTCCTCAAGGACATCTTTAGAGTGAAGCTCTTTCGGCACTCCTCGAACAACGACGCGTAGGACGCGTTCCTCTTCGAGGGCGTATGTGTGAAAGCCGATTTTCTTGGCTTTCAGGGTGGTTGTTAGGCGACGGTGGTCGTCGGAGGTCGGGACTTGGACCTTAATCCCTTGTTATGTGGTCCGGGCAGAGGTGAACACGATACGGCGTTCCCTAAGGAGAGATGAAACGTTGTTCCATCTCGCCTTGTCTTGGATAAAAAGGGGCGGGGGTCGCGAGTTGCGAGGCTGCTGAGAAGCAGCGGGGGTGGTGCCTACTTGCGAGGGGGACAGGGCGGGGGCGCTACCTGCGGCTGCAACCTTCTTGGCGTTGTTTTGGGCGTCAGAGGGAGTCTCGTTCCGCTTGCGACCGCGCTTGGATTCGACGGTTGTGAAGCCGTCGTTATCCGTAGTGCCGTCGGAAGCGGTAAGGACACCTGTGTATCCATGGCGTTGGCATGGATGAGTCATCGCCGGTGTTAATCACCACGGGTGGCAGAGTGGAGTCGTCCGTTGGCGTAGGGCTGGCGGGGGACGCGGGCTCCGGAGCCAGGCACGGCAAGTATTTTGCCAAGACAGTCAGGGGGATACTTAAGATAAGCGTATGGAGATAACGCGAATCTTCCGTGATGGCCGAGAAAAAGGCGCGGTGTACGGGGGACAAATCCTCCGGCTGGGTGAGGCCGTGGGTGTGTTGGGTAGGGTGTGTGCCTGCCATGTGTGTGTATAGTGTGTCCCGAACCAGTCTTAATGTGCTGCGGGGTGGGTCAGCCTAGGTGTGCCCTATCCGTCTCCCTTGGGCAAGCCCAGTGCAATGGGATTGGGGTCCTACGTTCCCTAGCTGCCTGAAGCGCCGAGGGTGGCCTGCACGAACTGGAACCAGCGCAGACGCCAAAACAGCGCAACAAGAATAGGAATAAGGATGGGTAGGGTGGGAGGGAGATGCCTGGTGTCGACGAGGAAAGTCCCCAAAGCCGGTGGTTCCAGACCCAACCAAGGTTTTTGTTTCCCAAGAGGGAACCGCGAGCGCTCGGGTCACGCTCTGTCCGACTTTAAGGCACAGCGCCGTGAGGCAGCCTGCCTCTTAAAGAGGTGCACCGGACAACCACCAAACAGTGGTTATAGAAAACGCGCGAGGGGACGGATAATAATCGTCAGAAACAGGCCTGGCCGCGCGTGATTAGTACCACGTGCGACTGGATGGGAGCCCGGTGATTGCGAGGCGCAGGGAGTTGCGAGACGCAGGGGCCGGGTGACGCACTCAGCGCGTCTGTCGGCAAACCGACAGAAAACGAAGAAGCACAACGAATCGCGAAGCACAGCGAGGGCAGCTGTTGGTGGGGCGCCGAGAGCGGGGGTACTGGGCGCACACGTCCTACCGGGGCGGCAGAAGGTGAGCCAATGTGAGTTTCTGTGTAGGTGTCTGTGTCTGTCCCGAGACTGACGTCTAGCTAATATGGCTTCTCAACTCAGTGTAGCCACCTCAATCACAAACAGCCTACTGTTAATAGGTAGGGCTGCCATAACTTGTAGGAACCAATACGGGACGTTTACTCTTTCGATGCCCAAAACTTATACTAGTAATCAGCGCCGACACGGGGCGTTTTAACTACACCATACATTACACGCATGTCTACATACATAGTGAGAGACAAGTTATGTGTTTTCTAACAGATACCCTCTGATCTCAACCGTAGTGGCTACCAAAAGTATAAAGTAAATGAAATAAAACATCTGAATTTTAAGACTAAAGTATTTATTTGAAATGTTTAATATTAACTTAAATTTATTTTTAACATCAAATTACTTATTTTTCGCCCAGTTATAAATATGAAGTGGAAGTGGAGTTTACTTTTCCAATAACTTCTTTTTGTTTTTTATATAATCATAGAACTGGGCACATGTCATTTTAAAATTATAATGACAAATCAATATGGATTCAATAGTCTCTACCGACATCCTGTCGCGTTCGTCCGTCCATTGAGCCGTCATCAATGAAAATATTCTTTCCACATTTGCATTGTGGGCAGGAATTGCAAATATATATTCACACAGCTTTAATAGGCATGACTTCTGCTCAAAATGCTCTGTATCTCCAAAGAACTTCACCCACTTTTCTTACATGCTCAGTGTTTTTAATGTGACTCTATTTTTATTGCAATAATCTTTTAAATAAACAAACTAGTTAAAAAGGGTCTCAGTATTTCCAATATCTATTTGTTTAGTTTGTAAATAAATATGTTACCGTTCGTTCAATGTCTTACCATTCAGGAACACTGTTCAGAGACATTAAGTCAGACATTGAATTTTTAAAGCGGTTGTGACTATTTCTTAATATATTTGACAGCCGTATTGAAGAAATCAATTGCTTGTTTTTCAAAAGCTTGTACCGTTTCACTTAAAGTCTGATTCTAAGACTTTAAGCTATTCAAAATTTGCTTCGTATATAAATATCTAAATATATATAAATATATAAATATCCTACGCCTTCAATATCATTTGTTATTATAGCGGCAATAGAAATACTGAATACACACTTTATGAAATTTTCAACTGTCTACCGATAAATAAACGTCTTTTATTTATTAATTTAATTTATTTTTTACGGTTCCTGTGATACATACGAACGGACGGACGCATAGTGGAGGCTTAGTAATAGGGTTCCGTTGGATACCCTTTGGGTAGGAAACCATAATTATAAGAATAACGTCACTCTGATTAACTTAAGTAAGGATCGTACCCATTGGGTACGGAAATCATAGTTTCGTTAGTCGGTTTCGTTACTCACGGTATAAGAAAGTTAGTTACAGTCCTTTAGTTACAATTATTTATCTTATTTATCTTGGTTTGGAAATGATGAGACCTCTTGTACTATCTCTGAGCATTCATCTGATTTAGTCATTGTTGATGGACCGGCAGTGGGTTCGACTGTTGATGGATTAGCAGTGGAATCATTCTAAAACAAAATAATGTATCTTGAAACCATGAAATAATAATGACGTTCTCTAATCTGTAGTTTATTTCTACTAAATGTCTACTATGACGACACATTTGACTTACCTCTGGTACTAACAGCTGCAAGCCATCTTCCTCTAATTGAGATAACCTCTGTAACTGCATCATGTCATTGTTCTGCAAAGGATCAGAATATATAATTAAATACATTTGTTGTACTGTTATAATTCATAGTTACTATTATTTGAACCTATGTCAATTTAAAAAAGTCAACTGCAAACAACTACATTATTGCGTCATCTTTATCTGACTGCCAACACAGAGGGTAACACTTTGAAATATATCTAGTATGTGTCATTGTTAGCAAATAAAGAAAAAACAGTTTGGTGAACTTTGAAGTATGACGTTACATTCTGCTTAATCCTTAGATTAAAATACGAGTAGGATTACAATTTATATAGTTAGATCAATAATAATTTCTAGTTAAATTGGTTTTTGTGTAAAAAACTCGAACTTTAAAAATCCTCGATGGTTGGTATTCTTACTTCTATAATTTCATTTTCAATCGGTACGGCATCATCCTGCTGGGAGTACTGGGCATCAGAATCAAAAGGATTCTCCAGCCGACTTAGTTTTGGCCCTAGTAACACTTCCACCTGGTCTTGAAATGGTCCTGGTTGTGGATGCCTGCCTCCTCCTAAAAAAAACGTAGATATTGGTAAAGTACCTAAAAAAACCATGAGTTTCTATACTATGTGAATACTGCACAATCTCATCTTAGTAAGTAAGTAACTCTACATACATGTTAGCATGATTTCTTTTTTCGTCCTCGCCTTGTCTTTTCTCGTGTTCGTTTTATATTGTCCCAACAAGTTTTAGCTGATTAGTGTTTCGGACACTGAAAGAGCTCAGAGTATTGAACTCCATGGATCATTGCAATTGTAACATGTAAAATTGTACATGCGCGTTTTACAGCTGTCTTCAAGTCTTCAGGTTTCGGTATTCTCGTATGTTCGGTTTTAGATTTTAATTTAACAGAAACGTTACTCAAAGTTACGCATTATTATGCGTAGTTGGAATTTTCATTTTGTTTTTCATTTTTTCATTTTCATTTTTCATGTCATAAATTGCCGTTTTATGTAAATTCATTTAAGCCAATTATTTTTCTAAAGAGTTTAAAAATTAGTAGATCTTACGAGAAACTATGATGTTTCTGCATCTATTTTCACAATGCAACCTACGCTGTAGTCTTAGTTTCAAAAAAACAAGGTTTAGTGAAATATGTTTTTATTTTTACATATTATAATATAGTTTTTACATTATGATTGACATTATTTAATAAGTAATTTGATAATTACATGTCATATATAATTAGTTTTTTTTTAAAGCCCATTGTGAACTGGGTCACTCGTCAAAAATGCCTCCCCGGGTCATACCAGCCGCAAAAGACCCCATGACACACATCGCGTTGCCGCGTTGAATGGCAACGGACATCCTTTGCAGCAGGTAGGCCCCGGAGCGAGCGTCACAACCCCTCTCACGAAGCCGACGACCCACCTCTTTTATGAAGGCTAAAGCCTCTGATCCCCAGCAGCCTGTAGTTTCACACGCCAACGGCACAAAGCAATAGCTTTCCTTAAGATCTGAGTACTTGTCGTGCTTTTTGGCGGCTGCGAACTCAGCGGCGGCCCCAGCCAACGCCGTCGTACGGCTGAGGTAAGAGGCAGCAAAAGTGTTGACGCACGTAGCGTCCCACAATAGACACTTTCCCTTTTGCCATGGGACCAACGTTAAGCCATCCGGCCTTTTGCCATCCGACCGACAAAGGCCAGGTGGCTCCATCAACGACGGAATATTGGCCGAGACCAGTGCCCTTCGGGCGATGTCATTTAGGGCGTGGTGGCGTGGAAATCTTCCCGAACAGCGACCGCAGCTCAGCGCGTGATGGCCTGTTGCCTCTACCTTGGACCCGCAAATGCATTGATGAGGTTGACATACATCGCAGCCCAGGCGGAGAGCAACAGCCACACGCAAAGAGTCGCCGTCGAGAAGGGTTCCCATATGTGGCGAAGGCAAAGCCTGTAACCAAGCGCCGGACTCTGCCCTTGACACCGCCCGGAGTCTAGCCAAGTCCGCGCCCACAGCCGCGCCCACAAGTTGACTCAGCGCATCCTTTATTCCCACCTCATCCCATGCCCGCTGCACATCAGAAACTTTGGGCACGATTGCGTTTGGGAAGCGAGTAGTCCACTCATCCAGCGCCTCGGCAGCAAAGGGCAGGGCCCTGTCTCCATGGGAAGATAAAATTTCAGAGACAAGATCCGCAACCCCGTGCGTCGAAGCGAGGAATGCCGGAACACCCACATCCCTCACGCGTCGCACCCCCAGCCCCCCACACCGTATGGGAAGAGATGCCTGACTCCACTGGTCGTTGCTCAGTGACACATTCAACAGTGTTTCAACTGTATCTTTTAAAGTGGCATCGAAGGTAGCGACGGCATGTGGGTACATCCATGTAGGGGCCGTCCTTAAAAGATACATAACTTTGGGGGCTGCGAAACACAACCTCAACAAAACCAAGGCGACATGCGCGGAGACACTTCTAAGACGGTCCTGGGCGAGGAGAAGGAGACGTCTCCTAGATTCAATGGCATCTGGTATAGCCTCTGGAAATATAGGTGAACCCAGGAGACTAAAAGTTCTAGGGGATAGTTCTCTCAACCCGGGGAGAATAGAACTGAAAGAAGAAAAAGAATGATAAGCTGCAGGGCCGCAGGGGAACAACTCGCACTTGGACGTGTTTATCTCCAGACCCAGCTCCCTGAGACGGGGAAGCAACGTGAGCAGGTCTTGTTTCACGTCCTCTGGCTTTCCCCCTAAGGTGCCATCGTCTAAGTACCATATATTAAGCGGTGATTTCAAATTGGAGATCGCTTTATGGATAGCTAGGCTGAAGACAAGTGGACCGAGCGGGTCCCCCTGCTGCGCTCCAACTTGAGAGAGTATCAAAGAGTTGTGATAGAAGAGGTTGGAGGGACATAGATAGACTTGGTGAAGAAAGGGATATAATGACGGAATATTTTCCCTCACCTCGCTCAAGAGTACGTCTCTTTCCACACTATTAAACGCATTTCGAACGTCCAATTTAATAACAACGCCGTCCGCGTTCTCGCATTCCGCAGTGAAAGCGCGCGTTGCGTGGATTGCCGCTTCGCACCCCCTCTGAGTCCCGAACCCCAACTGATGCGGCTGCAAGTATGACGTCATATCCTCCCTGACAGCTCTGCACCCCACCTTAGCCACCAACCGGCGAAAAACGCTTCCAACGGCGATTGGCCTAATACCCCCTTCTTTTTTGGACAAGGCACAAAGAGTAGCTCCATACATGTACGGACAAACCTCGGGGTTTAACTGTCCGCCAAGAAGAAAATTGGTCAAATTTACCAGCATCTCAAGCAATCGCTGACCATTATCGCCAGCGGATCCCGAAGTCAACTCCTTTAAATGAGCTGGTCGAATCCCATCCAACCCCGCGGCTGAGCCGTTGTGAAAGCTACCCAGTGCCTGGGCCACGTCCTCAACCTTAACCACCAAAGCGGAGGTGGATTGATCCGGCGCCTGAGGGTTTACCTGTGGGCGAGATGGCGCTGGGTGCTTTGACTGCAGGGAGGCAAGTGTTTCTGGGCCTGGGGCAGCTATTGAGTCGTCAGACATCAGCACACGCACGGCCCCCCTTAGGTCACCCTCCCAAACTTTGGATTCGATTGTTTTTACCACTGAAGGCAAGCGTGGCGAAACACTCTCGTCTCCCATATCTTCGAGCGTAAGACTCAGGGCCGAGTCTATATTGGCCTTTACTTTGGTTGTAAGATTGCCCGGTGTACCTGAGTTCGGCATTCTAAAAGCCAAATATGCGAAAGAGAGTAATGCGCACCAATCATTAGTTTCGTTGGTCTCGAGACACTTGCTAATAAGGCCACACATCTTTCCGGCCGCCAAATTTCTTGCCCCTTTACATTTACATTATTGGTTTTCTATATCTATGATTACATCATTCAAAGTGTGTCCGGGATGATTAAAACCATCTTGGTGTCTGGCCCAACTCAAAAAATACAGCACACTCATAACATGGGCGCAGCTACCCAAAGTTCATTTGCCGTATATACAGGAAGAATAATGCTCAGAAATGGCATTTATCCCATTTTCTCGTCTATACAAAATATAAGTATAGTACGTTCTGCTCCTTACATAACACGATTGTATACGGGCATCTTATTAAAACCGTGTTTTCGCCATTTATTGCAACGAACGCGACATTTCTGTGCACCTCAATTTCATAAACGCCTGTTCGTTTTATGTGCTCACTGCAATATGAGCTTGCTATTTTACAGTGGTAAGTAACCACGGCAAATAATATCAAATCTTCTTGTGAAAATCTGGGAAATCATCCAACGCTTGGTCGTTCGCTTCCAAGCGCACAAACGCGGCTCGCAGTCTGTTTAAATTTCCTCAAGAATGTACTCCGCCAAAAGATTTGGTTTGTAAGCTTTTCTATTTATAATGTCAATGAATTGCTCAGTGTATTGGCTGTCTTCATAGGGCTCTTGGAATGCATTTATAAGGGCAGCGGCTCTTATAATCCGTCATTGTTGAGGGCAGTGCTCGATTAAATACTCTGTATTTAAATATTTTAAAGTCGCGTTTAAACCTCCCGTTAATTCTCTCCACAACCCATCGGCACAAGGTGACTAGCCTTGATTTATTTGCTTCTTCACAAGTTAACTGGTTTTCACCACGGCTTTTAGATGAAGGCATATGCGCTATATGGCCATATCTCTCGAGAAGAGCAGTTGCATCACGGAAACCCTGTCGAGAATAATTCGATGGTGCCTCTCCATACGGCCCTTCATGATTTTATGATTTTCTAAAATCTGCTGCATGATTGAAGCTTCCGAGGTTGTGGCGGCGTATAGACCTGTGACATCTAAAATATGTCCCTCACACTATCTATCAAATTCTGTATAGTCCGTCGTGCCACTTTTACTACTGTTGAAATTTGTCTGTCCGAATCACCTGTCCTCATTTTCATTAACAATGCTGCTAAGCCTAAAGATCACTACTTCTTGCAGCAAAGTATTAAACTGACCTTTGGTCATCTGGACCTCTAATCGTCTATCTCATGTAAGAGTTATATAGTTAGTATAGTTATATGTAGAGACATGTAAGTTTTCGAAGTCAAATGTTGGGTTGAATGCCTACCAAATAAAAAAAAAATTCGAGCGAGACCTACAGTACTCGCATATGATGTGTAACATGTGACAAAATACTTTATAAAAGGACGGCAAAGATACGGCAGACTAGGCTGTATGGTCATAGATACCTTTGCCTTTTCCGCGCTTTTAAAGCCTGAAAAAAGGACGGCAAAGATACGGCAGACTAGGCTGTATGGTTATAGATACCTTTGCCTTTTCCGCGCTTTTAAAGCCTGAAAAAACGCGACTCCCTGGGACACATTTCCGTCCCATTTCACGAAATCACTCCCACAAATTGCAGGAAAGCGAGAGCAAAGATGTTACACATCAAAAACATGAATTATATGCTGAGGAGTAAATTTCTCAATACTATTTGCTGAACAAATAATGGCTCCCATGAATTTCCCAATAAGTGATCCTGACAAATACGCTTTAGGTTGGGTAAGTAGTATTTGTAGTTGCTTAAGAAATTTGCACGTAATTTGTCAGATATACCATGAAGTGGGGTATTATTGCAGTTTGGAAAGACGCAATGATTATTAGTTTGCAGCTCGTTTATATCCTGGCAAAACCTCATTTTCTGTACAGTTGGGATGAGTGGCTTCGGCAGGTTGTTGTTGCATTTCATCTTGAGGATGAGCGGCTTCGACAGGTTGTGGCTGCATTACATCATGTTGCAGATGACCGCCTTGGGCAGGTTGTTGCTACATTTCAGCATGTTGCGGATCAGCGTCTACGGCATATTGTTGCTGCATTTCATCGTGTGGCTAGTTTAGCTCATCTGATACCTCGTCTGCTTGAGATTGAGCTCTGGCATCATCTACACGATTCATTCGACAAACCTCTTTCTGTGTGCGTAACCAGGAAGCATGGAAAACACGATCACAAACTATTTTATCTGCAAAAAATATGTTATTGTCAATATGTTATGGTAAAATTTTGGCAAGTCGTAATGCGCTCGCCCGGAAAGGTTTAGAAAAAAAAACGCGCAGCACTGCGCAGCCTCGATGTCTATGCGGGCGGTGCCGCGGGCATCAACTAGTGATTGAAAACCACACCAGGTTTCTGACGAGCCACCAAACGAGCCTGCCAAAGTTTTCTGATGCTTCTTGTTTGACCTTGAAACCCCATTTTGATTTCATACCATTTTTAGGGTTCTGAAGTTAACAAGGAACCCTTATAGTTTCGCCATGTCTGTCTGTCCGTCTGTCCACGGGTTAGCTCAGAGACTGTTATTTGGCATGGTTGTACATATTAATCACACCGACAAAGTTGTACACAAAAATTGTTAATGGTACCTCCTCTACATGTAAAAAGGGGGTGATTTTTTTTTGCTAACGTCTTGTCGTGTTGAGTATCGTTGAAAAGGGCTTTCAAAACTGAGGGTTTGTTAAAACTATTTTTTTCTTCATGGATCGGTTTGCGAAATGTTAAGCTAGTGCTAATTTTTATTCGAGTCAAGTGTGTGTATGTGTGTGTGTCCCCCCACAAGCTAAACCCTTATTTTAGGACATCTTAAAAATAATCAATAGTAAAAATAATAATTTAAAAGGATAACTATAACGGCTAAGTAGGCTTTCTTAGTTTAGCAGTTATACTCGTCCAATTTAAGATGTGCAGTTTGATTTGTCAAAAGTTCATAGATTTTCCATACAAAATGTTCTATTACCAAATGTAAATATATATATTTTTTTAAATAAACATTTTTTTTGAAAAGACTTCGAAACCCTATTTTGCCCGACTCCGAATCGCACTTGGCCGGCTTTTATTCAAATGTCTGCCTACTACCGTGGCGTCCAAACCCTATTTTTTATATGAAGAATTATATTCTTCTCTCATGGCGCACTCATTCAGCTTTATTTATACAGGCTAATAAAAAAACGTCTGACAATATTCAAGGAGCATAATATTTAAGTATAATAAAAAATACTCCTTTAATTATTTTTAATAGTTAATTAGTTACGAGGTCTAAAAGTTTTCCATGAATAATCCAAACTTCTGGCTACAAAGCGGCCGTCGCGCCCATGACAAAAGATCACAGACGCCGCCGCCGCTGCCGCGCGCCGCGTCGCGACTTTCATGAAATCTTGTCCTTTCACGTTTGTCATAAGTTTCAATTTTCCCTTCACACTATTTACGGGATTAGGACCATTAGAATACAGTAGATAATAGTCAGAGAGAACTAAGGTAAGGAGGTTAGGCACATAATAAAATTATTAAATTAGCAAGTACAAACTAAAGATAAATTTAAGTACAAATTAAAAACAAATCAAAGCTAGACTACTGTATTCAGGAGTATTTAAAAAAATTGAATGTACAGCGCAGGAGTGGAACTCCTTGCCTGTGTCAGTGTTTCCCGATTCCTATAATTTGGGGATCTTCAAGACAAGAGTGAATAGGCATTATTTGAGTTTGCTTGTACCATCTTCGATTGCATTATCACTTACCACCAGGTGAGTACTAACTCGGTGGCTCAGTGGCACAGAGCACCCCCAATAGAGGGAGTAAATTAGTCATTTTGTTTTACATCGAGTTCACCGAAATTGGTGGAAAGTGCGGGCTGCGGGAGGCGTAACAGCGACGCCGTGATTGGCTATTTCAAGGTCGCACTTAGAAGCACCAAACCTAGAGACTTCAATAGTGTCGATAAAAATATCGATGATTTTTGACGGGAAAGTCAGAGGCCACGGATTACTTTATTTTAGACCTTTTATTTTATCGAATATTTTGTAATATAATATGCATTACGAAAATGTCTTATGTCAAAACTTTATGAATGTGTCGGAAGGAAAGTTAAAAGGATAAATTAGTAAACATTATTTATTTTTATTTTTAATCATTATTCCTCCAGTTTTATTTATGACAAAACTGTGTTGTTTAATAGTTATATAACATGTAGATGAAAGTTACATAAAAAAATTACTTAAAAATTATTCTGTACATTAGAAAATACAATATTAATAATTATGCAAAAATATAAATTATAATGAAATCCTTAATTCTAATTAGTCCCTCCATTCATACGGACACAACTCCTTTTAAGTTATTTTCCTCCATCTCACCGTCCTTTTTTACCCGACTCCGACAAAGCCAAAAAAAGGAGGGTCATGTGTTTGCCGCGTATGTAACTATGTATGTCCGTTTCTTTGTTCCCTCCTATTCCTATCTGCGAAACCAGTGAACCGATTTTGATAAATGAAATGTCGTTAGATTCCTCTTGGTGGTGGTTTTTTTAAAAAAAAAACATAATGACGGGTATTAGATAGATAGATTAGACGCGATATTGGACATTTCGAAAAAAAATGCTCTCAAACCCATCGAATAAGATATCGAAATAGGTACAGAGTTATAAAAGTTGATTTAAAAAATACCTATAATATGTAACTTATAAGTTTAAAAACAGTTTGGAAGTGACAACTTTGCTCTTGAACATTCTGAATCCGGTGGGGTGCACAAGTTTACGAAATTAAAAGGTTCGCCAGCAGTCGGTTCTTTTTTTTAAATTACTTTTTTATCTCCTCTATACATCTTTACTTCAACATTTTATTGATTTTTAAAATGAACGAGTTTAGTATAAACTCTTCGGATTGCATCTTTAGGGTTTGACTTTCTAGTTAAATACAGTAATCTTATGTCAATGTACTTTTCAGCAACAGTTTTTGTCAATTCGATAATGTGATTACAACTTTCATGATCAAATTGATGCGTACGTAACTCAGTAAAAATGTCTTCATTTATAAATGTCATCATAGTTTTTGTTGTTAGCCGCATCTTATCATTATAATAAAATTTTGGAGAGTCTCCTTTTATAGTGCTGCGAATAACCTGTTCGCAGCGCCTGCAAATTTTTGTAACAGTGTTTGAGGGATATAATAATCCACCAAAATCTCTAGCGTAGATGAGGCTATTATATTTTTCATCCAGTGATACCAAGGCTCTAACACATTTATTGCATTTTAATGATTTTATAAGGTAATGTACCACTGCCCCAGCAATGTATTCTATGATACTCTCTGAAAACAAAGACAGAGAAATTCCTTGTAATGCTTTGACAAAATTATCATCATCTGGTTTTTCAGCATCGCAAGCATCATCTCCTCTCTCTACAGAAGCGTTAATACGCTTTACGGCTGAAGAACAATGTAATATCCCGATTTTTTCAAGAGGAATACAATTGCCAGTTTCAGTTTGTTGTAATTCCATGTGAATTAACAGTTTTCGGTATATACCGTGAAATTGTCTTGGTGTAGGGTTATTGTTTGCCCCTCCGTGTGATCTGATGTTGCAAAAAAATAATTCAATATGATCTTGACTTATTCTGTGAAAAGAAATGTACGGACAGCTATTGTTTTGAATTAAATCACGGAAAAGAAATTTCAAACTTTCTATACCAACACATAGCCCCAAAAACCCGGTAAATCTTGGTGAATTAACTAGTTTTACTTCTTTGTTTTTTAAATGCACTGTTACATTCAGAAGAAAAAGTTTAAACTCTTCAAGCTTTTGTATTATACTATCTGCGTTTTCCTGGTTTAAAGCCCTCTTTAACTTCTGCCCATGTACTTTGGAATCCAGTATATCAAATAAGTCGTTCATAATCAGCAAAAATTCAGCAGTTGGTTCAACTGACTGAAATTGTTTTAGTTTTAATTTATTTTTGCAAAATTGAAGGGCTACTGCTACTGACCGGCTAAATAATTGAGTGGCCAGTTTTACTTTCATTATATTTTTTTTGAAATGCAAATGTTCTGATCGGAGTCGATTTGCTGCATGGAATAATTCAGTTTCTTGTAAGTTATGTAATGTTTCTATATATTGCCACGAAATAGTATTGCCTTCAGAATCTGAAAATTCTTTGTAATATTCAAAACTATTTCGTACTAATTTTATCATGTGTGCTGGATCCAGAAAAATTGCTATTTCATTGTTATTCACATTAAAAACTGTTTTTAAATTGTCAGGATCTAAACTACATCCTAACTTTTTGGCCATTGCTATATTGGCAGGACATCCGTCAAAAGTTACTGCTTTAATAATTATGTTAGCTTCATTGCAGAGTTCAATGGCACGAGTCAGTAAAAATACTTTCTGATCAGCCGTCAGCTTATTAATCAAAAAGTAACCGATTGGTACTTTCCATTTACCATGCAAGGGTACAACTAGGTATACCAATGCATCTGTACATTCTTCTCTACAATCTGAATCGATACTACTTCCAAAATCAACGTAGCCATACGTTTTCTCGACTTTACTCTTAATTTTCATTTCGTCGAACATAATAGTACAATACAACGGTTCCGTAGACTGTTGTGCTTTTATTTTCAAAGCATCAAAAGCTTCTCTTGTAAATCCTGGGCTCCCATCTACTGTGCTGTACCATTTTCCTAAAGTTTTCAATGATGGCAAACATGAATCAAAGGTTTTACGTACATAATTATAAGCCTTAGTCGAGTAAAAGGCTAATGTCAATGCAAAGGCCCTAAGCTCAGGAGAATATTTTTTTCTGACTATAGAACCCGATTTTCCCTTAAGCATTTGCCTTTTAATGAGTTCTCGACATTTTACTCCTACTGAGTTAAGTATGTCTCTATTCTCCGTTGTTATTAAATTTTTATTTTCTAACTCGGCTAGTAATGATTTTAACGAAGTGATTTTCCTCTTTAATCTTCTATTACTGTCACGTGCTTTTCTAAGTTCCTTATTTTTTATCGTAACTAAGTTCTTTAGTTCAATAACTCTACGACAAAGTCGTTTTGCGGTTGGACTATTATAGGCCGATGGAGAATCAGGTAGAACATTAAATTTTCGCTTTCTTTTCGGTGTTTCCGAACCACTTGGTTGGTTTTCGCAAAATGACTTCTCAGGTTTTGATGATCGTTCAATAACTCTACGACAAAGTCGTTTTGTGGTTGGACTATTATAGGCCGATGGAGAATCAGGTAGAACATTCAATTTTCTCTTTCTTTTCGGTGTTTCCGAACCACTTGGTTGGTTTTCGCAAAATGACTTCTCAGGTTTTGATGATCGTTCAATAACTCTACGACAAAGTCGTTTTGCGGTTGGACTATTATAGGCCGATGGAGAATCAGGTAGAACATTAAATTTTCGCTTTCTTTTCGGTGTTTCCGAACCACTTGTTTGGTTTTCGCAAAATGACTTCTCAGGTTTTGATGATGTCGAAGCATGAGTCTGAAATATAGTAAAAACGAAAAGCAATAATATTATAAAGCAAAATAAATATGTTATTAAAAAAATTATTTAAAGCCTGTTTAGCAAAAAGGTGTCAATTTATTCAGTTTCTGTTAGACGCAATAAAATTTCAGAATATCAGCTACATTTTCAAATTGCGTAGCTTTCTGTTGACACCTTTCTATCAAACAGGATCCGATTCATGTATAAATTCTTACGTCTTTAAAATACTCAGGATTGGTCTTAGATGTTGTGCTTTTATTATCACTATTTAAAGTGATTGGTAGTGAATTCTGAAAAAAAAAATGTTCGCGTAAATACATTATAGTTTTACACGATGATATTTATTTGTTAAGTAAAGTTATAGGTACACTACCAAGATTGGTAAGAATAAAGTTGGCACAGTAGAATCCATCAACCGCCTGCGACCCTTCATAACGTGAAAACAGTCATCGGTAAAATGTCTTGAACATACAACGCTGTTGTTACTCGGAAACCATTCCTCTCCACGACAAGTAGAATCAATCCAAATCGATTTTTTATCTGGACATTTTGGAAACCTTAAAACAAAACGTCAAATTATTAAGTCAAAGTAAACTTTATTTGAGGCCTGTATTAATTCGATTACGTTTAATAATAAAACTAATAATACAAATATAACAACAATCATTACATAGTATATACTACGCAACGGATTTTGATGCGGTTTTTTTTAAATATAAAAAGTGATTCAAGAAGATGGTTTATATGCATAATGCACCCGGTCACTAGTAATTATTTAAAAAAAGTTTCATATAAACTTGTGAATTTCATCCCCCTTAATTCGTGCCTTTCATAAGAACTAAGTTGAACTCCAAAGTCTGTAATACATCAAAGTTTTAAAATCTTTTTCAACACACTTGCTCATAAAGTGGCTATATTTTCACTGCAATTAGGCACATAATGACACCTATAATCAAACTGTGACTTTTTCATTACTATTATTCACAAGTGAGTTATAGATTTTTTTTTTATTGGTTGAGTTCACCGACAAGTTGCTGTTCTTAAAAAAGTTTCGATACCAAAAAGATCGTGTTCAATAGTACAAATAAAGTGAGTTATAGTTTTTTTTTATTTCATTGGTTGAGTTCACCGACAAGTTGCTTTGTTCTTAAAAAAGTTTCAATACCAAAAAGATCGTGTTCAATAGTACAAATAAAGTGAGATAGAGATTTTTTCATTTTATATTTTTTTTATTGGTTGAGTTCACCGACAAGTTGCTTTTTTCTTAAAAAAGTTTCGATACCAAAAAGGTCATGTTCACCGACAAGTTGCTTTTTTTCGCCGACAAGTTACTTTTTTCTTAAAAAAGTTTCGATACTAAAAAGATCGTGTTCAATAGTACAAATAAATTAAGTTTTTGTATCTATAAAAAATGATTTTTTATTATTATTTTCTTCACAAGTGTGTTGAAAAACGTCGTATGATACACGTGTGTATTGATGATTACCGTCCTCGGCTCTCTTAAGACCCTCGCCTCACGGCTCGGGTCTCAATAGCGCCTCAGCGGTAATCACCAACTTTACACACTTGTACCATAATGTACTATTATCGGGTTTAAAAACCCATCAAACAATTTCTTTTATTTGAAGTCAGTTAAAATATTAGAACCTTTTAATAAGCGTAACAAATACTTTTCTGGAAATCGCATCGAAATCGGTTTAGCCAAACGCGAGATAATCGCGGACAAACATACATACAACAAGTCAAACTGACAATCTCAGACAAAGATTCTCGCGGACAAACATACATACCTACAGTTCAAACTAACAACCTCCTTTTTTAAATTTGGTTAAAGTCGATTAAACTACCAAAATCTTCTCCTAAGTGTAACAAATAGTTTTGTGAAAACTGCATGAAAATCGATTCAGCCATTATAGAAACGAAACTTGGTACACGACCACATTAAAATTAATTTATACTTAAATAATAAATTTAGATATAAAAACCATTATCGTGAAAGTACTCGATCCAAAATGTTTAGAATCTTAATATAGTTTGCAAGTATGAAATATTTTGTATTTGTACTCGTATTTGTGTATTACTTATAATAATTATTTTTAATTCGTTAATCGATACCGGTGGGCCGCCGCCCAATCCGATCAAATGACATCACTAGCTTACACGTGCCGATGACAGAAAGAGAGAAAAATATGAATTAAAGTAGTGTGAAAAAAAGATGCAAGACCGCGCGTGCGGCGCGTACTCTATTCATCCATTGTAAGTTGAACTCCGTGAAGCAAAAATTATAATAAATTTTACTTACCGATGAAATGTAATGCCATCTTTTTTGAAATTTGAAGTCTTAGAATTTTTTCCACACCATTTCACGGAACAATGCGGCATTTTTTCACTGTTTACAACTCAAGATTAATTAAATTTGAATTGTTCAAAGACAAGTCAAAGGCAAGTACGCAGTTCCAAGAATTGGTCGGTACTGAACCTGTTCCGTTTTGTTATTCTTTATATTGGCGCTAAATAGCATATGAGCGGTGCGCGTCGGTCGCCTTGTAAGCGGTATCTATTGGGGGTGCTCTGTGCTCAGTGGTTAGTGCCCTTGACTACTGATCCGAGGGTTGTGGGTTCGATCCCCACCCAGGGCAAGCATTTGTGTGATGAGCAGATTTGTTTGCTCTGTGTCTGGGTGTTAAATATCTATATATGTATGTATTTAAACGTATATAAGTATGTATATCAGTCTCTGGTTCCCATAACACGGGGAATCCTACTTTTGGGCCAGATGACCATGTGTGATTTGTCCCAGAATATTTATTTATTATTTATTTATTATCAAGACCAAGAGTAACGATCGAGTGTGCATTCGGCATTTTCACCTCAAAATTTCGCATATTTTTGAATGTATTGAGACAAACAAGAGACATGCGAAATTCATTATTAAAGCATCATGTCTGTTACATAGCATCATGAGAGAAAGAGACAAAGAACATTTTCGTCAGTTTTGGGAGAATGATACAAACTCTGATGACAATGACTCGGTGGCTCAGTGGTTTGTACTCTTGACTGCTGATCCGAGAATTGTGCGTTCGATCCCCACCCAGGGCAAACATTTGTGTGATGAGCAGATTTGTTTGCTCTGTGTCTGGGTGTTAAATATCTATATATGTATGTATTTAAACGTATATAAGTATGTATATCAGTCTCTGGTTCCCATAACACAGGGAATTCTACTTAAGGGCCAGATTACGATGTGTGATTTGTCCCAGAATATTTATTTATATTTAATATCGCACATCCAAGATCAAGATCGACGCGAAATAACCGAGCTACAATTCAAGCAACTCGTATCGGAGATCAGTTTTAACAATACTTTATTCATCCACTTTGAAGGTGATTGTTTATTTAAATAAATAAAACCGCCTCCGTGGCGTAATGGTTAGTCCATTCGCTTCCCACCAGGAGGTCGCGGTTTCGATTTCCGGTGGAGTCAACTTGTAAGACTCGGTTTGGTTGGTGGTAGGGCATTTTCTGAGCCCTCCTGGCTAGCTACCACCATCTTATCTAAGTCTTGCCGCCAAATACCAGTGTTAACAACATTGATGTGTTCCGGCTTGAAGATAAGATAGCCAGTTCTCCATTGCGTTGGAGAATCTTGGTTAAGGCGGCCAACTTTAGAAAAAGTCAATGCGTGACATTCGTATAGATGGGGCTGTGAGTATGAAGTAGCTACGGAGGGCGTGTCGGTGCACTTAAAAGAGAAAACAAACAAACACAACTTAAAGAAATCAACATTTATTTTTAAAATCATATTTTACATGCGAGTGGCATTTTTTTACTAATTCTGGATTTTGGTTAAGGATCTCAAGAAAATTTTCACAGCTTACCATATTAAATTTAATAAAAAGGATTGCTCGTAACGTTTCCACTTTAAGTGACGATTTTTCCGATGTCCATGTGGCATTCATCAATGAAAATACTCGTTCTGTTGGTGCGTTTGTCCCTGGCAAACAAAGAAGATACTGGACGATGGCCAGACAATTTTTTAATGGCAATCCATTTTCTTTAAATTTTTCAAAGACCTCCATCCATTGTCGTTCTGTACTGCTCTTCATCTCTTCCCATCTCTTTAGAACATCGTGGTTCACGTAATTTGACACGTAGCTTATTTCATCAAACAAGCCTTATTCGTTTAAAGTCGTAGCCGCCGCCGTAGGAATCTGCACCAATAACTGTTGGTATGTCTGCTGTACATCAGGCCATTTCAGACTTTGTTTTAATTGAATCCAAGTATATGCTTTGAATTCATTGTACTGATGAATATACTTTTGCATGTACTGGATGCAATTCTGATAAAAGTTACGAGTATGCCCCATAAAATAATTTCTATCGATTTGACCACTCTCCACAAGTTTTGTTAACTCATTTCTTATGGTCAGAGGAATATAATCATTTTCTAATCGGTTCATAAACTTGTTTATTAAATCTACAAACAAGTGGGAAACTTCTGTAAAGCTAGTCTTGTCTCCTTCCATCATTTTCACGGAATCGTTAAATAATGATGCTTGCACATTAGGGTGGCCCATTTTATATAGGGAAAATTTCAGAATTGGTTTATATGTCTGGGCAGTGGGCACCTCCTCATTTTTTTACTAACACCAAAGCTATTATTGTTGCAAAGTTTGAATGCAATATTCCAATTGGAAGACAGTTCTCAAAGGTAAGACAGATTAAGAAAAATACGGAAAAATGCGTATATTGCGGTTTGTTTAAAATTAAGCACAACTATCTTTGAAGTACTAAATCGGTTTATTTTGTAATATTATAATAAGAAATAATATAAAACATCTATAAAAAAGTAGTAAATAAGAGTAGTTGGTTTAATCCTTTGATGTTGATGGCTCCAAACTCCCAACAACTGCCTGTTTTGTCGTTTGGGTCGGCACCAACTTTCTGTTAGCTTCAACCACCTGCAGGAGCAACTGTTTCTCTTCTTCATCATTTGTCAGTAGCTTATTAAACTCTTCAAACAGTTTTACACCACGCTCATCTATATCATTAACAACTTTAAGGTTTTTCACGATTCTTTTTCCTTCAATATAATGTTCATTGATTTTCCATTCGTTAGGATGTGTAGTTATAAAAGATGAATTTATCTTTAATTTGTCAAAGAGCTGCAAGGACCTTTTATTAGCAAAATCGGCCAAAATTGCTTGTTCAGTCAATAGTGACCAATTTCCTCTTACCATCCGGTCATTAGGCTCACACTCACGCTCCATCTTTTCGACAATTGCAATCTTTGCCTCCATAGATACTTTCTCTGAGAATAAACTCAAGCCAATTAACTCGTCCGAGAGGTACCAAAGATGAGGTTTCATGGCTTTTTTTACCACTTCGCTAATTTCCGCATCAGTAACTTCATAATTGTTCATGTCTTTCCACAGAGAGAGGTCTGCCCAAGCAGCATTTGTGGCCATAGGAGCTTCAAACCAATATTTGACATATACGAGAGTTCCAAAGTTCACAAAACGTTCCAACTGCTTTTGTTCCCTTTTTGTGGTTTTAAAACAGTCTTCCTCACGAAACAAGTGAATTTTTATGGCGTATAACAGTTTTGCCATCTAACGGGCGTGGTGTACTGCACCTGGAGCTCTCCAATGAATTTTATCTGGAGTATGACCCAAAGCTAGCAGAGAGAGCTCTATTAACTCTTTGTAATCATCTCTGGGCTGGTTTTTCTTTCCTAAGACATCTAGCAAAGCATTCACTGCTGTAAGTTTGAAATGTTCACTGCCAGGATCTTCTTGTAATGGTTTATAGTTCTCTTGGTGTATTAAGGGCCACACGGTCTTGAATCTTTTAAATAAAGGAATGTCAGGTGAACTAGATGGCCCGAAACAGAGGGTAAATACTTTACTGAGAATAATCTCTAAAATATGGTGCCTGCAAGCGAGCCACAACATCTTTTCTTCAGCTTTATGTTCTATCATGACGCAAGCTCCATTTTTCAATCCTGAATTGACAGATGTAGTGTCAAAACACAAGCCCACTATCTTTTTCTCCAAACCCCATTGACTTAGAACGTTATAAACTGCATTCGCTGTGTTTGCGCCCGTACCACTTACAAGTTTTGGCACTCCAAGCAATTTCTCTTGACCATTGGAAGATACCAATACGGGCAACCTATCTACTTTTTCACTGCCTAAAATGTCGGGCAAAATCTTTCCATCCCAATGCACAATAATTGGATCTTCAAAAGAAACAGATTGCTTTATTTCTTCAAACACAGTTTTTCTCCCGTCTTTTGCGTTGAATAGTGCTTCGTGATAATGGCAAAGAAGTGGGGTCGTGTCCCAATGCTGCTGCAATAGGGACCATTATTCTTAAGGCTTCCCTATCCGAAACTTTATTGCTATCTAATGCGCTAGTGACATGTGTAGACAATAGAAGTTTCTTTGCAACTGGACTCTGCAAATCAGTTTGAGATTCCCTTCTTTGAATAGATGACGTTGATGACGGCTTATAAAGCTCTTCTGAATCAGAATGATGTGGTGATTCATCTTCCGCGTCTGAATTTGAAATGTTCACAGTTGTCGAACTTATCTGGGAGAAATCTCTCTTTTTTCCCTTCTTCAAGTCTCTTTTTTTCTTTAAACTTCCGTTGAGAAATTATTTCTTGTTTCTTATTGTATTCCTTGTCTTCTGATGACATCATCATATTTCTTTCCGCCCTCTGATCAATTAAAAACTCTCTGTCTTCATTTAATTTGCACATCACAAGTGCATCAGCGTGAGCAATATCAAATAATTTATCTAACTGCTCTTGAAACATTGATTCACGTTTCTTCTGAGCGTCAGTGTTTCTTCCTTTATTCTTTTTTATCAAAAGCCATTCAAAGTGCAATTTTTCCAGCTTTTCGACACAATTTTTAAAAAGTCTGGTCGGGATAGCGGCTTTTTGCCACACTAAATTTAATTCTTCCACAGTGCTGTAACTAGCATCTCGAACAGATTTTTTTTCTTGTAGAAAAAAGTGGAATCTACGAAGAACTTGTCTCAGAGTTGGTAATTGATTGAATTTTGTTATAGGTTCCAAATCTTTCATACCAATTAAAAATATTGTGTCCGCTTGACGTGTTGATGAAAGAGCCATATTTGAACTAAAAATGTCTAAAACAATCACTTCTATAAAACCTGTCCACACTCACAATTATAGCCAGTTCTAATTTTTTTGACTTAATAGTTCACTTTTCTTGCAATTTTGATCATAAAAACACCACCTGAAAAGAAAAATATATTAGAAAAAAATAATTAAAAAACTAGGTTTTTTTTTTATAAAAAGCAAACTTTGATGACGTTGAGCACTGCCTTCCACTCCACCTGGAACATTAAAATTTTGACACTTTATTACTATTATCACAAGTAAAAAAAATGGGTGGTGCCCCGGGGTATAGCACTAACATGAAATTTTTGGGCCACCCTATTGCACATGGACAAATTTCAACCACAGCTCTGAGCAGTCATTAGAGAAAAATTGGTGTAGTACAGCAGGGCACTTTTCTTGCGCTGAAAAGTATGATTTCAATGGCTCATACATTTGTAAGATTCTTTCAACTGCAGGCGCAAGAGCAAGCTATCTTGTTTTGCTGTATCCCAAAACTCTTTTGTATTGCATCTCTGCTTCTTCACAAAAATCTTTAAGACTTTCTACACGCACAGTGTATAAATAAAAGTACGATTAAATCTTCGTAACTATATGTTCGACGTCCACTGGTAACAAATCTGCTGCTGTTTGAATAGCGTTGTGTGCGATATGTGCTGCGCAGCCCACACCAATTATTTTTCTTTCTAAACCCTCTTGAAGTTTTCTGAAAACATTACATTGACCTTCACGTTGAACCCCGCCAAAATTCGTATTGGCGTTATCTGCACAAAAAGCAACCACTTTTTCTTTAAGGTTGTGCTTTTCAAGAATGTCCATTAAGGAATCGTATATAATAGCTGCTGTTTCGCCAGGTAAATTCACGAGATCTAATATTTTGACGTTAATGCCCGTGGTAGGGTGAAAGTACCTCACTAGCGTTGGAAATATTTTCATGTCTTTATGGTTCGAAGCATCTGTAAATATACAGATAAATGGGACATCGTTAAGTTCTGTCTTTATAATATCTGAAGAATACGGCGCAATCACATTTTTTGCAATAGCTTCACACTTAGTTTTCCCGCAGCTTAACTTCTTATCAAAAACTTTTTGAATTAGTTTGGAAGTGCATTCCATTGATCGAAAACTTTGATTGTGACATACCGTATGGAAAGCCCACAGTCCTTCAGCTTTTGCCAGCTACGCTTCTTTGTCACCGTATTTTTCTTGCCGGAAGAAAGTTGTTACTGATGACGACATACTTGCGGCGGTTATTGCTTTTTTGTGCTTGTCCGATGTCAAGTGCCTTTGTATATCATGTCTGCCGCCATGAGCAACAGAAAATGTTCCATTACATTTGTTGCATCGTACTTCTGAAGGAGTTAAACACTTCTGCAAGAAAGGAAACTCTTTTTGCAAGTCCTCTGTGAATTTACAACTTCGCTTTTTCGCAGTCGGCGGTATTAGTGAAACAAAACCTTTTTCCAATAAAAGTGAAACGGAGAAACAATTACAAATACAAGTTATCAGTTTCGTGTCGCTACGTGCAATAATTTGAAATCAAAACAGTATCACTTACGTACTTACATACATATTATAGGTATTACTTATTATCACCACAATGGCACGGCGCTCTGATTACTTTTCTCTGTTTCCTTCATTCACATGCTTTCACGAACTTGTCGCGCGAAATAATAAAGTAATCACACTCACACATACTGACCGCCTACACGCACATAATGCAATAGATTTGGCTTTGGCGCTGCGCGTGTTAGTAGGTACGTACCTATATCTAGCTAGGAAGGTAAGGTAGTGTAGTCATGTGTAGTTGACTCGTCTCGTATAGGTAGGTGGTGCGTTGGTTGAAGAGACTTGGAAATCTACGAATTTAATAATACTCTAGGAATGCGGGACGCATTAGACGTTTTTAATTATTGCAATGCGGGATTACAACTGCCATTACGGGACGGTCCCGCAAAATGCGGGACGATTGGCCGCCTTAATCTTGGTAAGCCCGCTTCCATCTTCGGCATCATTGTCACTTACCATCAGGTGAGATGATGCTAAGGGCTTACCAATTGTGAATAAATTTTTTTTTACAGGAACTTACATAACATTTTTCATTTTTTGTTGTGAATGCCTTGCCACCCATTTAGCAGGTCTCTGCAAAATTTCACTTATAACAGCTCTGTGTCCATGATTACTCTGCGGAATAAACAATATTATTCTAGACGCTCGACGCTGAATTCGTCCGCCGCGCTCGCCGGTCGCCCCTCTCTGAGTCGTGGCACTCGCGCAATGGGGCATGTTACATTATCAATATTATCATGATCCTAGTATCGCAAGGTATCACAGTATTGCAAATATTGAAATGGGGCTATTACACTTATAAATAATAATTCGTCAGTATTCCCTGAATTTCCTGGAGTGAAGTCGTATATAGGTACCGCCTCTGTTCCGTCATTGCATGGGTAAAAAGATGTCCAAATAATTTTCCTATAGTTCTAGTAAAAACAATAAAGCCACCTACCTATAGTTTCTGCGAAGACTATTAATATTTTTCTTCACGTCTCCTTTCGTCGCATTTGGTTTTATAAATTGGCACCAATTTGTCGAGGTCTTCCTTTTTTTTTACAGTATCTAAATAATGTTTGTCCTTCCGATTCCACAAAGACGGGCATGTTTCAAATAAAAGAATAAAATTTTTAAGTCATTTTTTGCTCGCTATTATCAACGACAGAACGTATTTCTTCATCTTCAACGACAGAACGTATTTCTTCATCTTCAACGACTGAACGTATTTCTTCATCATCACTACAGGGACGCAAACTCGGACGTCGTTTCTCCATGGCTGCTAGCGAGTACTGACAGATAATATCGGGATGTGCTTACACTTGCATAATATCGAGCGGATCACTCGGATCACAGGATTTCCGGATATTTTGTGAAAATATCACGATACTGCGATACGGCTTATTATACTACTAGCTTTTTCAACCGGCTCCGCCCGCGTGGACATCATTTTTATGACCGTCTTTAAGGGTGATTAGTAAATTATTTCGTTTCCCACCTACTCAACCATCTCTGTGCAAAAAATCACAACAATCGAGTATTTTTTTAGTTCCCTCAGGAACTGCATCAGATTATGCTATTTTCCTGGGATAAAAAGTAGCCTATGTCCTTCTCTTTTATTGAAATCTGAGGTTCTTGAAGTCTCATGATTGCAAATGTCCATGGGCCTCGGTACCGCTTTTCCCTGTGCTCAACTGCTTACCATCAGGTGGGCTGAGCGCTCATTTGCCTTTCGAGTAGGTACCATAAAAAAATATATAAAAAAATTGTTGGTGTACTAGTGAACTTACCATCATTTTCTATGATATTCAAAATTTCTTTTAAAGACGAATCTTGTTTTTTCTTTGCATGATTAATTAAAGAGGACCATATTAATTGCCAGTTTTCATACAAATGGTCATCATACTGTGGATAGAGAAGTTTGAAGTCTTTCATGAGCTGAAAAATGTACTGAGTTAGACAAAACAATACCATGATTGTAACACAAACTATAACATTATACACAATTAATAAGTTTAAACGTACCAAATGTATACCGCCTGGCTGGTTGAGAGCTTTATATTTTCGAATATATTCTTCTACCGTTGTATCAGTTGCCAATTGAGTTAACCTTTGTTTGGTTATATCATGCCAGTACTGTTCAGCTGTTCACAATTGCCCAGTGATCACAATTGTTTAACCACAATAATTTTTCATTAACATCTTCTGTTGATAATTCTTGGAGTTGATCAACAGCTTCCTGAATATTTCTGCAGGATGGGAGAGGCGACCCAGACTCCGAACTCGATGCTGCAGACAGGCGCCGTTTTGAGTATTCAACTATAACTCCTGACTTTATAAATTCTCTTCGACGCTGACGGTAACAATCTAATAGTTTGCCCTTTGTAGACACTTTTTGCATAGGAAAGATGCTCTTGTAAGGTATAAAATACACTAAGGAATTTTCCTTTAAAAATACTTTAGGTATTTGATATGCCAATGCATACAGTCTTGCGCTAGTAATTTTTGTTTGTGGATCATTTTTTAACTCATTAGAAATAAATATATTACACAATCTTCGTCGATCAGCGTTACTTAAGAGACGATCCCTTTGTTTTAGCAAGAGAGACTGGCCCTCATTACATGAAGTCAAAGTTTGTACAGTTCCTGAAATAAATAATTAATAATATCACAAAAGACTGATTTTTGATCTTGTACTGATAAATACTAATTAGTACTGCTGGGTACAAGATGAAAAGTGGCTCAATTGGAATAAAAATACCAACAAGAACTAATTTATGCTTTTTTATTTTGTACTATTTTGTACCGAGAATTACTAATTAGTACGGCTGGGTACAAAATAGTACAAAATGAAAAAGTGTTATTTCGAGAAAAAAAATACTAATGAGTACTAAGATCATTCACGTTTCAAACAAAGTTGGGCCCAAAACCCAAAGTGCCAGCCATCTAAAATAAATGTGTTATTCTGGTCATGGAAGTCCACCTAAACATTTTTTACTATTACTTAATCTCTACGTTTATTTATTTAGCTGTTTTTAAAGTTAAAAATCTAGTTTTCATACATTTTACAAAGTGCCGGCCAACGAAAAAAAATGTGTCACTCTGGTCAGGGAAGTCCACCGAAGCATTGCTCACTATGACACCTAATCTCTTTGTTCATTTCTTCATCTGATTTTTATATTATAAAAATCTAGATTTCATATTTTACTAAAAAATCAAACCACCGGTTTGTGAAAATAAACGAAACTTGTTAGAAAGGTATTACAACAACCGTTACTATCTTCCTCTTCGTACAATAACGTCCTCTAACCCTAGAGCCAGAGGTATTATTTGGGTCTCGTGCCTGGCATACGTTATATACCAAACGATGCACATGACATGAGTACAACATCCTACTGTTCTTTTACCAATATTACATGTGCAGTAGGAGTGACTGATGGCTTGCCAATCGTTCAACGTCCTATCAAAACCTACGTACACATAGTAGGTTTTAGCCCTGATTAGCTTTATGACGTGACGGGATTGGATTAGCCCTCTAATTATGCACCCATGCACCCTCCACCTAACTCCCTGACATGTAATTCTGGCAATGTTTCACCCAGTTCAATGGTGAACCTTTCATTTTCATTCACATGTTCGCCATAGTATAGTAGCTCCTCGCTTGTTTAAGTTTATAACTACACTCGAGAGCAATGAATCCGGGTCACTTAAAGAATCCTAAAAATCTCGGAAACTAAGAAGGCTAGCTTAATGAAATAAATTGTGTTTAATAGACAATTTAATACTCCTTAAATGAAGTCATTAAAACTTCTTAGTTATTGTAAAGTTATGTCATAAAAAAATCATATTTGAAAAAGGGAGACTTTTGAAGGTGGAACTACGAAATTACTACATTTGTTTTTGCTATTGTTTCTAATCTGTCATTTAAGTGGGTACATAAACCATGTTGATAGTGTTCAATATTTATTATTCAAGCAGTAATCATGTCGCTTACACCTGAAGAATGCACCAGAATACTCACAATGCTGGAAAACGGCCGGGGTCTGCGCGATACAGCCACGACTGTCGGTGTGTCGCTCTCAACAGTACAAAGAGTTCTCCAACGTTACGAGGAAACTGGCTCTAACCTACGCAGACCAGAAACAGGCAGAACCAAGTGTACCACAGCACGAGAAGATCGATACTTGGTGAACACAATGCTTCGTAATCGCTTTCTCACAGGAACTGAACTTACAAATCAGTTTCGACGCCTCGGAGGAAGTAACCCAAGCGCATGGACAGTAAGGCGACGACTTGCTGAAGCTAACTTGAAACCACTTAGACCTGCAAACGGGCCTAAACTGGAGCGTGGGCATCGTATTTCAAGACTAATATATGTCCAGAACCACTTAAATTGGAGTATTGGAGATTGGTCAAAAGTTATGTTCTCCGACGAATCAAAATTTATGCTCTACAAGCACGATGGAAGACACAGAGTGTATAGAAAACCAGGGGAAAGATTCAAGCAAGAATGCATCGAAGAAAAAGTAGCCTACGGTGGTGGTTCTGTACATGTGTGGGCCGGAATTTCTTCTGAGAGTCGCACAGAACTGGTGTTTATAGAAAACGGCTCTTTAACTAGCGAAAGATATGTGGAAGAAATCCTCAATGAACACGTTGGTCCATTTATGGTCAATTTGGGTGAGGATGCTATTTTTATGCATGACAATGCCCGGCCTCATACGGGTTGGATTGTGAATGACTACCTTCAAGAGATGAACATTACTCGTATGGAGTGGCCAGCACGCAGCCCGGATATCAACCCGATCGAGCATGCTTGGGACGAGCTAGGGAGATGCGTAAAACAAAGAAGCCCTCCCCCAATCACGCTTCGTGAGCTCAAAATTGCTCTCACAGAGGAATGGGAGAATATTCCCCAAAATCGTATAAGGAACTTGGTGTACAGCATGCCAAACCGCGTAAACACAGTGATGGAAGCACGAGGAGGCAATACGAAGTATTAAAATTCAAGTAAATCGTAATGTTGTTCAAAAATGTCATGTTTCCTATTTTTGTTTAAAATAATATTCTCGTAGTGCGGCCCTGTTTTGTTTACATCGCTGGATTCGTGCCGTGCCGCAACGAAACTGTACAATGTTGCCCGGCCGTTGACCTTTGTTAGTTCTCTCAATCAATTCATATTTTATATACTTAAAACCTTACAGTTCCTTTTAGCCTTAGGTAGTAAAATACAACCTAACAAGTATTTACATTTTACGAAAAAGAAGAAAATGAAATTGAAGGCGGCGGCTCCTTCCTTTGAGGCGTTTGAGGTCGTTGAACGAACCACGCGAAATGTATGTACCTACGAGCAAGCGCCTACAAGCAACTGTGACGCGCAGAAAAAATGTCTCAGTTACTCTCGCGCACTCATTGAGTAACGTTGCTCAAAGCCTAACGACAGATTGTGTGTGACCTACCTAAGTGCCTAAGTGTTTCATTGTGAAAATGCCGTACAACAGTATTTGGACATGGCGGTGTGCTATGAAGTTTGTAACCACAAGTTTGGGATGTAAGAAGGAAGGCTGCGGGTAAAGGATCGGAGCGGAGGCTTGTGCTATTATTATCATCTGTGGCGGAGGCGCGTGGGCTATGGCTGCTACGGTACGATGGCCAGTGCCGGATTCATTAAGATTTCTTATTTTTTTTATTGTAGATTTTTTTATTTGAATTTTTTTTTCCTACATTTCAGTATGGTCGCCGAAGAAAAAGTTGTTCAGTTTCATTTGCTGAACTTGCCCTTAAAATAGTTTCAGCTAATTTTGTTAGACCTTATATTATTTTTGGCTAGCTACCACCATCTTAATTCTTATCTAAGTCTTGCCGCCAAACATCAGTGTTAACAACATTGATGTGTTCCGGCTTGAAGATAAGATAGCCAGTTCTCCATTGCGTTGGGGAATATTGGTAAGCCCGCTTCCATCTTCGGCATCATCATCACCACTTACCAGCAGGTGAGATGTTGCCAAGGGTTTACCAATTGTGAATAAAAAAAAACAAACATGTACGTCCAAGACCGATTCATATAGACGTTTCTCAAAAGTCAGAAGTCTCTTTTGAAGCGGCCATTTACCATTTCCACAGTCCATCGACAAATAGTGACAAGGCGGGATTTGTTTGCCTGTCCAGTGGTCAATTATGGTTCATTGGCATGTCGTGTTTCAGGCATCTTCACAGAATATCCATGTCTTCCATATTTTCTACGGCGTCTCTGAACCCGCGATCTAAAATAAATACGTCGCCTTCTTTGAAAAACCAATTGAAGACACCGTCGCCTTAGCCGGTCTCATTGTTTAATATGTTATTCATAATCTGAGCGTCAAAAGTACAAGCAGAATGCGGCCCAGAAATGTCTTTTATATGACAATCACAACATATGAACAAAAAGGGCTTGAGAAGGTTCCTGTACTTGTGATTACTGTAAGACTCTTTTTGAAAAAAAGTAGCTAGAGCTTTTTAGTATGTAAATATATGTTCCGTCACAAATAACGATAGCGATAGATTTCTATGGTTTAAAGGGCTTTCGGGACTGCCAAAAAGTGTCTCGGGAACGATGAGATTTCTTTTGGCTACTTCTTGGCGATTCATGTGGCCATAGCCCAGGTGCAGTGGAACAGTCTTGCATAAGAGACTCGCGATCTTTTGACAGCATTTGCGAAAAAGTTGATTCATAGACCGGACTCTCAGTGGAGTTCCGTTTTCAAAAATTGCGGACCTCAATCTGACTTCTTATATATATTGTATAGATCCCAGACATCCTAAAACCAAATGTTGCCTACCAGTTTTGTGGTTCCCCCCCCCCCCCCCGGCAATTAAAAATGGAATACAAAAAAAACATCAAGCCATGCCGTGTGGGGTATCAAATGAAAGGGCTTATTGAGTAGATCACGAATATATAGCACACTATAACATTTCTTACACTGTCTCTAAGAATTTCTTGAAAATTTATTAAAATGCTCCATTTTCGAGTTAACTTTAAACCACTATAGCTTGAAAACTAATGAATATATTTTTATAATTATTATTTGTAATAACTAACAATAGTCCATTGTTTACGAATCAATAGTTCGTACAGTGAAAAAGTTGCACGGGGGAGCGGGGGGAGCAATCAAAGATGGCGAGTTTCGATATTCAATATAATTTCTTAAAATTTCGGACTCTCAGTGGAGTTCCGTTTTCAAACATTGCGGACCTCAATCTGACTTCTGATATATATTGTATAGATCCCAGACAGCCTATAAACAGATGTTGCCAACCAGTTTTGTGGTCCTCTCCCCCCCTCCCCTCCATTACAAATATTACTGATAAATTACAAAGCTTTTTGGTTTTATTATGGAATTTCATTAGAAAGTTAGTACTTATGTGTCTATATATGTGCCATAAATAAAAAACAAGGCAGTAAAGTAAACCAATAGAACATAATATTTATTTTGATACAATTTTACGAGTATTTGTATGGGAGGTGGACCAAGTGCTGCCCAGAATGAAGACATAGTACATTTTGTCCCTCAGGTCAACACTAACATGTAAACCAAAGCGCATTAAAATCTATCCCAGGAGTCAAGAGAAAAAAAATAATGTTTTGCTGTCATTTTTTATTCACAAAAAAATACTTTTTAACAGAAATAAGCAATTATGAAATATTTTTGTCTATTAATGTAATATTAATATACTGAATAATATTAATATTGCATTACAATCCACATCTTAATAAGAAGAATATTATTTATTAATTAATAATTAAGTTAGTAAGTAATCATTTAATTACAATTAATCAGTGATACAAGTAATAGTAGTGGCAGTGACTGTAATAAAAATACACTATAATAAAAATACAATAATATATCATGCATAATCATATAATACACTAATCATCGTCATCGTCATCGATTATAATTCTATCTAGGTATAAAGCTGGGCACCTAATCACGTCCTGGTGCCTAGCCCACCCTAAAAACCATACTAAGCACATGATATGTGCACAACATCCGATGGTCCTTCGACCCGTAAAACACGAACAACAATAGTTTTTCAGGGCTTCTAGTCCGGCACTGCCTGAATCAACCAATATATAACAATGGTAGACTTTCGATGTAATATGTCTACTTCTAATATTCAACCTGAAAAGGTGGACATTTTCAGACGGCATATTAAATGTCGATAAATCGCTGAGGTCTCTGTTATATTGTTGGATAACAAATGTACCAGTGCTGCGTATATGCTCGCTGTAATAACTCGGAGCGAGTTTTAATTGGTAAGTTCCAACCGCGAATAAAGTCAATTCTTCATCTGTGAGAATTGGGAACATGTTAACATTGTTGTGAATGACATTAATATTTTCAAAAGCCACTCGGTTTCGGTGTAGTCGTTTAGAGTCGACGTAATCTGCTAAATCGT